>JAWRVF010000286.1:0-195000 GCA_036785485.1 Physcomitrellopsis africana
ATTCTTAGAATAGATTAAAATGTCGTCTAGATAGCAGACAACAAAATCATCTAAGAATTCATGAAAAATATCGTTCATGAGATGTTGAAAAGCGGCTGGTGCATTCGTGAGTCCAAAAGGCATAACATTATATTCGAAGTGTCCATACCTTGTTCGAAATGCAGTCTTCCATTCATCTCCTTCTTTGATGCGAACCAGGTTGTATGCTCCTCATAGATCTATTTTTATATAGATCTTAGCTTGATTCAGTTGATCAAGAAGTCCAGAGATTAAAGGTAGTGGGTACCTGTTCTTGATAGTAATCTTGTTAAGTCCCCGATAATCCACACACATTCGTAATGATCTATCTTTTTTTTTCACAAATAGAATTGGAGCTCCTACAGGAGATTTGGAATGGCATATGAAGTTCTTGGCCAGATTTTCTTCAATATACTCCTTGAGTTCAGCCAACTCATTTTGTGATAAATTGTAGATTGGTCCAAAAGGAGGCTAAGATCCCTCTTTGAGATCAATCAAACAATCATATGGGCGATGCTCCGGAAGAAAATCAGCATTCTTCTTCTCAAAAACATCTTGATAGTCTCGGTATTGGCTTGGAATGCTTCTTGGAGCCTTTCCACTATCAGAAATGGGTGTTGCATAAATAGCAAAAGTTGATCCTTCTTTTGCTGTATGTATAAAAGCTTTTGCACCTATAAGTACAGGTTTTACTGTATCAGGCTTGTAGCTTTTTATTCGATCGGTAGGATGTTTAATAATATCCTGGGAAAAGTCAAGTCTACGAGAATTTCAATCTATTTGAGGGTTATATTTTTCTAGCCATGACAAACCTAGAATAACTGGATTAGATGGAGATTTAATTATGTTAAAGGTTACATAGCTATTATAACCATCTATTGTTACTTTTATAGGACGGGTTTCATGAGTGACATCTCTTGAGGACAATGGGCGACCATCTATGACTTCTACATGTACGGGTTTAGGTTTCTGTACTAAAAGTATTTTACGATTCTTAACAAATTGTTCATCTAGAAAACATGTTGAGGCTCTTGAATCTAATAAGGCAGAGGCTCTGTAATTTTTTGGTCATAAATATACATCTATCATAAAACAAGGAGAGGGTTTTGAGGAGAGAATAGAACCTTTACTCGGAATTGTACAGGGTTCCAGCTGCATGGTTCCTATTGTAGCTGGACAAATTCGTTTTCCGACATGTTGTCTTCTTTGACAGCCGTACTCCTCATTTTGTAGTTGCGACGTTTCTTTGGACAATGTTGAGTAGTGTGCTTAGGTTCTCCACAATATAAACATAATCCTTCTTGACGACGACAAATCTTTTCTTGTTCAGTAAGAGGTTTAAAACGTACCGCATCAATTTGCATGTCTTCTACTTCCGAATGTACGTTTTGTGAGAATGTTGATGTTGCCATTGAATAATAACGTTGAGGCTCTCTTGTACGACTCTCGGATCGAAACTCAAAAAGTCGATTGTCACACTTCACAGCAAAATCAATTGCTTGACTCAATGTCTGAGGATCGGGTAAATTGAGCATTAATTTGCATCATATTATGTCAATGAAAGTGGTGATGAAGTGCGACGCCGATTACATTTGGTGTCGGTAGCTAGTTATGAAATTGGCCAAATGATATAATGACAGCGTCGATTGCGCTTTATGCGTGGGATCTGGAAATCTTTATTGATTCTTGTGCGAATTGTATCATGATGCTCCATCGTCGGTGAAAATTCCGTAATCTTATCAGGTATTCAATATTGCATCACGTCATTCAAGAAAAGATAAAAACCACGATAAGGTAGGGCTTGAAAGTAACGTTCCAATAAACCTAACTTGAGATCCTTGCATACGATAACTCTGAGGTTGAAGTTCGATCACCAGTTGTACCTGATTGATGAATCCTTGAAATTTAGATCTTGTGCCATCAAACTTCTCAAGCAAACTGATTTTTGGTTCTCTCACGTTTGAACGATGCTCCATCATTGGTGAGGTAGCATGGTTTGGTGTAGATATTGACGTAGCTCCAACCATCTCTACATCTTCACTTCCTGCTAATCTTGATGCTCCTTGTGGTGGTAAACTGAGTTGATGCATTGCAAGCATTAGTTTTCTCATTTGCTCTTGCATTTGTGCCATTGCATTCTTCATTTCCGCAAGCTCTGCCATAATAATATAATAGAAAGGAAGATGTCTATTCTTACTTCAAGAAATACAGAACACACACTCAAAAGAAAAAAAATTCTAGAAACAATATCAGTTTAGAAGTTGGTACTCCACAACTTCTAATATGTTTATGTCTTATCAAGAGAAAGGGGTAATCCACTCTTAATCAAGAAAAGACAAAGCTCTGATACTGTATGTGTACTCTTGTCAATCTGTCAAGGACAATAACTGGATGAAGTCAAATAAACAAGTGAGACCTCTCTCAAAGAAATAAATATAAAGAAGTATATGTATTAAAAAGAAATTGGAATGGCTAATGCCAAAAGACAAGAAAACTAGAGACTCTTGAACTAGACTGGAAACAAGAAAGGAGTTGACAAGAGTGAAGAAGGCTTCACTCTGTCTCTATTTACCTATCTACCAGAGCTAAGTGGCGTCGATTACATGGGACCTCGGCGCGTCGATTCTGAATGTGTCCAGTTGCAAGACACGTGTCGAACTTGCAGGGCAAGTTTTCTATATGTTCGCCATGCATTTAGCTTGGTCTTCAAGCTACCAACATGTGCAACATGTGGCTAACTTATTGACCAAGTTTCTAATCCAAAAGTCTACTATGGACACTTATAAAGTCAAAGCAGCGTCTATGAAGTTTCTAGGAAGTTTTTCTAAAGATATTATGGAATTAACCTACTTTTACCTTCTTTTATCTAGTTCTATCTGATCATATAGGTAACTATGTATATGTCCGCGACACCTTTGTATTTGCTTGGAAATTTTAGTGCCTATTTCTTTTAGCCATAACTTTTAAACGGTAAGTCATCTATTTGCGAAATTTTGATATATTTTACAATGGATTATTGGCTTTTCATAGGCTATAACCACGCTTGATTCGACCTTTGGATGAATTTTTAGTAATTTATTTAATTTTAACTTGTTGTAAAACTTGTATTCCTCATATGCGGTTGTATTTGAGGAATACTTGAATATATACATATTTTTCATATATCTTTTATACAAATATATATACTTATATTTATATCAAGTATTTATATAAGTATTTTATAAATATTATACATAATATTTATACAAGTATTTATATAAATATTATACCAAAGATTATATATTATTTTATACAAGTGTTTATACAAGTATTTATATAAGTATTATATAAGTATTTATACAAGTATTATTCAAAGGTTCATATTTTATATTTGTACAAGTCTTGTACATGTCTTGTACAAGTATAATATAAGTATAATTTGAAAGCTTGAACAAATATAATATAAGTATAGAAGATACTTGCACGGCTTCTTCTTATGTTCCCTGCTAGTTGTAGTAGCAGCTAGAAATCCAACGTTTTCCCAAGGCAAGTTTTCTCTACCATGTATATTTGGTGCTTCCACTGAGAGTTGCTTTGGGGCTACTAATTTTGGCTAAGGTAATATGGAGGATACTGGAAGAGCTTCTTTTGGAGCCCAATCAAACATGGACACCATTCTAGGAGCTTTGGCAATATTTATGAATCAATATAAAACTCAAACTGGAGGCAATGGAGCTACCAAGGCTTTGAAGGGTGTTGTTGACAAGATTGGATGAAAAAGCTTATGGAAGAGAAGATGAGAAGGTCTAATTGTTTACATAGACAAGGTACTGAGACATTCCATATAGGAGTGGAGCAACAAACAATTAAGACTTTAGAAGCTCCAACTGTTGAAATTTTATGCAGAGGGGCTCAAGCCATTCGAAATGTCACTGGTTGGGATGACCCTGTTGAAACAGCTAGCATCAAAGTTTTTTTAGGTCAAGTTCAAGACAAAACTAAAGACTATGATGTCTTTGTTGAAGAGAAGAGAGGGCGAACCTTTGAGAATGATGATATAGAGGAGCCAATATCTAAGAGAAAAACCCGGGAGCTCAAAAAAGGTGAAAAGGTAGAAGGTCCTGCTGCTCATATACGGCAAAGACCTGGGAGGTCCTCTGTCTTTGATCATCCAGGAGAAAGGCCACTTCTAAAGGAAAAATGGGAGGAGAGTACAGACAATGCCAAAAAAAAGGAAAAAGAAGCTGATTCTAAAAGAAAAGGTAAGGGACTTGCCTATAAGCTTCAATCTGACATTGAGTCTTCTATTGATATGAAAGGGGTGTTGGAAGAAAGAATCTTGGATGCCAAGATTGAATTTACATTGAGAGAGGCTCTTGGCATTGCTAAAAAATATTTTCATGAATTGATCATTGATGTCATTAAGAGGAAGAGACAGATGACAGCTAAAACAGTCATGATGAAGGCTCTGGATACGCATATGACGAAAGATGAGGAGTTTGAAATTGGACAAGTATTTGCTTTGATGTGTAATCCAATAACTATAGAAGAGAAGGCTAGTAATGGTCAAATGGTTAAAGAACAAAATGACTATTTGACTAATGAGGAAGAAGATATAATCTTACAAATGTTTGTACAAACCTGTGTGGTCAGCAACAAGAGTGATATAACCAAAGATAAAAGTTTTGTAGAATGTGAGAAGATGGTGGAAAATAACGAAGAAGGGGTGAGAGGCTATGACATAAAGGTCCAAGCCTTGCAAACTCAAGAAGAGAAAGAAGAAGCAATGGATGGAATAGTATTTGTGGCAACACATGGAAGAAATATTGAGATAGAAGTGAGGACCTTTGATTGTGCAATTGAGCATGAGATTGATAGAGAAGACAAGGAAGGAATGGATTATATTCAACCATTTTGGGCTGGGACTACCACAAAGACAAAGATCAAACTTGGAGAATTAGATGAATCAGTTTTGGCTCTTGTAGACCATGGCTCAGAGATAAACATTATGTTTCGTAATATTTATGAGAAAAATAAATGGCGAATTGATACTAATCATTGATGGGTTATGAGGGCTGCAAATTTTGGGCGAATACAATTATTTGGAGCTTGTCCGGCAATTGCATCAAAGATTGGAGATGTAGAAGTAAAAAAAAAAAAATTGTTCAAAATGATGGTGCTTATCCCGTGATATTAGGACAACCTTACATCACTGCATTAAAAATGGAAACCAAGGTGTTGAATGATGGATCTCATTATGCACAAATTCGAAGCTGTGATGGCAAGAAATCTGTACAATTCTTGATAGTGAAGTCTGAACATGAGAGGCATCGAGTTTGTCTTAGGAATGGGCCTCTGCCTAATTTTTTACACTTTTCGGATTTCTGAATTGTACTCGTGGAGAATGGGGATCCACGAGTGCAGAAGGACCAAATACTTTTGAACTCCCTAATATACATGGCATTAAAAGTGGATTTGTTAGAATGACTAAGTGTGGATTTGTGAGTTTTACGGATGTGAAAGATCTGGACCCTGTAAATAAAAAGATCATCAAAAAGATGGAAAAAAATCTAAAAAATATAAAGGCTCTTTTAAATGGTGAGTATATTTCTGGAATATATGAGAAAAAAGGCATTGGAGATGATATATTGCAAGTTTTAAGCAACTTGCAGATTAATAAAGAAGAAAGTAATAGTACAGATATTATGATTGAAATTCACTCGAGAGCATTGTATCAAGAAATAATAGATGCAATGGAAAGCAAGGATTTATGCCAAAGTTATAAGTTGGATCTTGAGGCAATGGTAAATACAAAATATAAAATAGTGGTCAAAAAGGTAAAGCCTATAGCAACTCAACTTCCATTGGATATTGATGAGCATGTCAAACAAGCAAAGAAGGAGCCAAGTTTAAGAGAAGCTAGGAAGATTGGGCACAAATTTACTAAAGAAACATTAGCAAACTTGAAGATTGGAGGGAGAGAATTCTTGTTAAAATAAGAAAAAAAGATGTTTCAACAAATGCTTTCAAAACATGGAAAGGCCTTTGCCTCTTCACCAGATGAGATTAGATGTGTGCGACTAGGTTTAGTAGTACCCATGGTTATTTTTACAGTATCACATGTGCCATGGAATTTGAAGCCAATATCAGTTCCACAAGCATTACTTCCTAAATTAATTGACTTATTGAAGGAAAAAATGCATATGGGAATACTCGAGCCTTCAATGGCTCTATATTCTAATCATTGGTTTACTATTCCTAAGAAGTCTGGAGAGTTACGATTCATCCAAGATATGCAACCAGCTAACCAGGTTACCATTAGGAACAAAGGATCAGGATCAATTGTAGATGAAGTAGCAGAAGCGTTTGCTGGACATGCCATATATTCCATTGGAGATCTATACTCTAGTTATGATCAATTTCAATTGGCTATCAAAAGTAGAGACTTGACGACCATGAAGACTCCATTAGGATTGGTTCAAATGTACACATTGCCTCAAGGTGCTACAAACTCAGTGGCACATATGCAAAATGCAATGAATCAAATCTTGAGAGAGTTTGTACCAGAAAAGACTATACCCTTTATAGATGACATTCCTATCAAAGGATGTAAAGAAGAATATAAAGATTCTATTTTGAATAATGATGGTTGCAGAGCATTTATAAGAAGGTACATTAAAGATGTTGATAAGATTTTATGCAAAATTGAAGAAGCAAATTTGACCCTTTCAATTAAGAAGTCTAAATTTGGTTTTGGAAATTTTTTGGTAGTTGGACATCTTTGTAGACGGTATGGAAGAAGGCCTAATCTTGAGAAAGCTGATGCTATTTAAAAAATAATGGCTTGTAGTAACATCACTAAAGTAAGAAGGTTTCTAGGAACATGTGTCTTCTATCAAATATGGATACCTCATTTTGCTCACATATCAGAGCCTCTTTACAAATTATTAAGGAAGAGAATTAAATTTCTTTAGAAAGAAGAGCAAGATTTGGCGATAGAAGACATGAAAGGAATTTTAAAGTCACCTCCAATTTTAAAACAAGTTGAATATGAGAGCGGAAGACCGGTGATTCTTATAGTAGATACAAGTCCAATAGCCATAGGGTGGGCTGTTGGCGAGGATGATATAAAAGGAGATAGATTTGCTATTTGTTTTAGAGCAAGGATTCTTACAGAATGCTAGAGAGCATATCCTCAAGTGAAGAGAGAGCTTTGGGGTACACTTACTGCTCTAACAACTGAAAGAAATTACTTGATTGGAGCAAATGTTGTGTTGAAAACTGATTGCTTACCTCTTCTTGGTATGATTGCCAATTGTTCTTCACCAGACATTGCCATGCTTCAATAGATAGCATATATCAAGTCATTGAATCCAGTTTTGGTGCACATTGCTGGAAAAATGAATCCTATTGCGGATATGTTATCAAGGGCCAAGTATTTTCATAAAGAAGAAATGATGGCTCATAAGGAGAGTGAAAACTTTTTAGAAGAAAGGTATGTATTGGCTGTTGATAGAGAAAATTTAACCAATGACATCTTGCCATTCAAAGTAGAGTTATATAAGGGGAGACTACAAGATATTGGACTCTATCTGAGCACTTTGAAGAAGTAAGAAGAGTGGATGGACAAGACTTTTAGAGATATTAGACATCAATCATACGGATATCTGTTGAGAGATGGATTTCTTTGGAAGAGGGCAAAAAGAACTGATGAATTACCTTTGAGAGTAGTGGATGATCTTGAAACCAAAATCCATGTGCTTAGAGAATTTCATGATGCACTTTGGGCTGGTCATAGAGGAATTTGGGCCACTTATATAAAGATTAAGGAACAATATTGGTGGAAGGATTTATATAAGGATGTTGAAGAATTTGTAGCTTCATGTGTTGTTTGTCAACTTCAATCTAATGTCAGATATAGGGATGAACTACATCCCACTTATCCTCCTTCAATTCATTTCCAATGGATGATTGACTTGGTTGCAATGCCACCTAGAATTTGGTGAATGAAGTATCTTGTTTTGGCAAGAGAAGAGCTTTCAAACTTTGTTGAAGGAAGAGCTCTTCGGACCAAGACTACGGAAGAAATTTGCAGATTCATTCTTGAAGATATTTTTAACAGATATGGAAATATTGGAAGAATGAGAGTTGATAGGGATGAATTAGATGCAGTTGAAGCAAGATTATTTTTTCAAAGATATGGTGTACAGCTAAGGTTAACAACTGCTTACAATCCTGAAGCTAATGGCAAAATAGAGAGGGGGCATCCTCCTATCATTCATGCCTTGGTTAAGGCTTGTAAAGAGAAGTCTAATCTTTGGCCTAGGCTATTACCATTTGCATTGTGGGCTGATAGAACCATCTATAGCACTGTCACTGGATATATGCCAGTAGAACTTATGTATGGACATAAGCCTATTATGTCTGGAGAAGAATCAGTTCCAACTTGGATATTTTTGTCTTAGGAAGATGATATTACAAGAAAAAGGCTATTAGAACTTTACATTTAGCAGCTTCAAAGATTGCCAGAAGATATACAAATAGCATTAGAAAGGCTTAAGGCTGCTGGATTGAGCAATAAAGAGAGATTTGACAAAATCCATAGATTAAGGTCTAAGAAAATTGAAGAAGGTTATTGGATGTTGGTGTTTGACAGTTCATTAGAACATCAGCATAGCACAATGAGGAAGTTTGCATGAAGATGGTTTGGACCATATGTGGTGGTTAAAGTGCATATCAATGCCACTTATTTGTTGCCAGAATTAGATGGAACTTTATTGAAGATCCCAATAGCAGGCAAAAGAAGTAAAACATATAGAGAAAGGAATGGAAAGTTTCACACCAATGATCTTGAAGAATTTTTAACTCCATCAGAAAATAAAGAAATACCAAAAGGTGATGAAGAGATTGAAACAGAGAATGAAGAGGATTAAACTTGGCACATACCGGAGGATGTGCAGGTTTAAAGGGGGACCATTTCATACTGCATTTACGTGTAGTGTGTTTAAAAATATTAAATATCTTGTATCTATTGTTAATACATGTGTGAGTGCTAGAGATTATTTTAGAAGATATTATAAGGAGAAGACTTATTATAGCCACTTAGTTAGTGAATTAAGATGGCTATTTGTTTTGTTCCTACCTTATTTATATCCTAGAATAGACTCTTTTGTAATTAAAAAAATAAATAAAGGTTGTTTTACCTTTCTTGTTGACTTTTGAGGTAGAATGGACCTTGTGAGGGATAAGAAAGAAGAGCATGGGGTGAATAAAGCCTGTCCAATAAGATTTGGCTGCCCATGTGGGAGTCTCATAGTCTAATATGGAAGGAAAGGGAGATATACTCCTCTTGCTAGACGGAGGGTTTAGACAGTTTTGAGTGGTGAACTTTGGAGAGAGATAGCTTTGAGGAAATAGAAGCGTTTGTAATAAAAATTGGTAGGTACATTTTTGGAATTGCAAGGATTCTAGAACCTACTCACTTGCTTGTATTGGAGTTGTGAACAAAAAGTTATGCTTGTTTTAGTAGAGTAGGGTTTGCTGCCACCTGATGAAGAGGGGCAGAAACTTCGAGCTACCATTGCAAGTTTGATTTCGACTCTTTCTTAGTGAAATTTATAAAAAGTGTGGAAAATTGTGCTAGCTTTCTATCAAGACATTTCTTGTAGCATTTAGAGTTGGAGAGTAAAAATTGTGAGCTTGAGAGTGGGAATGGGTTTGCTGCCACCTGACGAAGAGGGGCAAAGACTTTGTTTAACCACCCAAGTCGGACAGTCTCTTCAATCTTTTTGATAATTTACATGCTTATAGTAGCTTATATAAATTTTACACAAAAAAAAAATCAATACATTTAGAGCTTTGATGAAAGTTTTATGAGCCATGACGTGTCAAAGAGAGCAAATTGTTGCTAGGGTTTGAAGAGTAGAATCAACTAGCTATAAAATCTGGAGTTTGAGAGGCATGCATGCAAAATTTTAGAAAAAGTTAGATGATGGAGTGAGCTTTCTAAAAAGCTATTGCATGTCAAATTTGGAGAAGGGAAGTAATCACAACAAAGGCTAAAGTAAAGAGGAGCTTTGTTGCCTTTGCATTTGCTTGGAAATTTTAGTGCCTATTTCTTTTAGCCATAACTTTTAAATGGTAAGTCATCTATTTGTGAAATTTTGATATATTTTACAATAGATTATTGGCTTTCTATAGGCTATAACCATGCTTGATTCAACCTTTGGATGAATTTTTAGTAATTTATTTAATTTTAACTTGTTGTAAAACTTGTATTCCTCATATGCGGTTGTATTTGAGGAATACTTGAATATATACACACTTTGCGTATACCTTTTATACAAGTATATATATTTGTATTTATATCAAGTATTTATACAAGTATTTGTATAAGTATTATACCAAGGATTATATACTATTTTATACAAGTATTTATATAAGTATTTATATAAGTATTATACAAGTATTTATATAAGTATTATTCAAAGATTTATACTTTATATTTGTACAAGTCTTATACAAGTCTTATATAAGTATAATATAAGTATAATTTGAAAGCTTGAACAAATATAGTATAAGTATAGAAGATACTTGCACGGCTTCTTCTTATGTTTCCTGCTAGTTCTAGTAGCAGCTAGGAATCTGGCGTTTTTCCAAGGCAAATTCTTCCTACCCGACAACGTCATTTAAGAGAAGATGAGAACCACGATAAAGCAAAACTTGAAAGTAATGTTTCAATAAATCTAACTTGAGATCCTTCCATAGGATAACTCTGAGGTTGAAGTTTATTCATTAGTTGTACTTGACTGACGAATCCTTGAAATTTAGATCTTGTGCCATCAAATTTCTCAAGCAAACTAATTTTTGGTTCTCTAATGTATGAACAATGATCTATCATAGGTGAAGTAGTATTGTTTGGTATAGATATTGATGCAGCTCCAACCATCTCTATATCTTCACTTCTAGCTATTCTTGTTGCTCCTTGTGGTGGTAAATTGAGTTGATGCATTGCAAGCATTAGCTCTCTCATTTATTCTTGCATTTGTGCCATTGCATTCTTCATTTCCACAAGCTCTGCCATGATAATACAATAGGAAGGAAGGTACCTACTCTCACTTTAAAAAATATAAAATAACACACTCAAAAGAAAAAAATTCTATAAAAAATATCAGTTTAGAAGTGGGTGCTCTACAACTTCAAATATACTTATGTCTTATTAAGAGAGAGAGGTAATCCACACTTAATCAAGAAAAGACAAATCTTTCATATTGTATGTGTATTCTTGTCAATCTGTCAAGGACAAGAACTTAATGAAAGCAAATAAACATATGAAACTTTTATTAAGAAGTATAATAAAATAGAAGTAAGAAAGTATGTATATTAAAAGAAATTAGAATGGCTATTGCCACAAGACAAGAAAACTATAGACTCTTGAAACTAGACTAAAAGCAAGAAACAAATTGACAAGAGTGAAGAAGGCTTCACTCTTATCTCTATTTATACTATATAATTAAGAGCTACATGGAGGTATTCTATAGGACCTTCTATACATTGTCGTGAAGTAAATACATCCATATATAGAAACCTAACTTAATTATCTTTTCTTCAAAATTTTATTAAGTTCTTTCTTTCTTCTTACCAATCTAAGTTTTTATATAGTTTAGGAAAAAAATTTCACTTTCTTTCTTTTTCTTTGGTTAAAGTTTTACCTTATCTTTAATCTTAACTTTAACTTTGATCTAGCCTTGAAACTTTCTTTTATTTCTTTTATCTTTTTTCCAATCTTAGATTTTAGTAGATTCAGGGTTATATTTGTAGATATAAGGAGCTTTGACTTTGAGGTTGAACTTAGGATTTTACCAAGGATAAATAGTAGATTTGGATGTCAATAGTTGGCTACCATTAATAGTGCTGACTTGGAGGATTAGATTTGGGGTTTTTATAACTTTAAACTATTAATTGTTGACTTGGACTTTGAAGACCTTGGCTGCGACTTCTTTGACGAGCTCGGAGGAGAAGAAGACGGGGTTTTTTGGCAAATCCAGAGAAGTATTAAGAGAGAGCTTCTTCTTGGCATGAGTTTAGGTGGTAGAAACGCAGGATTCGGAGCTTAGATGAGAAAGATATGCTTGTTTGAACTTAGACTACTAATATGACATCTACTGTCACTTTTCAGGGTATATTAGAAGTTTTAAGATACTAGCAAGAAATTGGGAAGTTGGGTTAGAAACTAGACTTCAAGCTATACATTTTATGTCCAAGAATTGATAGAAATGATTCTAGATTGAGTGAGATATAGCAAGTTAAACCCAGCAAATTAAACTGGGGTTTTGAAGAAGTTAGATAAATAGAAGGATTTGCTTTAAGCTAGAACTTGAGTTTCAAGAAGAATTTGAAGCTCATTTTTTGTGTACATATTACTTATACTATAAAGAGTCTATGTCTAAAATCTCGTATCAATTGAGACTTTGATTAGGGAGTAATGGCAAATTTGTTCTCAGGTATCTAGGGTTTTGACTTTTAAAAGTATCTGCCAAGGATTTAGTGATATCTAACGATCGGCAATGAATTTACCGCTCAAAATTTATGTGACAATAGTCAAAGGTATGAGATATGTTTTCCCAAATTTTGAGCTTATTTGAACGGCTGGATCTTCAATTATGAATTTTCAAGTTTCAGATTGAGATTTGACTTCTAAAAGTATCTACCAAGGATTTGGTGATATCTAATGATCAGCAATGAATTCATAGCTCAAAATTTATGTAACAAAGATCAAAGGTATGAATTATGTTTTCCCAAATTTTGAGCTTATTTGAATAGTTGGATCTTAAATTATGAATTTTCAAGTTTCTGGTTTGGTTTCACTGATATAATTACTTGCTAATATTTTGATGATATTTGGTGATCGGTAATGAATTCACATTTGAGAATTTTTATGAAGATGACTTAAGAAGTGAACTTTATGCTTCCAAAATTTGAACTTATATAAATGGCTAGATTTTGATTTATAAATTTCCAAGCTTCTAGTTTGTTGAATTATTATACGCATGGTTTTGTGACTATAAAAGAAAAATTTTAAAAAAGTTTGTGCATATTGGATCCAACTTGATTGTAAAGAGGAACCTTGCGTCTACTTGAAGCGGACTTTTGCCACGACAACGTGTTTAATTTGCAAGACATGTGCCAAACTTGCGCAATAGGTTTTCCACATGTGCTCCACGTACTTAGCTTGTTTCATAAGCTATCAACATATGTGACACATAGTTAGCTTATTCCACAAGCTACCAAAATGTGCACCATGTGGCTAGCTTGTTGACCAAGTTTTTAACCTACCAATCACCTATAGACATGTATAAAGGTGATTTCATTTCTATAAAGCTTCTAAGAAGCTTCTCTATCAAATATTATCAAATCAACTTATTTTACCTACTTCTATTACTTTATATTAATTAGATAATTATTAGAGTAAATCTTACGTCTGTAATACATAGCTACCAAATCAATCATCCATTGAAAATGTATAGCAAGTGATTAAGTAGATTGTAGCCCGTCTCTATGTTTGACCTTACATTGTAGCTAACACTTTATGCATGAATTCATAAAATTTTTAATATCATTGTACAAGCTCTTTCATCAGTATCACTCCTTGATCTTAGTATAAGTGTTCCAAACTCTTCTATGTCCTATCTAGAGTATATCATGAAATTTTTTTAAAACCTTGTTCTTGGTCTCAAGGTCTCCCACCATCCTCAATGGAATTTTGTCACCCCTTTTAGACCTCTTCTATAAAAATCCATCGTTTAGCAAATAAGTATAAGATTGATGCCTAATATCCCTGAAAGTCTTATCTATCCAACCTTCGTGCCTCTTCATTATGCTCAAATAAATTCCAATATCCCTAAATCTGCCTTCATATAAATCTTCATGGAAGATTTGAATTTCATCTCCAAAATCCACTCCATCACTAGCAAATGAATACCCGTAGTTCCTCTCCTCTTGATATTCATCTTCTTCATGTGCCATCATCTCTTCCTCAAAGGTATATCTAGCTCTAGACAGCATGTCTACCACCAAGTTTTTTTTATCAATAATATATACCAAAATAAGATTCAATATTTTTATATAGACTATCTATTTTAATATAGCAATATCCGGAGAAGTGCAATTGATTATCATTCCAAGTAAAGGCAAACAATCTGTCTCCAAAACCATTCTAGTTCCAATCAAATAATTCTTCTTAGTTTTTAAAATAGTGAGTATTTCCCTAAGTTTTCTTTTAATTTGTGGATAAGTCCTTTGTCTTTTTGTAAGAATCTTGGCTCCAATCCTTATAGCAAATCTACTTCTTTTTTCATCATCTTGTCCAATAGTCCATCCATTTGCTATTGGACTTGTATCCACTATTACAACTACTAGTCTCCTATATTGATAATCTACCTATCTAAGGACAAAGATTGAACTCAAAATCTTCTTCAAATTTTTCATAGCTACTTCTTGTTCATCCTTGCAGATAAACTTCTTAAGCTTCCTCAATAACTTGTATAGTTGCTTTGAGATATGTGCAAAGTGAGGCATCCAAATATAATAGAATACACATGCATCCAAAAATCTTCTAATTTCTGTAACACTTCCACATGCCTTCATTCTAGATATAGTATCAACCTTTTTTGGATTTGGTTTTCTATCATACTTACCACACATGCATTAGAAGAAAAGAGCGTCACTGGTGATAACCAAGGTGACATAAAAATGTATTAAAATATATTAAATTATATTAAATCTTATTTTTTGATTTAACACAATTTAACACATTTTAATACATTTATATGTCACCTTGGTTACACTAATGACGCTCTTCTCTTCTAATAATGTGTCCTACCACCAGAAATTTATCAACTCCAAAGCTTGACTTTTCTACAGATAATGTCAAATTAACCGATTCAAGTATCTCTAATATCCGAGCTACATCTTTAATGTGCTGCTTGACAAACTGCCTGCAACCTTTAGCATCCAAAGCTTCATCCTTGTCTTCTTCCTTGCAATCTTTCATATATATATCATTCAAAAATATGATGGTCTTCTTAGGTATAAACTCTGATAATACAGTGTGTGCAAATACTTGCCCTATGTCATCCTCTTCATCGTTGATCATACAAATATCCAATGCTTCCACCATAATGGCTTTAATTGTCATTTGTCTCTTTTTTTTTATCACATCAATAATTAGCTCATCGAAATCCCTCTTTACAATACCAAGAGCCTTTCTTAAAGTGAATTCAATTTTGGCATCCAAAATCTTCTCTTCTAAGATATTGTTCATATCTGTGGATATTTCAATATTAGATTGAAGCTTATAGGCATAACTTTTACCTTTGGACTTCTCTATGTCATCCTTCTCCTTCTCTTTGTCCTTCTCCAACCACTCTTTTGATAATGGTGTATCACCATGATAAACAAAAGAAGGCATTTTTTTTGGTTTTTGCTCCTAAAAAGCTTTCTTGTTCTTTGGAGACCTCTTTTTGTTTAGAGATTCAGCAACATCTTCTTCATGAGCAGCTTTGCCTCTTTTCTCTTCAACCATAATATCATTCAAGTCATCACTCTCTTGGTTCCGATTTAAAAATGCTTTGATACTAATAACATCAACTGGATCATCCCAACCAGTCATCTTCCTCATGACTTTAATCCCCCTCATCATGGCCTCCATAGCTAGTGAAAAAGCAATCTTAACAATACTTTGTTTAATTGTAATAGATTAAGATTCTGCTTCCTTTTCGTACATGGTACCACCTTTGCTTGTTTACTTTTCTACTAGTCTCTTCATATCTTCTTTTTCAAAGTTGGTCCTCGAAGGCTCATTAGAACCTGTTAGTCTTATCCTCTCTTCTTTAAAATGCACAATATTCTCTCCAATTGCAGCTTTGTAGCTTTCACATTTGCCACACTTATAGTCTGGATTATTACACCACATGCATCTTTTTACAAATCCCTTCGAACCTTCAATTGTCTGTAATAAGCTGGCCTTCTGAGATCTCTTAAATTCACTCATTTCTATCCTGAGATCCCATATATCATTAACCAGCTCTTCAATGGCATCATCTTGAGCAGCCTTGTTTGTCTTCTACAATGGTACTGAACTTGGGATTGTAGATACTCACTCCAACCGTGATAATGACCTCCAAGTCTTAATCTTTTGCTGCTTGGCCAAAAGTCCTATTGTCTCTTTCATCAGCCTCGAGTTATTTATAAATCCACTCTCAAATGTCCTATCTGAAAGATGAAAAAACAGCTTGTCTTCCAAATCTTCATTAATTGCTTATAAAAATAACTCAATCTTCTTTGTTTCCAATAGCTGCCTCTCTTGCTGTCATAATTAGCCAAACTTTCTTTCAAATTTTTTGACCAATTCATTTGAAGCTATCTGATTCCCTAGCCTTTATTCAATCCATTCCAAAAATGATCTTTTAGTGATCCATTGTGAGTCTTTTTAAAAAAACTCATCCTTCAGAAGTTCTTCAAATCTACTCCATAATATAATTCTTTCACACAACTCTTACACCCTCTCCTTGATCTCAGGTATCATTGCTAAATCAAAGGTAGTAATCATTTTTACTTTTGAAACTTGATGTACTTCCATTTTACATGTGTAAATCCTCAAGAATTTGGTGATGTTTCTTCCATCAAACCTCCTAGCCTTATCTACCATTCCCTTGAGTCCGTTGCCTCTCATCCATAAATTAAGCAAATGTCCTA
Source organism: Physcomitrellopsis africana (assembly GCA_036785485.1). Lineage (NCBI taxonomy): Eukaryota > Viridiplantae > Streptophyta > Bryopsida > Funariales > Funariaceae > Physcomitrellopsis > Physcomitrellopsis africana. The sequence goes on from JAWRVF010000286.1 coordinate 16,753, forward strand.
AATAAATCTTAGATACCTCCTTCCTCTGGTAATCTAAATCAAAGATTTTGATCTTCCATTTTATTTTGTTGAATAATTAATGCCTTAAAGGACTTTCAATGGAAGCACCAATTATGTCGTGATAGAAAGAATCTGCCTTAAGAAAACATTAGGCTTCTAGCTGCAACTAAATATTCAATGAAAATCCAAAATAATAAAATCTTCAAATTTTTATAAAAGTCTTTTTTTTAAGGATATTACATCCAATACATAAATCTTATTTCACAAAAACACTCAAACTATAACAAAATATTCTAAACCATCATTCACCAATAGGAGGGGGAATTTTTTCCATACTTCAATAATCTATAATTCTTAATCTAACCATTCAAATCCACTCAAAATTTACATAAAATATTGATGTAGTCTTTACAACTACCACCACAAATTTCAATTTTTTATTCTTTATTGATCTTTAGATATCGTAAAAATCCTAACAGTAGCTTCAAACCCTTGTTTATAAACACTTATGTACTAAATTCTTCATATTTCACAAATCAAATGTCTAAATACTATCAAACTTTGATATATAGCTTATTACCACAAAGATTCACATCCTTGGAAAGTTTTAGACAAAAATTCTTCCAAAATCTTAAGATATGGCAAAATCCATTACTACCAATAAAACGGCCTACTTACTGCCTTAGAATTTAATCTGCTGTCTTTGATTCTCAATATCTCCTTCTTTAGAATTCCAAATGTAGCAATTCTTCTACGAGCTTGAAATCACCTCTCTAGCCGCACCTCTCAATCTCCAAAAGCTTTCAAATAACTCTTCAAATCCTCAAAAGAGTCATAGTAGATACTATTTAGACACCTTAATTTCAAGCGCCTACTTCTTCCTCAAAAACATTCCAAATCTCTAAATGTTTATATCAAAATTATAGGCCAAAAAACAAGCTTTCTAATCCTAATCTTTGATTTTCAAATGGCATCTCTAAAGTTGCCAAAATCCTTGTTTTTCTTGTAGGCATTCTCTTCAAAGCCTATTGAATATGACCATTGACCAATAGGAATGAAGAACTTTACCCTTTGTCTTCATTTATCTTCACTTTATCTTCATCCTCCCAAATAGGCCTCTTAGTAGTTTATTTCTTCTTCTTTGGATCCCAATTGCCTCTCAAGACTTTATATTAAATATTAAGGTCTTATTTAATTTAAATTCTATAATCAAATTAAGCAAAAATCTAAAATAAATTTTTTTATATTAATTCTATTTTTTTTTATTTTTCTAATTATTCTAATATATATTAGAATCTATGAATATATTATATATTTTAACTAGTTTTTACATACTGTAAGGAATTACAATATATCACCGTGCAGTTGGAATCTTGTACAATTCCTAGTAAAGGTCCTATCCTTTCCTCACAATCCTCTCTTTATTTTATAATAGATGTCTATTTAAGACCTAAAATTCACAAAGTCTCTGTCTTACTACATTCAGGAGCTTCAATATGTTTTTTAGATAAAAAATTTGTTAAAAGTCATAGAATACCTTTAGTTTAAAAAAACTAAACCCAGACATGTAGAAGTCATAGATGGTCGCCCGTTATCTTCTAGAGATGTTATTCATGAAACCCTTCCTATAAATGTAAGAATAGATGGTCATAATAGTTGTGTAGTCTTTAATATAACTAAATCTCTCTCTAATCTAATTATTTTAGGTTTATCATGGCTAGAAAAATATAATCCTCAAATAGATTGGATTTCTCAGAGACTTGATTTGTTTCAAAGCATTAATAAGAATCCCATAAATCAATTAACAAATCATAAGCCTAATATAATAAAATCCATACTTATAGACGCAAAAGCTTTTATGAATGAAGCAAAAGAAGGATCATCTTTTGTTATTTATGCTACACCCATTTCTGATGGTGGAAGGACTTGAAGTGGCATTCTAAGCCAATATTAAGATTATCAAGACATTTTTGAGAAGAAGAATACAGACATTCTTCTGGAGTATCGTCCATATGATTGTTCAATTGATCTCATAGAACGAACTCAGTCTCCGTTTGGACCAATTTACAATCTATCCTAGAATGAATTCGTTGAACTTAAGAAATACATTGATGAGAACTTGGCCAAGAATTTTGTACGCCATTCAAAATCCCAAGCAAGACCTCTTATCTTGTTTGTAAAGAAGAAAGATGGGTCATTACGGATGTGTGTAGATTATTGAGGACTCAACAAGGTTACCATCAAGAATAGATATCCTCTGCCTCTAATATCTGGACTTCTTGATGAACTAAATCAAGCTAAGATCTATACAAAAATAGATCTAAAAAGAGCATATAATTTAGTGCATATTAAAGAAGGTGATGAATAAAAGACTATATTTTGAACAAGGTATGAATATTTTGAATATAATGTCATGCCTTTTGAACTTACAAATGCACCAGTTGCTTTTCAACATATTTTATGAGTTTCTTCATGGTTTTTTTGTCTATTATTTAGACGACATTCTAATCTATTCTAAAAGTATAGAAGAACATGAATTTCATGTTTGTCGTGTATTACAAAAACTTAGAGATGTAGGATTATATGCCAAGATGCAAAAGTGTATATTTTATACTATTCAAGTTGATTTTTTAGGATATATCATTTCAAATGATGGTCTCAAAATAGATTAAAAGAAAATCCAAATAATCATAGATTGAAAGATTCTAAAAATAATAAGAAATGTGCAATGCTCTTTAGAATTTGCCAATTACTATTGAATCTTTATCAAAAACTTTTTGCAAGTTGTAGCTCCACTTACAGACTTAACTTGATATGACAAACTTGAGTGGAACAAAGAAGTAGAAGCATCATTTGAGGCTTTGAAGACAGCTTTTACTTCTGCACCAACCTTATATTGTATCAACTTTTCTAAAGCATTTTTTATGAAAACAGACACATCAAACTTTGCTTTGAGGGTGATATTGTCACAAATAGGAGTAGATGACAAACTCCACCTAATAGCTTTTTATTCCAAGAAATTTTTAGCAGTAGAAATCAACTACAAAATCCATGATAAAGAACTTCTTGTAATTGTTGATTCTTTTCAAGAATAGCATCACTATCTAGAAGGCGCTTCTAGTCCAGTCACCGTGTATATGGATTACAAGAACCTTGAGTATTTCATATCAATACCTGTATTGAATTGTTGTCAACCTCGTTAGAGCATGTTTTTATCAAGATTCAAATTTATTATCACCTATCGACTAGGAAAACAACAAGGTTTGTTTGATGCCTTTTCTAGACATTCTTATCTTATACCAAAAGAAAGAAATTCAACTTTTGATCAACAAAGAATGATCCTCTTGAAGCGAGAGCAATTTCATCTTTGAGCAATGAAATCAACATTGACTATTGATTCAACTTTTGTCAAGCAAATCCAATCAAGTATGTCTTCAAACCTTCTTGTCCATGAAATTAAGAATAATTCATTTAAATCTCATGATATTTCTAAGTTTGAATTGAAGAATGATTTACTATTTTGAAAGTCGCCTATATATTCGAAAAGCCAAAGCACAATTATATGCTTTGGAAGCTTGTCACAACCTCCTTGTCGTAGAATATTTTGGATATAATAAGACTTTGGAGATAATATCAAGAGATTTTTAATAGCTTCAAATTTGAAAGGCTGTTAAAGAGTTTGTACACTAGTTTGATATTTGTTTAAGATCAAAAACTCCTCGTTACCAATCTTATGGACTTTTTTAACTATTACTTATACTAGACCAACTTTGGTCTTTTGTTTCTATAGATTTTTTCACAGATCTTTTAAAATCAAGTTCATATGATTCTATATTCATGATTGTAGATCATTTTATCAAGATGACACATTTTGTACCATATAAAAAATCTATTATAGATGAAGAAATAGCTAAATTCTTCCTTGATAATATCTATCGCTATCATGGATTATTAAGGGATATTATATCAGATAGAGGAACATAATTTGTATTAAGATTTTGGAAGATCCTTTTTCAAAATATTGAAAGTGGATATAAAATTATCTTTAGCTTTCCACCTTCAAATTGATAGATAAACGGAATAAGTAAATTAAATTTGGAGCAATATTTGAGATGTACCATCAAATATTATTAAGATGACTAGATAACTCTTTTGCCATTGTCAGAGTTTGCTTATGATAATTTGGTATATTTTTCTATTCAAAAAACACCATTCTTTGCAAATTATGGTTATTATCCATGATTTGATATTTTTGACTTTTGAAAAGCTGATAATTCTGCGGCAGAAGATTTGGCGAATTGGTTGTCAAAGCTACATGCAACAATAAAGGTAGAATTAAAAAAAGTTTAAGAATGTCAAAAAATCAATGCAAATGTCCATTGCAAGGAACAACCTTGATTCTATTTGGGCGATAAGGTATGATTACTTTGTCATAATATTAAGACTATTTGCCCTTACGACAAGCTAGATTATCATACGCTTGGATCTTTTTTGATTTGTAGACAAATCAATCCAATTGCTAATCAATTATGCCTACCAAAATCTATGAAGATCCATCATGTATTATATATGTCACTACTCGAGCCATACAAGATCGTAGATATACAAGAAAGAAGACAAATACCACTGCCTCCTATAGAAGTAGACAACAATGAAAAATTCAAGATAGAAGAGATTTTACATTCAAGGCGGCGCCAAAATTGACTGAAATATCTTATACATTGGCATGGGTACAATATTAGTGAACGCATATGGGAGCCATCCAAGAATCTAGCAAACACATCAGCAAAAGTCAATACATTTTATCAACAATATTTATCAAAACTAAGATAAAGAGTCAAGAAAATCTTTACTGTAAAGCGAAGGAGGTGCTATAGAAGTTTCATTCTATCTTGTATCATTATTTGCTATTTCCTTGAATTTGTTTGTGCTAAAGAGATGGAAGATCAACAACTAGCAAATTCTGTTCTAGAACCATTATTTGCTGACTTATTGGACAAGACATTGCGACTATCACAATCTTCAAGATGATGGAATAGAGATAGAAACCATCAAGAATGACATGTTCTTCCTTGGATTGATGGTAAAGTAAAACGTGTTTGATATCACAACCTTCGAAGAGACTCAATATTTTGTGATACTTTTTGAGGTAGGAACTACTTTTGATGGTATTCCAAATGTTTTCTTTGAAAGAAGTTATGAAGGCCTCAATAATGATCAAATAATAGGGCGATCTTTTCACCCCAATGTGAGACACTATCGATGGCTGAAAGGACCTATCAACTACCTTCAAAGGGAACAAAGATCAAAGTATGTAGCAAGCACAAATCGACGTATCCTAGACTTTCTCAACATGTAATCACCACTCCTCGTGGAACTCGTCGCTAAAAGGAGGGTAATGTCATGCTCATAAGATTTACTCCAATAATTATCTAATTAATAGAAGTAGGTAAATTAAGTTAATTTGATAATATTTTAAAGAAAAGCTTCCTAGAAGTTTCATCAACATGCAATCACCTTTATACATATTTATAGGTGATTGGTAGGATAGAAACTTTGTCAACAAGCTAGCCACATGTCGTACATAATGATAGCTTGTAAAACAAGCTCAATATGTGGTTTATATGTAAAAAACTTGTCTTGCAAGTTTGACACTTGTTTTACAAATTAGATACATGTAAGAGGTCCTATAGAATGTCGCCACATTGCTCTTAGATAGATAGTATTTATAGAGATAAGAATAAAGCCTTCTTCACTCATATCAACTCCTTTCTTGATTTTAGTCTAGTTCAAGAGTCTCATGTATTTTTTAATCTTTGACAATAGCCATTCTAATTTCTTCTTGAATTTACATATTTCTTTATTTTTATCTTATAATTTTCCTTCGACATAGTTTTTACTAACTTATACATCTATTTTAATTTGTGTTTTTGATATTACTGTAATTTCAATTTGATTGTAATCCAAAAATCCATCCAAAAAGGAATAACATTCATGCTTGGCTACTGCGTCCAATATACTATCTATAAAAGATAAAAAAAAATAATCCTTCTTGGTAGCTACATTTAATTTATGAAAATCTTGAAAAATTTGGATTTTTGTATTGTTCTTTGATATCATCACAATTGGTGAAATCCATTCACTATATGGTACTGGATATATGAAGCCCACGACTAAAAGTTTATCCAATTTCTTCTTTACCATGAGAAAACATTTTAAATTAAGGCAATATTGTCTTTGATGAACTGATGTAGCATTCTCCTCCAAAGTAATTTGATACTCACAAACTTTGACAGGACTACCTTTTAAATCTACATACGACTAAGCAAAAGCAGATTTATGACTTAAGAAGAGATTTTTCTAATTTTTTAGCTTTATACTCATAATACCAATATATACTTTGATAATCTATAATATTTTGTTGGTGTCCAAGTTAATGGATTGGCACACAGATTCTGCAACAACCTCTGATTTGATTTTTCTCTCCTACTTTAAATCTTTCAAATAATTTGACAAATTGAAACTATCTATTTTTAATTCTAATGTACTAACTTCATTAATCATAGGATCATTCATCCAATTGACAATAGTATGATCAAAGTTTGTTGTATCTTCTTGATATATTAAATATTCTTTGGGTCCTCTATATTGATATAACACGCCTTACTTCTACATGTGAGTTGGGTTATCACCAACTTGCATTGTATAGGTAACTTCATCATACTTCACATTAGATTGACCCTCATTGTTAGATGTTGCTTTTGAATCCAAAATTTGAGATTCTCCATGATATTGAACTGAATATATTTGTAAAACAATCTTGTCTCTACTCTTCTCAATAGTCAATGTTTTATGGCCCTAATAATTCCTAGCTTTGGCTTGATATAACCACGGCCAACCTAATGAAATTGGATATAATAATATGGAATTTTGTAATCAAAAAATAGTATAACCAATCTTATATATGATTGTAATAATAGGAGTGTCAATACTGCCAATGATATTTATAGGCTTTACGCGATTGTAATTAGCCATTCTCAATATCAAAGTCATAGATAATAATTGAGCTAAATTTAAATTTTCCATTATATCCGCAGTTATTAAATTCACACTAGAACTCTCATCTATTTGAACTTTGAAAATAAAAACACCATTGATGGATACATCAATAGTCGATGTATTTAAATCATGATTCAAACTAACTTCATGAATTTTTTTATTACAAATCCTATGTTGTATTAACTAGGAATTCAATGTAAAATGACATTTTGGCGCGACTGCTAACAATTGTTTCATTGAAATTGAAGGTTTAATTTCATCTAGATCTTTTAAAATATCATATGATTCCATATTAGTAGTGATTCCTAGGACCCTCTTTTTTTTCATGGATTTCAATTTAATTCCTTCAAATAATATATCTTGCTTTATGGAGTTTGAAATTGGAATAGTTGAATGAATTTTTTTACATTGTTTGTCTATGAGAGGATCTTTTAATGGATAAGATGGCTCCTAGAACTTTGCAGATAATGATATTGGTTTAGGTTGAACCAATAACTCAGTATTAGGAACATCTTTGGATTGCACAGATGGACCAGGTTTCAGTTTTAATAATATTTTTGGTACTGGTATTGGATTTGGAGTTCCCACCATTAAATTGAATTAATCTTTTGCAATTGGTGCATCCAATTGTTGAATTGGGTCTTTTCCTTTTTGCTAGGCCTTGGTAAGTACTGTATGAATGCATTCTACGCAATTTATTAGAAAATCTTGTGGGATTCAATTATTATTCTCTATCTTAATATGCACCTAGATATGTTGATCTTGATTATTAAAATTAAATGAAGTATTGCACTGTTGATATGTATGTCTCGGCTATTTACAATTTCTACATATTGGAGAGTATTCATCACTAGCTCTTGGATTGAGACATTCACTAGCATAATGTCTTAATTGCTTGCAACAATAACATCAAAGTGGTCTTCTTTCAATACCCTCAGGAATATGGGATGTTTCTAGTGGTATATATTGGTTGGGCTTGTTTTAAATTGGATGGATAAATGATCCCAGCTTACTAATTGGTACTGTAGAATCTGAAATTGGTTTGTAAATGGGTAAAAATTGAAAATATTATTATTAATTTTGCACAATATCTTGAAGATTAGATCTATATTCTTCATTATACATCAAATTTCGAAAATTAGAAAAATTCCTATTTTGTTTATTTGAATAATTTCCACTCCAACCAAATCTATTTTTTATCTAGATTTGATTAACATTTCACAAAGTTGATTGAATCATGGTCTGATTATCAAACTATTGTTGCTTTTGTAAATTCCAATAATTGATAGTGATATACTTACTTCCACAAAATATACATTGCACAATCATTTGGGGTAGTGAAGAACATTTCGTTATCAAATGGCCTTGTTCCTTACAATTACTATTCCAAATATTGGGTCACATATTAGTCGGTTTATGCATCTTTTTTTTATCCTTTGCCAGATTAACAGCCAATTTATCCACCTCCTTCATCAAAGTTAATAACAAAGCTTCATTTGGATCTTTTAATATTAGTTCATTACATAACTCTTTCGTAGGTATTGGGTTTTAATATAGAGAATATGAAAAATATGGAACTATAGTTGTTGGTGATACAGCTTACAATGAAATAATATTAACTATTTCCTACGGATTAGCACTAAGATTTATACCGTAATCAATCATTCTTAGAAAACTGTCCACTGTTTCATTCTAGGTTGGCATTTGATAAATTCTTTAAGATGGAATCATTGTGGCTGCAATGGTTAAGAATTGATTATAATGATATTCTTTCTATACCTTAGCTCGGTCAAGTGAGGAAGCAATAGTGGCCGATTGGACCTCCTTTATAAACATATTTAATTTTGGTAGGTATAGTCTGTTAACTAATATAGACAAAACAAACAATTCTAGTATTTGGTTATTTGGCCATTTATAAAGGATATCTGCTACTCGGTTGTAATATGACAACACCACTTTTTCTAATATTATTCTACTATTCATTAACCTTTCTCTGAGACGTTCTTCAAATCCAATTGATCAAAAATGTGTTAAAAATATATTTTTTAATATCTCCTAATTAAAAAATTGACCTACGGATTGGCAATTATACCATTCAAATGTTATATCCTTCAAGGTCGCTGGCAGCCATCTCAACCAAATACCTTCAATTCTACCATTCTTGGCTACACATGCAGTCAAGAATTGAGACAAATGTTGATTTGAATTTATTCCTGGCATACCTCTAAAAGTAAATAATGGGGCTACGCTAGTTGTGTGATCACCCACCGCACCCATTTGGACCACAATTGGGACTGCGAAAGCCCCCGTTGCTATTGAAGATGATAATGTTCCACTCAATTCCTTATTAAAATAATCACTGTCTTCTCCAATTATCTTTTTTGAACTGCTAGGCCTTCACAATTTATTATTATTATCTACAAATTATTTTATTGGTTGAAATTGAGATGAAAACGACGAATTTTAAAACATTCTAAATTAATCCTTAATGGCAAGTAATTTATGCCATTCTAAAGAACCAATCTTATTAAAATTGGTTGTATCTATTAATAAAAAAGTATCTAATAGAATATCCAATTCTTCTATCCCTTGTTCTCTTTCCATTGACAAGCTCAAGAGATACGTTAGATTATTCAATAAATTACTCGCAAATGCTCTTGGAATTTTTTTTAACAATATATATGTCTAAAATATTAAAGATCTGTCAAGTTTTGGATATGCTCGGATATATTGACACACATGCAACCATGGTTTAATCCAACTCTGTCGACACTTCCTTTTTAGATTTTGTTCTTGTTTGTTTTGCAACAAATTTCTTACTTGCACTCTTTCTTATCTTCTTTTCAATTGGAAATTGACAATAGTTTTGAATGTTAGGAATTAAATGTCGAATAAGTAATTTTTGGATGTTGCATGAAGAGGTTTTAAAATTGGTGTTGGTTCAAAAGTGGTGCCAAATGTATAGTTAGATTGGAGATGGAAAGTAATTTTAGTGATATGATGAAAGATTATAGTTAATAAGAATGAAAACATTGCATTGAAAAAAATATGGGGAAAAATTATATGCATGGGATATACTTATTAGGATCACAGAATTAACCGCTTCTGATTAGTAGAGCTTAATGAACATCTAAACGCTCCAAAACAACTCCATCTCTTCATCTTCCTACTACTTTGCAGTCTAGTACAAACTTTTGTAAGACTATCTCTTAAAATTCTCCTATTCTATTCTCCTATTAGATTTTGCTATTGTATTTTCTTGTCTTTCTCCAATCTCATAACAACATTAGGCGATATTGCATTGTCTTAACAAATTGCATACAATCGCTTCATATTCCAATCACTGAAAATAAATTTTTATTAAGAACTCATTCCAAAACTAATCATCTCTTTAATATTCTCTATGTTCAACTCTCACAACTAATACGGCACAACATCCTCATTTACGATTAAGCTACATTGATAAATTTAGTCTTTGGCTTCCAATCCGCGACATTGAATTCAACCATCAAAAAAAAAATTTTTTTCCTCAACCACATATAAATTGAATTTTTTGTTTCATTATCGTTGTCGTATGTCGTGAAGTCTTGCTTGAGAATGCTCCGGGCACCTGGCTGTAGAAGACAAAAGGAAAATATGCAACAATAATTAGTCCTAATTTCTCTAATCAATCTCTAAACAGTCCTTAATCATACCTTAATTAAACCTTGATCAATCTTGATCAAATTCAAAAAAACCCTAAAACAAACCCTACTAAATCCTAATCAATCCTAACAAACTCTAAAACAAATCCTAATTAAACCCTAGTCAAATCCTAACCAAATCCTAAGAAAATCCTAAGGTAGTTTTAGAATCTCAGTAACTACCAAATAAACCGTTGATCTTGATTGAAATTTTGCACACATCTTATTAACTAACTTGAAAACAAGCACATTAAGTTTAAAGAAGATCTAACTTTACAAAAAGAAGAAAAACCCATAAATTTGCATGGGTGACGGCTAGCCTCCTTCTCCAATCTTGATGCCAATATTCCAGTATTTAAATCTCCCTTTCACACTATTCAATTGCTCTCAAATTTTGTATGTGCGTAGAAAAGCAAGTCTACTATCCACATACAATACTTTCACTCCAATCCAATTGGCAGATTACTCAAGATCTCAAAAACCCTAACTGACCTTCAAAACTTAATTTCCGAGACCTTGACCGTTTTAAACCTCAACTACGTACAAGTAAACCATTAGATTCAGCTCAAATTCATAGCACACATTCACAACAACAATACCCAAAAACCCACAAATTTTCAACTATGGATCTGCTACAAAACTTTTGAAATTGCCTAAAACATCAATCCTATTTTATTTCACAAAATCCTAAGTTGCTGAAATCAACCTTGACTTTGCAAAGCTATTACAAAGTCATTTCTTATCCAAATCACTTTCAATCAACTTCTATGCAAAACCTCTTAAGTCTTGTCTCTAATCCCATCTTTTCATCTGCCAAAAGACTCTTGATTTGCCCTAGGCAACCGTTTTAGTAGCCAAAGGTCTGATTTTAACCCTGTCCTACAAATGCCCAATCCTTGGTTATCAATCTAACCTATCCTAGGGATTTTATAATCCAATCCTATCCTCAACTTAATCCTAATATCAATCATGCTAGTGATTTATTCTTTTTATTATATTTTTATTATTTTATGGCCTTGCTAAGGCAATAAAAGAATTACTACAACCTAGAAGGTAAAATTACTAACTAATTCTTATCTACTAGCTATTAAGAGAAGAAACTAAACTAAGAGGCTTTCATAAAAATCTTGTTAAAATATTTTGAATTCTCGTTGAACTAAGATAATAGAGTATTAATAAGAAAATCATTTTTAATCATAGTTTTATTATATAATCATGTCACAATACGACAGCGTTCTAAATATCAAATAAAAGAAATAAATAAAACCTCAAGAATCACCAATGTCTAACAAAGGTGATTCAAAATATATAAAGTTATTACAAATATAAAATCAACCTTATAATCACTATCAAAAAGAAATTAGATTGTATAAACCTTCATAATATTTGAAATATAGAAGGTTGTTAAAGAGTTTGTACAAATATCCATCATTTGTTCGAGATCAAAAACTCCTTGCCATCAATCTTACAAACTTTTCCAACCATTACCTATACTAGAACAATCTAGATTTTTTGTTTCTATAGATTCTATTATAGATCTTTCAAAATCATATTTATATGATTCAATATTTGTAATTGTAGATTATTTCAGCAAGATGGCATATTTTATATTGTGTATAAAATCTATCACAAGTAAAGAAACAGCTAAACTTTTCTTTGACAATATCTATTGCTATCATGGATTATCAAGGGATATTATATCAGATAGAAGGATGCAATTTGTATCAAGATTTTAAAAAATCCTTTTCAAAATATTGAAGGTGGATATAAAACTATCTTTAGCTTTCTATCCTCAAATTAATAAACAAATAAAAAAGATAAATCAAATTTTAGAGCAATATTTGAAGTATACCATCAATTATCATCAAGATGATTGGATGACTCTTTTACCATTAGTAGAGTTTGTTTATAATAATTTGGTATATTCTTCTATTCAACAAATTCTATTTTTTACAAATTATGGTTATTATCCATGACTTAATATTTTTAACTTTTTAAAAGTTGATAATCATATGGAGAAAGATTCGGCAAATCAATTGTCAGAGCTATATGCAATAATGAAGGCATAATTAAATAAAGCTTAAGAATGACAAAAGATCAATGCATATGTCTATTATAGAAACAACTTCAATTTCATGTGGATAATAAAAAATGATTACTTTGTAATAATATCAAGACTATTTGTCCTTGTGACAAATTCGATTATTGTAGGATTGGACCATTTTTAATTTGCAAATATGTCAATCTGGTATCATATTATAAGTTGTCCTGATTGAGAATGTATCACGCATCTGGTTGTGAAGGATAAAGTTGCGGTTTACAAATATTCAAGAACCTTTAATAAGTTTCATTCATATAAGAAGAATATGATTTGATTTTCAATATAAGAGTACTTAAATTAATACAAAGTGTTCAAAAACATTCTTTTTGATAACTTCAATGATATATAAAATCCAAGTGCTTTATTACTTGTCACAATTAAATAATTAAGATTTTGCTTTGCAAGTTCTAATTTTAATTAATGAACTTCAATAAGCTAAAATTTTTAATTTGAATATCAACTTGGTGTGAAATTTTGTACACAAATTTCAAAATAAGTCTTCTATATGCTAAAAAAGATTTAGTCCAATTCTACATACAAGTTGTAGAAAATCAACCAAAATCCATACTAATGTCACTGAGCTACCAACTTGAAAGTTGATACAAATATCCTAGTAATAATATTTCTTTTTTTAACTATTAATCTTAATTAAAAAATAATATATAGCTTAAATTTCAAGTCTTCTAAGACTATGCCAAATTTCACCTTGATTTGACTAATAGATCTTTAGATATTGTAGGAATCCTAAACAACTCTAAGCTGCCTACTTCTAATACCTCCTTATATTAAAGATCAAATGAATCCCAATTGCACCAATAGATTGTCACAAATTTTTTACTTAATCTTAGCACATTTAATCATCCACATACTATCAAATTTTTGACTATAGATGTTATACCAATTGCAAAAAATAGCTAAGAGTACTAGCCCTAATTTTATTACATAAAAATCCAATTTCCAATACAAATCTTAATTTTAGATAACAATTGTTAAGTCCTCCCAAATCCTTTGAAAATAAGTCTAATGCCTCTAGAACAAGCTTGAATCTAGCTCTTTAATTCTAATTGCTGATCTCCAAATGATCCAATATCTTGCCCTTGGTGGTTATTTTTGTGGCTAGAGGTTGGATTTTGACCTTGTTCCATACATAGCAACCTCTGGGTATCAATCCAATCTATCCTAAGGATTTTTAAGCTTGACCCTATCTTCAACTTAATCCTAGTATCAACCATATTAATTATTTATCTCTTCTATCATATTTTTATCAACTTATGGTTTTTTAAAAGCAGCAAAAGAGTTTTTACAACCTAGAAGGAAAAATTAATAACTAACTTTTATCTATTAGCTATTAAGAAAAAAATAATAATCTAAGAGGCTTTCATAAAATCTTTTTTAAGTATCTTAAGTTCCTATTGAATTAAGATAATTGAATATTAAGTAAAAATCATTGTTGATCATGTTTTTTACCACATAAACGTGTTATAATATGATACCGATTGCTTATCGATTATACCTACCAAAATCTATAAAGATCCATCATGTATTCTACATATCATTGCTTGAGCCATATAAAACATTGGACATACAAGAAAAAAAAAAAAAAATGCCATTGTCTTTTATAAAAGCGGATAATAATATAGAATTTGAGGTGGAAGAAATCTTAGATTGAAGGTAGAGTCAAAATTAATTGAAATATCTTATATATTAGTGTAGATATGATATTAGTGAATACACATGGGAGCCATTTACAAATCTAATAAATGCACCAATAAAAGTCAATGTATTTCATCAATAAGATCTATCAAATTAAGATGAAAAGTCAAGAAATTTTTTGCGATAAAACAAAGCAAATTCAATAAGAAGTTTATTCTATCTTATATCATTGTTTTCTATTCTTTAGAATTTTTTAATGCCAAAGAGATGGAAAATCAACAACCAGCAAACTTAATTCAAGAGCTATTGTTTATTGACTTATTAGATGAGATATTACAATTATTGCAACCTTCAAGATGACATAATAGAGATAAAGATCCTTAAAAATAATATATTTTGTCTTGAATTGATGGTGAGATATAATGTGTGTGATATTACAATCTTGGAAGAGACTTCCAATATTTGGTGATACTTTTAGAAGTAGGAATTATTCCTGATGGTGTTCCAAATATTTTTTTTGAAGAAAATTATAAAAGCCTTAATAATGATAAAATATTGAGGTGGTCCTCTCGCCCTGATATAGGATACTATTGATGGTTGAAAGACCTATCAACTACCTCTAAAAGAAATAAAGATCACATTATGTGACAAATATAATTCAACACATTCTAAACTTCTTCAACATGTAATTACTACTACTCATGGAACTTGTCTATAGAAGGGAGGATAATGTCACAAATATAAGATTTATTCTAATAATTATCTACTTAATATAAATAGATAGAAATAGATAAAAATAGATTAAGTTCATAATATCTTATAAAAAAGTTTTTTAGAAGCTTTATAAACATAGTTTCACCTTTATACATGTCTATAGGTGATTAATAGGTTAAAAATTTAGCCAATAAGTTAACCATGTGTCATACATATTGGTAGTTTGTGGAACAAGTTAAGTATGTGGCGCACTTAAAAGAAACTTATCTTGTAAGTTTGACATGTGTCTTACAAATTGGACATGTGTTGGAGGTTCTATAGAATGCTGCTAGATAGCTATTAGGTAGATAGTATATATAGAAATAAGATTGAAGCCTTCTTCACTCTTGTCAATACTTTTTTTATTTTTAGTCTTATTTTAAGAGTTTTTAATCTTCTTATCTTTAAAAATAGTCATTTTAATTTTAATATTATTCTAATTTTAATATTATTAAATTTTTAGTAATTTTCTATTCTTTCAAGTGACACAAGAGTATATTGACATTTTTTTCCTTTATGATTCATGTTCTTGATATTTTTTTAGAATCCATCATAAGACCATCATTCAAAATGAAGTATCTTAAAAAATCAACTTGAATAGTAAAAAGTATATATTTTTTTATCTTGATACATAATCTTATATCTTTAAATTTTTATAATATATGATATCATATTACGTGTTGTTTTATTTGAAAATGTACCAGGTACCTAGTTGTAAAAGGTGAAGTTGTGATTTATAAATATGCAAGAAATCCTAATAGGTTTTATTCATATAAAAATATAAGTTCTTTTTGTATATAGATTTCATCCATATATGCAAGAAATTTAGAATTTATCAAAGTAAAAAAGTAACATATTTTATCTTTTATTTATTGATTACCAATTCAACAGGATTGTTGAAGTAGTATCAATGACTTCTAAATATAATTTATATTTTACTAATATCCCATCTAAGAATCTACTCTTTGTTGTGACCTTCAAAACATTGTCGTGAAGGAGAGAATCCTCTTCAAGAAATCACTGGGATCCTGGCTACCTATTAAGCAAAGAAAAAGAAGACCAATGAGATATCTCTATTTTTATCCTTATAATTTCCTTCAAATAATCTTGTTTATCAATCCCTTTGTTCCCTTGAGATTCTTTTACAAATTTCTTATAAATTTCCAATCTAAAATTTCTTTCTGATTCTAAAATTCTTTTACAGATTCTTTATAAATTTTCAATTCAAAATTCCCTTTATATCCTAAAATTCCTTTGCAAATTCCTTGTAAATTTCCAATTCAAAACTCCCTTTATACCTTGAGATTCCTTCATAGATTTTCTATAAATTTCTAATTCAAAACTCTCTTTTGATCCTAAAATTTCCTCGCAAATTTCTTATAAATTTCCAATTCGAAATTCCCTTTTTATCCTAAGATTCTCTTGCAGATTTTGAATAAATTCTGAATTCAAAACTCCCTTTGTATGTTGAAATTCCTTTGCAAATTTCCTATAAATTTCCAATTCAAAATTTTCTTTATATCCTGAGATTCTTTTATAGATTTCTTATAAATTTCCAATTCAAAACTCCCTTTTGATCCTAAAATTTCCTCGCAGATTTCTTATAAATTATCAATTCAAAACTCCCTTTGTATGCTGAAATTTCCTTACAGATTCTCTCAGAGATTCTTTTGGAGTAAAATAAATTCTATTCAAGACCCAAACAAAAGATGAAAGAGGAAAAGTGTTTATTTTCAATCCTAAAAAGGTTTAAATAGGCGGCTTAGCCAATACCTTGACAATATCTAGTATAAGCTAATTCTCGATTGATATTCGCCTAATATTCGATTGATATCTAAATCTCAAATACCCCATAATCTTAAGATTCTTTGGTTGATATCTTAAAATCTTAAGATTTTTTATTTGATACTTTAGAATCCTAAGATTCCTTGTTTGATATCTTGAAATCCTAAGATTTCTTATTTGATACTTTAAAATCTTAAGATTTCCTATTCACACTAGAATTTTAGAACTAATTCTATTTTAACCTTGTTCATACTATAATTTTGAAACTAATTCTAATTTATCCGTATTCATACAATAATTTTTGAATTAATTCTATTTTAATCCTATTCATATTATAATTTTAAAATTAATTCTAATTTATTCTTATTTATATTATAATTTTAGAATTAATTCTATTTTTATCTTATTTATATTATAACTTTTATACATACTTATTTGATTTTGATGCACGTTGTCGGATAGAGAAATTCGCCTTGGAAAAACACCGGGTTCCTAGTTGCTACTAGAACTAGCAGGGAACATGAAAAGAAACCGTGCAAGTATCTTCTATATTTGTACAATATTAGAATATAATCCTTATACAAAAATAGAGTATAATCTTTATATAAAAATAGAATATAATCTTTGTATGAAAATAGAGTATAATCCTTATATAAAAATAGAGTATAATCTTTATACAAAAATAGAATATAATCCTTGGTATATTACTTGTACAAAATAGAGTATAATCCTTGGTATAATATTTATACAAAATACTTATACAAATATTATATATAATACTTATAAAATACTTATACAAATATTATATATAATACTTATAAAATACTTATATAAATACTTGATATAAATACAAGTATATATACTTGTGTAATAAATATAAGCAAAGTATATATACTCAAGTATACCTCAAAATACGACCGCATATGAGGAATACAAGTTATACAACAAGCTAAAATTAAATAAATCATTAAAAATTCATCCAAAGGTCAAATCAAGCATGCTTATAGCTTATGGAAAGTTAACAATTTATTGCAAAATATATCAAAATTTCACAAATAGATGTCTTACCATTTAAATGTTATGGCTAAATAAAATAGGCATTAAAAATTCCCAGCAAATACAAAGGCAACAAAGCTCCTCTTCACTTCAGCCTTTGTTGTAGTTGCTTCCTTTCTCCAAATTGAACATGCAATAGCTGTTTAGAAAGCTCACTCCATCATCTGACTTTTCTTAAAATTTTACATGTATACCTTTCAAACTTCAGATTTTATAGCTAGTCGAATCTACTCCTCATACCCTAGTGACAATTTGCCCTCTTGATACTTCACGGCTCATAAATCTTTCATAGAAGCTTTAAATGCATTGATTTTTGTTTTTGTGGAAATCTTACATAAGCTACTATAAGTATATAAAATATCAAAAATATTAAAGAGATTGTCCAAATTGGGTGGTTGAACAAAGTCTCTACCCCTCTTTATCAGATGGCAGCAGACCCTTTCCTATTCTCAAGCTCACAACTTTCTCTTTCCAACTCCAAATGCTATAAGAGATAGCTTGATAGAAAGCTAGCACAATTTTCCACACTTTTGACAAATATCACTGAGAAAGAGTCGAAATCAAACTTGCAGTGGCAGCTCAAAGTTTCTACCATCACCTTTCAATAGCAGCACACCTCACTCCACTAAAATAAGTATAACTATTTGCTCACAATTCCAATACAAGCAAATAAATAGGTTCTAAAATTTTTGCAACTCAAAGAACACACCCTCTAATTTTTATTACAAATACTTATATATCCTAGGAGCTATCTCTCTTCAAAATTCACTACTCAAAAACTGAAACCCTTCTTTCCAACTAGAGGAGTCTTCTCCTCTTTTCTTCCACATCAGCCTATGATATGCCCACATAGGCAGCCAAATCCTATTGGTCAGGCCCTATTCACCCCATATTCTTTTTTCTTATTCCTCACAAGGTCCATGTTACCTCAAAATCAACAAGAAAGATAAAACAACTTTTATCTTTCTTCTAATTATAAAAGAATCTATTCTAGGATATAAATAAGGTAGGAACCAAAACAAATAGCCATCTTAATTCACTAATTAAGTGGCTAAAATAAATCCTCTTCTTATAATATCTTCTAAAATAACCTCTAGCACTGACACATGTAATAACAATAAATATAAAATATGTAATATTTTTACACACTGCATGTAAATGCAATTAGACAACATGCCGCAAATACATCACGACAACGTCCTTTAAACATAATTTTTGGTCTACTTAGACTCACTCTTCCAACTTCAAAGAATATTACCAAAGCTCGGGCATTTGAATCAAAAGTTTTGTAATGAGATTGTATCTCCAAAGATTCCAAATGTGGCCTTACTTAGCACTGGAATACTCTTTTTTTGCCTTGCTTATATTCTTCAAACCCACCACATCGTAAAAGTTGCAATGGTTTACTAGTTGCTTGTGTGGCAGAAGAGTCTTTTGACGCTCGTTCCTACAAATCCTTTAAAACGCAAAGGTTTGACATGATAATTAATAAGCTTCTAGTAAGATCTATTCTATGTTAGAAAAAATGGCTATATATAAATAAAGGTCTTAGTGTGGTTTTTCCTCTTTTATATTAGTCTTCTATTGTTAATAAAAAAAATGTCATTTAGAAGCCAAGAGATGTTGGTGATAAATATTATTTATGTTTTTATTTGTTCTTAGAAAAGATGAAGATATTGTCTAAATAAATGACTACAAAGTCATCTAAGTATTTTCCTAAGATATCATTCATCATATGTTGAAAGATTGCAGCTGCATTTATAAGTGCAAAAGGTATAACCTTGTATTCAAAATATCCATACCTTGTACAAAATATTGTCTTCTATTAATCTCTTTTTTTTTAACCTAATTAAATTATAGGTGCCTCTCAAATCAATCTTTATAAAAATCTTTGCTTATCCTAATTATTCTAATAATGCTCACATTAACGGCAATTGATACTGTTTAATGTCTAATGAAATTCTTTGTTAGATTTTTATCAATATATTCTTACAAGGCTGTAAGCTTTGTTTTTAAAAGATTATAATTTAGACCAAATGGAAGTTGAGCTCTATCTTGTAATTTAATTGAACAATTATAAAGACATTTTTATGATAACATATCTGTTTTTTTCTTTTCAAATATGTCTTCAAGGATACGGTATTGACTAGAAATATCTTGCTTCAATTGCTCTTTTAGATCTATTATTAAGATAGATTACAATACAAATATAGCCTCTTTCTTTGTTGCTTACATAAATGTTTTAGCTCTAAGAAATGAAATAGCACCTCTTTTCTTCTTTTGATATTTTGATCTTAAAAAAATCTTTTACAAATTCCAATCAATATCAAGATTATATAATTAAAACCAAAGGAGTCCAATGACAATAGGATTTGTTGGACATTGAATGATATTAAAGACAATACATGATACTTCATCTCCTAGTACCACTTCTAATGGTTGGATTTCTTCAATAACATCCCTTGATGCAAGGTTTTGTCCATCAATGACTTCAATGGATGCAGGATAGATGTTCTTTATAAGTATTAAATTGTACTTGGTTGCAAAAAATTTATCCATAAAGTATGTTGAGGCTCTAGTATCTAAAAGGATTTCAACAAAAATCTCTAATCTTAAGGTTCTTATATGTACATGAAGTATAAAATAAGAGATTGGATCTGGAGATAAAAAGAGATCTTTTTTTTGATACTTTAGATTTAAGGATGTTCAACCGCAAGGTCTCTACTATAGTTAAACGTCTTTGTTTTTTAACCGTTCTAATTCATATGTTATACCTCATACCTTGAATTCTCTAAACTTATTTGGACAATTTGTTGCCTTATGATTAGGTCTTCCATAATATAGATATAGATTCTCTTGCAGACATCTAATCTTTTCTGCTAGTATTAATGGCTTAAATTGAGTTCCATCAATCTATATGGATTCATGATATGTTAATAGCTTTTCTTATACTCTTGAAGATATAGCAGACATATTTTAATAAATATTACTAAAAATTGATTGCTTCTCTTGTCATAACTCAAATAAGTGATTGTTATAAATAATAACTTGGAATATAAGTTCTTCTAAGCTTTCAAATCTTGGCGTTATGATCAATAAATTTTTTACATCATCTTTTAGGCCATAATAAAATCAAGTCATAAAAGCCTTATTATTCCAATCAAGATCACAAATAAGTTGTTGAAATTTTACGGCATAAATTGTAGCTAAATATTGCCCTTGTTTTAGGTTTTGAATCTTCTTTTTTGCCACCTTTTTTCAATCAATATCTCCAAATATAGTAATAAATCTTTCCATAAAAGCCTCAAAATTATATAAGATTAAAAAATTCTTTTCCAATAGTAGAGCAAACTATAATCAAGCACTTTTTGATAAAAAGATACTTATAAAAGTGACTTGAATGAATCCATGCAAATAATAAGAAGGATATAATTGTAAATAAAGTCATACTTGTTGCACAAACCCTCAAAAGTTGGATCTTATTCCATCAAATTTATCAAATATACTAGCATTTGACTCCTTCATGACAATCCTTGGAGCTTGTAGAGAGATTATGTGCATAGCTTGTCTATCCCTACTTCTTTCAATCAAATAATCTCTTCTAACAAATTATAAATCTTTTTCTTAGTTTTTTTGGATACTTACTTCATTTATGGTTTTTTTTTTGGATTGCAAAAGAATGCCATTTTTTCTCATACAATATCCAAAAGAACTCAAAGATCTATAAAGTTGCCACTTTATTCTTTGTTTGTGAGGATGCACCTTCCATGACTTGATCTACTTCTATATTGACAAAAAAAACATTAACAAGCCATTAGTATAATATTTTTTATATTAAAAAAGAATATTTTTAAATAATATCAATTTAGAGGATAATTCGCAACCTCTAAAATACAATGATATATCCTAGAAAAGGGATAATCCATTCTTTCCAAAAAAAGATCAAATTGTAATAAGTAAGTATATTAGTCTACAGATGGATAATCAGTACTCCTTTAAAATGTTGTTGTATTACTTATTATCTTATTTAGGAATGCATTGGGCATCTGACTATAGAGGGTGAAGTTGTGGCTTACAAATATGCAAGAACCTTAATAGGTTTCATCCATATAAGAAGAATATGATTGAATTTCAATTCAAAAGTATTTTTAAGCCAATACAAGGTTATCAAAAATGTTCTTCTTGATAACTTCAACCATATACAAAATCTAATTACCTTATTACTTTTTCAATTAAGTAACTTAGATTTTTCTTTACAAGTCCTAATCCTAATTAGTAAGCTTCAGCAAGCTATAACTCTAAATCTGACTATCTACTTAATGTAAAATATTGCATACAAATATTACTATAAGTCTTTTATATACTTAAAAAATTTTAGTCTAATCCAACTTATACATTATAAAATATCATTTAAAAATCGCACTAATATAACTTGGCTCTCAATTTGAAAGTTAATATAGATGCTCCAGTAACGATTTATCCTTTTCCAACTATTAACTTCAGTTCAAAATTTTTATATAGCTTGATTTTTAAATCTTCTAATATTGTACTAAATTTCATCTTGTTTCAATTAATAGATCTCTAGATTTTACAAAAACCTAAACAATCCTAAATTGCCAACTTTTGGTACCTTCTCGTACTAAAGATTAAATACCTCCCAATTGCATCGTTAGATTATTACAAATTTTTATGCAATCTTAGCACATTTAATCATCTACATATTATCAAATTTTAAACTATAGATGTAACATCAATTGCATAAAATAGCCAAGAGTGCTAGCCTTAATTTTATTGCATAAAATTCCAATCACCAATACAAACCTTAATTTAAGACAAAAATTGCAAAGTCCTCCCAAATCCTATAGAAATAAGTCTTTTGCTTTTGAAATAAACTTAAAGCTAGCTTTCAAATCCTAATACCAATCTCCAAATAACTTAATATCTTGCCTTAGGTGGCTATTTTAGTGGCTTAAGGTTTGATTTTGATCTTATCTCATATACGGTCGACCCTCAGATATCAATCCAACATATTTTAAGGATTTTTAAGCTTGATCTTATTTTCAACTTAATCCTACTATCAACTATATTAATTATTTATCTCATTTATTCTATTTTTATTAATTTATGGCTTTTTAAAACTAATGAAAGAATTTCTACAACCTAGAAGAAAAATTTAATAACTAACTTTTATCTAATAGCTATTAAGACAAGAAAATATTCTAAGAGGCTTTTAAAAAATCTTTCTTAAATATCTTGAGTTCTTATTAAATGAAGATAATTGAATATTAAGTAAATATCATTCTTGTTTATATATTTTATTATATAAACATGTTATAATACAACAACGCAATAGCATCTTCAAGAATAGGGATAATCCAGTCTTTATCAAGAGATCAAAGCTTTGATATGATTATTTAGATAGTCTTGTCAAATTGACAGGGATGTAAAATAGCAGATTAGCAAAGAGACAAGGAAAAGATTATAAAAATATAATGATTTTAAGAACAAAAAACTAAATGGATAAGAATAAAGAATTAGATGATTAACAACAACAAGGAACTAGATAGATACAAAAAAACAAGGCAATACTTTGGATTGCTCTAAGGTTCAATAGGACATAGGTCTTATAGTATAAATAGAAGGCAAGATCAAGATACATCTCAATCTTGACTATAGAAGATTTTAAAAGACTAAAGAAGATTTTAAAAGATTCTTGGAAGATTTTAAAAGTCTATAAAGGGTTTTAAAAGACTATAGAAGATTCTAAAATGTGGTGACTTAAAGTATATTTGTAATAAAAAGAACATGTTATTTTTAAGAATCTTCATTTTTATTTTGTTGTCTTTGAGATTGTAATAGTCATAATGTCTCATCTGATAAGTCAACAAAAGATAGCTCTTGAGTTAAATTTGCTGGTTGTTGATTCTCCATCTCTTTTGTGCTAAAAAATTCAAAGAAATAACAAACAATGATACAAGATAGAGTGAAATTTGTATTGAACTTGCTTTATTTTATAACAAAGATTTTTTTGACTCTTCATCTTAGTTTTAATGGATATCATCAATGAAATGCATTGACTATAGCTGATGCATTCGCTAGATTCTTAGATTACTTCCATGTATATTCACTAATATTATATCCACGTCAATGTAAAAATATTCTAATCAATTTCAATATTGCCTTGAAATCTAAGACCTCTTCCAATTCAAATCCTTCATTGTTATCTACTTCTATACAAGGCAATGGTATTTATCTTCTTCTTTATATATCCACTGTCTTGTATAACTTGAACAATGACATATGAAATATAGGATGGATTTTTATAGATTCTAGTAGATGTAATTGATAAATAATTGAATTGATTTTTTCATAAATAAAAAATGGTCCAAACTTACAATAATCTAACTTGTCACAACAACAAATAGTCTTAATATTATAATGAAGTAACCATATTTTATTGTCCACATGGAATTGAGATTATTTCTTGTAATAAACATCTGCATTGATCTTTTATTGCTCTTAAGCTTCTTTTAATTATGCCTTTATTATTGCATATAACTTTGACAATGGATTTGATAAATCTTCTACCATAGGATTATCAACTTTTGAAAAGTCAAAAATATTATATTATTGATAATAATTATAATTTAAAAATAATAAAGTTTTTTAAGTAAAAAAACATACCAAATTATTATAAGCAAACTTTGCCAATGGCAAAAGAATTGTCTAATTATTGTAATGATAATTGATAGTACATATCAAATATTGTTCCAAAATTTGACTTATCTATTTTGTTTGCCCATCAATTTGAAGGTGGAAAGTTAAAGATAGATTTATATCTATCTTTAATATTTTAAAAAAGGTTCTCAAAAATCTTGATACAAATTATGTCACTCTATCTGATATAATATCCCTTGATAATCTATGATAGCAATAGATATTATCAAGGAAGAATTTAGTTATTTCTTTATCTTTGATAGATTTTATACATGATACAAAATATGCCATCTTGGTAAAATAATCTATAATTATCATATATACTTGAATTTAAAAGATCCATAATAAAATCTATAGAAACAAAAGACCTAGGTTGTTTTGGTATAGATAATGGTTGAAGAAGTTTGTAAGGTTGATGGCAAGGAATTTTTATTCTTGAACAAATGTTATACAATTGTATAAACTCTTTAATAGCCTTCTACATTAGATGCCATTAAAAATTTCTTGATATAAGTTCTAAAGTCTTATTATATCCAAAATGTCTTATTGCAAGAAAGTTGTGACGAGCTTCAAGAGCAAGTTGTCGTAGTAGAGAGAATTTGCCTCAAAAAAGCCTAGGCTTTTGTTTGCCACTAATTATTCAACCAAGATCCAAGTATAATAAAAACCCCCAAATTTATATAAAGTCTCCTCCATAGGGCTATTATACCTAATACATCAGTCTTATTTTATCAAACCACTCAAAACTCTTCTCCCATAAAAAGGAAATTTTTCTTGAATTTCATTAATTCATAACTTTTAATCTAACCATTCAAATCCACTCAAAATTTACATAAAGTACTAATATAGTCTTTAAAACTACCACTACAAATTTCAACTATCGATTCTTTATAAATCTTTAGATATTGCCAAAATTCTAGCAGTAACTTCAAACCCTTATTTACAAACACCCATGTACTAAATTTTTCATATCTCACAATCTAAAAGTCCAAATACTATGAAACTTTGATGTATAACTTTTTAGCATAATATTACATCTTTTTATAAAGTTTAAGATAGAAGTTCATCCAAAAACTCAAGATATAAAAAACCCCATCACTATCAATAAAACTGCCTTAGAATTTGATCTATTATCTTTGACTCCCAATATTTTCTTCTTCAAAACTCTAAATATAATAATTCTTCTATATCAAGTATAGAGCTTGAAATCAACTCTCTAGCCACACCTCCCAATCTCTAAAATCTCTTGTATAACTCCTTCAATCTTCAAAAGAGTGACAGTAGGTACAATTTATATATCTAAACTTCAAGGACCTACTCCTCCCTCATAAAAACTCCAAATCTCTTAATTTTTATACCAATATTATAGTCCAAAAAACAAGTTTTTTAATCTTAGTCTCTGATTTTTGACTGGCCTCCTTGAAGTTGCCGAAACCCTTGTTCTCTTTGTAGGCAGCCTCCTCAAAGCCTATTAGGCATGACCATTGACAAATAGGAATGAAGAACTTCACCCCTTGTCTTCATTCATTCATTCTTTATCTTCATCCTTCCAAATAAGCCTCTTAATAGTTTAATTGTTCATCTTTAGGTTCCAACCTTCTCTCAAGGCTTCATACTAAATATTTAGGTTCTATATAACTTAAATCCCATAATCAAACTAAGTAAAAATCTAAAATAAAGTTTCTTATACTAACTCCTTTTAATTTACTTTACTAATCATTCTAACACATCTAAATCTAAAAACATATTATGCATTTTGAGTGGATTTTATATATTATAAGCAATTATAATATAACAACGTAGTTGTATTTTATCTTTTAAAACATATAATCGTCCTTTAAAATAAAATAAATTGACTTTAAACTTAAAATTTGAAGTATCATGAAACTTTAAAAAAATATTTTTTATTATTATGAAGAAGAGGGTCTGAAGATATATCCAATTAGACTTACTTAAGAAAAGTTGAATCAACAGTCAATATTGATTTTATTTCTCAAAGATGAAATTACTTTGGCTTCAAGAGGATCATTTTTTACTAATCAAAAGCTGAATCTCCTTCTTTTGGTGCAAGATAAGAACGTCTAGAAAGGACATTGGACAATCCTTATTATTTTCCTAGTTGATAAGTAATAATAAATTTGAATCTTTATAAAGACATTTTTAAATAAATCTGACAATAATTCAACATATGTGCTAACATGAAGTACTCAAGATTCTTATGATTTGTATACACAATGATTGGATTAGAAAGGCCTTCTAGATAGTGATGCCATTCTTAAAAAGAATCCATAATTACAAAAAGTTCTTTATCATAGATTTTATAGTTAATCATGTTTGCTAAAAAAAATTTGGAATAGAAAGCTATTGGGTAGATTTTGCCATTTGCTCTTATTTGTAATAATACCATGTCCAAAGCAAAGTTTAATGCGTTTCTTTCCATAAAAAATACTTTAAAAAAATCGACATAATATAAGATTACTATAAAAATAAAAATTATTTTTAAGCTTCAAATGATATTTTTGCTTCTTTATTCTACTGAAGTTTGTCCTTACAAGTTAAGTATATAAATAGAGCTCCAACTTAAGATAAATTCTTGATTAAGATTTAGTGGTAATTGATAAATCTTTAAAAATATTATATATGTTTTATTGTTTTTAGAATCTTCCAGTCTATGATTGTCTAGACTTTTTTAGGATCCATCATGAGACTATCATTCAAAATGAGGTATCCTAAGAAGTCAACTTGAACAATATAAAATACATATTTTTCATCTTGGCATACAATCCCATATCTCTAAGTTTTTATAATAGACAACAAACATATAATTCATGCTCTTTTATATTTTTAGAGTAGATTAAAATATCATTTAGGTAATTGTCATAGATATAAGATTTATTCTAATAATTCTCTAGTTAATGTGGATAGGTAGAAATAAACAAAAGTAAGATAATTTGATAATATCTTATAAAGAAGCTTTTTAGAAGCTTTATAGAGATGGTTTCATCTTTATACATGTCTATAAGTGATTAAAAACTTGGCCAACAAGGTAGTCCACGTGTCACATATATTAATAGTTTGTGGAACAAGTTAAATATGTAATGCATACATGAAACTTGTCTTACAAGTTTGACACATGTCTTGTAAATTGGACATTTGTTGGAGGTCCTATAGAATGCTACCACATAGCTGTTAGGTAGATAGTATATATAGAGACAAGAATGAAGTCTTCTTTATTCTTGTCAATTCATTTTTTGCTTCTAATCTAGTTCAAGAGTCTTTAGTTTCTTTATATATATATATATATATATATATATATATATATATATTTTTTTTTTTCTTATTTCAATTTAGTCATATTTTTTACATAGATTCTATTGATTTATGCATCTTCTTTCAGTTTGTATCCTTGATACCACCTTTATTCAATATCTTTCAAACCATTTAATTGAACAAATTTTTTAATTAGAATTTAAAAAATTAAAATTAAAAAAAAAAGACATATTAAATGGATGGCAAGTTGTGGTGGCAGTAGTAAAAATTATAATGGCATTAGCAATATCCAAGAACTATAGGACACTTCATGATGTTTTCTTAATTATTATTTTAAAAAAAAACTTAAAACTTAAAACACAAAAAAATATAAAAAACATAAAAATATAAAAAAAATATAAAATATAAAACATAAAATATAAATTTCCAACTATAATCTTCAAAGATGAATGTTAAGGAAAAATAATAGTTTATAAAGTTTAACAACTACTAATTTTAGGAAGATATAATTGAATTAATGATTTAACCACAATATCAGTATGAATGATATTAAGGTCTAAAACACTTGTAATGTTGGTTACAAAGCATATGTATTATATTATATAAGTTATGTAATATTATTAATATTTATTTCACAAGATAGAATTTAAGCTACAATATTTTTGTATGTTACCACATAAAAAGTATCAATTAAAAAAATATTGAAAAGAACCAAAATTAAAATTCTAAAAATATTAAAATTATAAAAAAAATAAATTAGTATATATATATATTTTAAATTTTAATTTTTGAAGATAAAATCAAAATCATGTATAATTGCTTGGTAGTAATCAAATATTAATGTGTGATGCATTATTTAAAGGTAAAAATCATCAAAATTTTAGATTTTACAAATATAAGTTTAAAAAAAGATAAAAAAATAATAAACTTTCAAAAAACAGAAAAAACTTTAATAAAAGATTTTGAACGACTTTTTTTTTTAATTTTCTTTTAATAAGTATGAGTTACTTGAAGAAGCTTTATATGAAACAAATGATTATTTACAAGATAAGATTTGTGTACATGCTTTAAGAATATTATATGATATTTTTAATGCAATATTTTTTTTATATATTGATTTTTTTTTTATATAATGATTTTAATGAATGATAATAAAATCAATATATATATATATATATATATATATATATATACTTTAAAATTTTGAATAATTAATATTTGTTATATATTTTTATTTAGTTTTTTAAATCGTAAAATTTAAATATTTAATTATATTTTTAATTATAAATATTCTCTAAAAATATTAAATATTTAAAATCAATCACATGTAAAATATGTTTTATATATTATAATATAAAGAAAAAAAAAAAAAAAAAAAAAAAAAAAAAACTATAATGCTAAAAGAGTTGAATTTAAATAAATATTTTTTTGGATGAAAAAACAAGAAATTTAAGATTACAAAAAAAATATTAAATTAAAAAAAAAAAAAAAAAAAAAAAAAAACTAGATACAAAATTAAAAATATGAAAATACTTAGATTAATCTAAAATTTGTCTTTACAAGACTAAGGTTTTTTTTTTTTTTTTTTTTTTTTTTGCTCTTTTATTTATACTATATCAGTTGAGTTTATGAAAATTTCAAATATAAGTTTTAAAAACTATAAAATATATTAATCTAAAGAATATTTTACAAAAACTTGAAAAAAGTTGAAAAATGATTTAGATGGTCATAAAAGACTATTAAAGCTTTTAAGAGACTATAAATGATTTTTTAAAACTTCTAAAAAATAATAGAAGATCGAAAAATCTTTTAGAATATTTTAGAAGAATATATATATTTTTAAAATTAATCAAAATATAGTTTGATTAAGGTTTTAGTATATTCTTGAAGATTTTTATACTAAAATTTTTAATGGCACCATCATGCTTTATCCTAAAGATATGTATGTAATGATAAAAGTTGTTAAATGTTTTGCATTTGGTCTCAAAACTACAATAAGAAAAGTTTAAATTTGCAATCTTAAGACTCTATGTTGATCTTTGAATTTGACATTCTAAAACTATAATTTTAAGATCTAACTTACAGAACAAAAAACCATTGATACCTTCAAACTCATTTTTTTATTTCTTTTTAAAACATATTGTGATGGTCAGTTTCTTTTTAAAGATAATTCATTCATGTTTTTATGTTACGTAATTCTTGATTATCTATCAATACATTGGTTTTGGTCTATAAGAATTTTGTTGATGATATTCTTATAATTATACTAGTGCATAGATTAGACCGGATGATAGCCTCTGTGTTTGTTTAATAATATTATATATTCTTTAGTATACTAAAATTTTAAACATTTGTGTCTATTCTATAAATTTAAAATTATATGAAATTTTAATCTAATTTTATTGTTGATTATAATTAGAGCTAGTAGTATAAAATTACTTTCTAAAACAAGTAATTTATAATAATTTCTTTAAAAAAATATAAAAGATTAGATGGATTTGCATACCAAGTGGAGAGACAAAGAAAAAAAGATTGAATTTAATAAATAGACAATTGTACACAGACACTATTTTTGTTTGTCCAACTTTTTTGATGATTTAAGAAAAATTTAAAAAAATATATATTTGATCTTTTACTCTGAACTTTGATTAAGGATTTAAATTTTAAAGATTATATATACTATTTTATTAACTTTAAGATTCTTATAGATGTATTACAAGTATTTTTTGGATAACATCAAAACAATTAATTAAAATTTAATAATTGGACTTTTAACATATTTAATCTAGAAATAATATTTTTTAATTTGCTAATTATAATTTATTATTATTATTATTATTATTTGATGTATACTTTTGTTATTAGCAAACCTAACAATGATAAGATATCTACTTCATAATCTTATAAATAGTTTATTCTGTAACAAAATATTTTTTCAAAATTTATTTTATACTGTTAATTATACCACCTATATATATATATATATAATTAGATACTAAGTTTATTTTTAAAAAATTGTCTCATCCATAAAAATATTTTTAACAAGTCTATGAATGAAGAAAATCTTGTCAAACAATAATTTAGATGTCTTTTATTTTTCTTTTTTTACTGGAAAGTATAAAAATAAATAATATCAGTGAAGCAATATATATTTATCAAAACAAAGTAGTTGGAACAAACCATTTGATAGATGCTTCAAAATTCTAGCTTTTATAGATGTATCATATGATTGAATAATTTGTTTTAACACCTTATATATTTGTAACCACTAATAATCTAAAAAAATTAATTCTATTATTTATGATGAAGCTAAAACATCTTACAATAGGAAGATAATGACACATTTGAACAATAAATAAAAACATGGAAGAAATAAAAGCACAAATAATAATTCTTTAAAATTAAATTATCTATTTTAAAATTAAATTTAATTATTCATACAAATTTTTATTTTAATAAAATTAATATTTTTTAAAAAAATAAAAAAATAAAAAATATTTTATTATTTTAAATTTTATCATAAATATATTATTTAAAGATAAGTTTTATTTGAGCTCAATATCAAAACTATTCCATTGATCTAATATCATATATATATATATATATATATATATATATATTGTGTGCCAAATATAATTTAAAAGATAAATATTTAATTTTATTTGAAACTATTTTAGATAACATATAATCTTAAAGTCAAAACATTATAATACTATATTCTATTTGACTTGTCATTGATACAAACCTTATCCAACCATAAATATTTTAGGCTCTTAAAATTTGGGAGAATATTAAATCAACCCACTTTCAATAAAATACAATTACTACCTCCATTAAAGCAATTATTAATCATTTTCATCATTTGACATCCTTAGAAACTTCTCTCACTATACTTCTCTTGCCAATCCTTCTTCATGATTTACCAACTTCTCCACAATGGAAAATTACCAATCTTGCATGCTCTTCCTTTGAGCTACTCTATTACAGCCCTTCTTAAGAGTTCTATTTTCTACCCTTCTTACCACCTTGCAGAATCATTACATCATTGCAAAATTGAGAGATTAGTGAAGGAGTGTGAAGCCCTATGCAGTGCATGAGGAGCAAAGTGGAGAAAGTTGGATTGATTTAAGTTTAAAGTAGATCAATTTGATATTTTCTAAAATTTATACAAATTATAATTGTCTATTGGGTCTCTTTCAAGTAAATAGTGATTTGCTTTAAAAACATCAATTTCAGCCAAAAATTCTTTATTATGACCTTTTTAATTGATTTTTATACTATTTAATTTTTTTAAAATAAAATAAAAAATAAAAAAATATACAGTTAAAGAATTATTCAATTATTTTCAACAAAATGTTGTTTAAAACCTGGCATTGCATATACTCTAGGGTCTCATAAACAAGAATATTTCAGTTTGAGGTCATCATGCATGAAAGAATTAAGAGTAGGAACCACATTTGCTGATGAGGGAAGGTCTAAATTTTTAGTTTGCCCAGTGCTTGATGCATCAATGAATGTAGGTGGATGAACATTTGGCGGGCATAAAAAGTGAAACACAATGGACCATGCATGGATCCCTCCTTGATAGGAAAACATAAGTGGGTTTCTTAGCATGGTGAGAGCTTGAGTTTGGGCTTCAATGGGAGAAGAAGAGGCCATCTCTCCTCTCAGCAACAAAGACTCAAGCAAGAGCAGTAAGCCAACTGAAACTCTTCAATGGCATTGATTTTTAAGCTCTTGTTTTACAATTGAAATATCAATTCAAGTCCTCAGAGAGATTTTTATTTTTGGCACTTTTTTATTGATAAAAGTAAAGTAAATGATATATTTTTTTAATTTTAAAAAATTAAAGTTGATTTGTATGTGTGTATATATATATATATATATATATATAATTCAATTATAATATTAATAAATATAGTTACAATAAAAAAAAACCAAAAAGTCAGAAAATTTTATTGATTTGTAGTTTTAAGTTGGAATGTCTTTCAGCTTTTGCATAATCTAATTAACTTGTAAGTGCAAAATCAAAACTACATGATTTTTAAATTATCTCGAAAATTATTATTATTGTTATTATTATGTATATATGTGTGTGTGTATATATATATATATATATATAGAGAGAGAGAGAGAGAGAGAGAAGTTTTAATTATAATAAATATTATATGTACAAGCCATTGTAAGAAACAATACTATTATAAAAAAATTTAAAATAAAAGATTTAAAAGTAATAAGTAGAAAAATAAAAATAAAAAAGTTGGATGAATCTTTAAAAATATTATAAGAGAAAAGAAAATAAATAATATTTTTTATTTAAATATTTAAAGAACTAAAATTTAATGTTAATAATAAATAATAATAAAAGAAATAAAAGAAAATATAACTTATATATAAATTATTACAAACACTTATATCACTTAAATAAATAGAAATAAGTAGAAATAAATAGAATATGTTAGATAGATAACATCTTTTTTAAAAAACTTTTGAGATTTAGGGTTTAGAGTTTAGGTTTTTTAGGAAGCCTTGTTAAAAGCAATCTACAACTTATCACTTGGATCATAAGTTATATGGTTCATAAGGAGCTTCTTTAAGGCCTTAGTGGTTGCTAGTATATATAGAGGCAAGAGTGAAGCTATCCTCAATCTTGTCAATGCCTTTTTTGTATTTTAGGTCTTGGTTTAGATTTTCTAATTCTTTTATATTTGAAAATATCCTTTATAGTTTTTTTCTATCTTATATCTATATCTTCTTTGCTTACCTTCTTTCTTTTGAAGTAATACATCAATGTATTATTTTTAAAAAGTTTGTCTAGATTCATATTTTTGATGCAAATCTAAAAATCAAGTACTAAAAGCAATGCAAAAAATAGGATTTATTAATTAAAATAAAAATTAAAAGTAATTAAAATAATATAAAAATTTGATGATAAATTATTTAAATGATTGTGATATTTTTAAAGAGTAGGATATATTTTAGAAATTAAAGATAAGATCAATAAATATGAATGTATATAATCCAATTCAAATTGATTAAGGAAATTTGATATAATACTAAAATTTGGTAATTATTAAATAATAAATTGATTAAATAATCAAGATTACAATACAAGCCACAAAAATTGGAAGAAGCTATTAGCAACTTGTTAGATGTGTATTATATCAACTAAAGGTAACAAACAAGAAAAAAATTAAAATTAAAATAATTAAAAAGATTTAGAGCCAACACAACATTTTGTAGAAAGAAAATTTGTAATAATAACTACTGATGTTTTTTTTAAAAAGGTTATTGATTAATTTATAATAAAATTTATTTAAAATAAATTTTAATATATACAATAAAAATTATTATTATCAATGATTTGGACTTATCTAAAGCCTAATAAAAAAACCTCTTGATACAAAATTTAATTATTATAGATTTTTTGATAATATAATAAAATCTATGATAATATAATATAAAAGTCTATTATGCTTTGAGCAAACATATTTGATGAATATCACATTGATAATATCTGGTGATGTTCATTGATACTTTGGTATTTTTAATGATAATAAATTCTTAGCATATCTTTGTAATTACAATAATCTTAATAAAAAAAATTAAATACAAAATTTTTTATAGTGTAATAGTATTTGTTTTATAAAATTTATTAAAAAGTACTATTATACCATAAAATTATTAATAATTACAAATTCATTGAGTATTTTGTATGTATTGATATAAAAGAAGGAAGTTGTTAAAGATGAAGTTAATTGTATTTATAAAAGAATAAAAGTTAAATATGTTGCTGTCATTTAAAAAGTCTAATTATATTATAGTATTTGAAAAACACCACAAATATAACTAAGGTAGAAAATAAAAATCTTGTAATGCTTATTTGATATTTATATCCATATACCACCTCAAAATTTACTAAGTTACAATATATCTAACATTAATTGATGATTTATAAATATTATTTTATATTAATATATTAAACATAAATATAGATTATAAATTAAGATCTACTTTTATTTCTAATCTTTTCAAAACTATCAAAAAGAAATAGCTATGGTTAAAAATATAGAAGAGCTTTATAATTTTTTTCAGTTTATTAATATTTAAAAATAAATATTTTAATAAGGATATTTTTTATTATAATATGTTACTTTAAAATTACAAATTTTACTTTAAATATTATTAATAATTACAAATTCATTGAATACTTTAAAAAAAAAAAAAATTCAACAAAAAAAACTTGGTTATATATTACAATTTTTTGCTAATGTCTAATAGTTATTTATTTTTAATAAAAATTTAAAATTTTCATGAACTAATAACATATAAGTAATGTCAAAATATCTCAAATGAATATTGATATTGATGACAAAGAGTTGACAAAGTTTTAGTAGATTTAAGCATTGTATTTTATGCACATATCATAATTAATATATTTAATATTTTTTTTAGTAGATTAATCTTTTACATTCCTGGCATACCTATTGCAAAAAGATTCTCTTATTAAATAAGAGATGTTTTTTGTGTATAATTTCTTTTTGTGTATTATAAAGAATATTATACATGTAAACTATGCATTGTCATAAACTTCATGTTTGATTTGTAACAGACCTCAACAACCACTTAGTTAATTTTTAGATCTTTACTAGTATATATATATATATATATATTTAATTAAAATTACACTGTTGTATAACAAATAAAACAATATTTATTACACTCATATATAAAATGCAATATAGTTGTAATAAAATAACTTGCAAGGCCCAAAAAACTAATGCTAATAAAACCGAATTATCAGTATAAGATGATTTGAACATATTATAAAAATTAAATATTAAAAAAATCTAAAATAACTAATTACTTATTTTGCTAATAAAAAAACTAATATATATATATATATATATATATTTTTTCTGTTAGAATAATCTCTTAAAAATTATTATAAGAAAATCTAATATCAACCCTTTAAAAATTTTATTACTTTGTAATAAAAAGAAATTTTGGAGCTATTGATATTAAAAAAATATATTCAATTTAAAGCAATATTTCAAAACAATTATATTATCTTGATAAGTTCTTATATTTTAAAAATAGTCTATTTTATTTTATTATAAATAAAAATTTTATTTTTCTAAGATTTTTTAATTTCAAAAATAAATTATTATATAACCTTAAACATAATAATATTTATTGCAAATTTTGGTTTTGTTGTAAGAAAATTTTTAAAATTTTTTAAAATTTTTCTGTTTAAGATCTCAATTATAAAATAAAATAATATTTTCTATATGGTATCTCATAATTATCATATTTATGTAAAAAAATTAATTAAGTAAATATTTTATTAATTTATTTTATAAATAAAATTACATAATTTAGTAGTATTTTAAATATTTAATTATACAAAGTTATTTTCTATAATGTATATGTAAATATTGTATTATCTAGTATGTTTTAAATCTTTATGGTTATGTATTTAATAGAAATTAATCTTCTAAAAAATATATCATTTGCTTAATTAATTTTGAAAAAGAAATATTATTTGTTTTAATGTAGCTTGAGAGTTAAAATGTCAAACATCAATGAGGACTTTTAATTAAATTTTATCAAGATTTGTGCAATAATAACTCAAGGACTTGATTAGACAAATTTTAGATTTGAAGATATGAACAAAATAAGTACTGTTGGGAAGAATCAATCAAGTGCATAAAAAAGCAATAGAACAATGAATTGGGTAGTGATGAATATGTAGTAGTATTTGGGAGTAAATACAAAATATCAATTTAAATTCAAAACCCTGGAATAACATGATGTAAGTAATGTTATTAGTGTCTATAAAATAAAATAAAAATAAAATTGTCTTCTATGTATATGTGAATATATGTATATGTGAATATATTTATATGTATATGTGAATATATATATATATATATATATATATATAGTTTTTAAAAACATAACACAAAATTGAATCAAATTTGCATCTTTATTTTGTTGGTATTTGACCAAATTTGTGCCACATTGGAATCAAAGGTTGGTGCAACAAGATATAAAAACATCACCTTTTAAATATTCATTTCTTTTTTATTGCAATGGATTTAAATAGTGTATACATGGAGATTGTTTGGTGGTATACAACTCTCATGATGGGCTAAAATTAAGAAAATTCTCTTCATACTTGACTTCACACTTTTAAAGTAAACAAAAATAAATAAATAAGTAAATAAATAAATAAAAGAAAAAGAAACAGAAAGAAAGAAATGGTATGAGAAAAATAAAATAAAAAGCACTTTTTTCCTGCATAACACCTTTTAGACCACAACGTTCAAAAATGGACCTCCTTCAATTCAATATGCATGGTGGTTAGTGGTCAGTACGATGTGCTGCCTCAGGACTGGATAACAGTGAGTGGGGACAGTGGGACCGTGGGGAGCTGCCTCGTATACCATGGCGTGCCAAGACTGCGGATGCTCACCGTGACAAACAAACAAGTGGAACAACAAAGCACAGCAACACAAACATGAAAATTGGCAGCGCCAGAGGCCACCCCATATTCATCCATCCTTAAATCCATCCATCCAAAACATTCACCCATCCAAACAGGCCACGCCAGTGGGATCGTTACGCATGGACCCAGCTCGCTCGCGTGGTCGGTTGCTCGCTTCCTCGGTCGCTCGCTGCATCGCACAACGCTGCTGCTGAGGATGGCGTCGACACATCCCAGTGCTGTGCTCACCACCTGTCGATTATGCGGCTCCACTGCCACTGTCAGCCTCACCCCGCTGGCCACGTACCCCAGGCTCTTTGCTTTTGTCCCTGTTTCCCTCCTTCAACATCCAGCCTCCCATGGATCCCACGCTCTGCCGGTACATGACCTGCCTACAATCCATGTCTGCTTCTCATTTCCCTGCATTCCTCGTCTGCTGCACTACGTTGATAGTCCCCTCATCGATGGTTCCGATCGGTGATTCTGATCGATGGTTCTGATGGGTGATTCTTTTCGGGGGGTTATCGACGACCGGCTTCTGATGCCCTGGTGGGATCTGTGTTATGGGTGATTTGGACTCTGGGTTCTTGTGCTGGAAAAAGGAGAGGCCACCGTTTGCGTCTAGTGCGGGAAGGGTAGAGTTACGTGCCGGAACGTAGGTGGATACCGCAGTGTATCCTCTGGGGGGTTGACGTTTTTATTTCAGTGAGAGGGAGTACCGGGATGGTTAGAACGGGGGGGTTGTCGCAGTCATGAGCCTCACAGCCCTACTGACATGTATTATGCATCTCTGCAGCGATCAGGACAGAATGACTGCACTCGTCACTTCAATGTGCCTGCTCCCACATGTCGCAGGAGGTAAATGATTGTCTGGCAGAGCAAATCGGTTTCACGTGTTGCCATTCTTCGCTCGCAGAGAACGCAGCAGCTCTCGTCACTGGCTTACAAGTCGTGGTAAGGGATGACATACCAGTCTAAGAAGATATTTCGAGGTTGGTCTTAGAGTTGTTCCTCCTGTTTGTCCTGCAGAACGGAGAATTATCGATCTGCTCTGCGGAATCTGAACTGCAGGAGTCGTGAAAGGCATCACCGGCCGTAGCTTATACAATACAAGTTCCATTAACCTGAACGTGTTTGCGGGGTAGAGCGACAAATTTACCTCACAGACAGGGTTTGTTTGGCCGAGCTACTAAAGAGGCCAGGTTGCTAACACTAGACTTGCAACTGCGATATGCATAAGATTCATGAGCGGGGATGATATATCAATGATCTTGTTGCATCTAGAGCGATGTAAATAGTAATTCATTGAAGGTGCGGAGTGGCATAACAGCTCGATCATGATACCTATTCGATGGGAAAGAGCATCCGTTAGCGACAGGCACCCATAATTCTTCCGACTGTTTGTCTGCAGTTGCTTATATCAATAGCAAGGGATGTGCCATGTACTGAGAACCGGAAATGAGTGTGTGTATTGTGTGAAATTTGGTTTTTGTTTTTCAGTGGTTACGCACATTAGAATTTAGGTCATCGATTGGCACAGTGTTGTGAACCCACCCATCGAGGTCAGTGTCAGTTGATCTGATTAGAATCCTTCCTCTTGTGGTTGTCTCGTCTTGACAGACTCTTCTGTATGTTGCGTAACAGCAAATCATTTGAAATTCTCTTGGCATATCTAGTATAATTTCTTTGTGTCGATTTATATGTGACGTTGACATAAGCCTGGCAATGCTATTTGGAAGTAGTCAATTCCCTTCGGTTGCGCTAGTATATACTGCAGCATATCTATATACATATATTTATATATAGAATTGGTACGTAGAAAAGGTTTGGTTCGTTTTTCTTCTGGTTTGAACGTCCGATTTTATAAAAATTGAGTCTAAAGTTTAAAATTTAAGAATTTTCTTTTTCAGTTTATTATTGACAATTTTAATCTAAGTGTTAATTAAATACTACAATAACAATTTTATTACATAATTCTACATAATAATGAAAATAATATAAAATAATCATATATTCAATAAGATTGTTATAGTGGTTGTGTTATGTAGTCACCTCTCTTTATTTTTTTGTTTTGTTTAGCTTTTGTATTAATAAAGTTCCTACGCAATGGACTATTGCTGTTTTTTTGTTGTTGTTTTTATACTTTTCATTAATGTCCAGCTTGTTGAAAAACTTGTAACAATGGTGTATTATTGGCATGACATGAGAAAGGGGCGGGTGTTCACATAATAAAAGAGAACGGTTTTTAATTTTTATCTCAATTTAATCTAATTAGGTATCTTTAACTAAGATGTGGAATATTCAATACTGTCAATCATATACAATAATAGAAACAAACTAAAATATAAATCTTAAAATAGTTATAATAGAATAAAAATTAAGATTTAAAAATAATTATTTTAAAATCAAGTATTCAACTTCAAGAACTTCAAAAAATAAAAAATCTTTATCTAAATCAAAATTATATATATATATATATATATATATATATATATATATATACACTTTAAATTTTATTTTTTTATTTTTTACTATAAAATCTTTTTATACACATATGTGTGTGAAAATTGCCTTAAAGGTACTTTCTCATACTACTACTAATATAAAGATCCTAAAAACTATAAAGAATTATTACACTTAGTTTTTAGTGCTTTGTTGTTTTTAAAAACTACTAAAAAAATTATCATTATTTTGGAGAGTAAATTTTGACACATATACACATATACACACATATATAAATATATATATATATATATAAATATATATATATATATATATATATATATATATAATCATTTTTAGACTTTAAATTTAGCATAGAAACTCATTATATGAACTTAGTGAGTACGTACTAATAGGATTAATTAATTTATTTGAAAACCTCAATCTTAAGATTAAAATACAATAAATTTTTATTTCTAATCTATATCTTTTAGTTTTTAAATTATATATTTTAATTTTTAGATTAATATACATATAAATATATATATATATATATATACATATATATGATTTTTATTTTGTGATAGTTAATTACCAAAATAAAAATTAAATTAAATTATAATATTTAATAATTACTAATATATTTATAAATATTTTTTTAATTATTCTTTTCATAATAAGTAATTTTTAATTCTTATTTATTTAAAAAATAATTTGTGTTATGTATATATAATGAAGAATAATTATGTAATTTGAAGATTATGTTAAAAACTTGATTTTAGATAACTTGAAACAAAAATATAATATTAATATTATAATATAAATAATTATTCTTGCTTAAGATAGTTTTGTTTTAAGATTGATTTAAATCTGTAATTAACATCCAACACATTACATAATATTTTTAATTTCCAAATTTCCTTCTATCTTTTATAAAGCTTTATGATATTTACTTAAACTGAAATTTTTATGTTTTGTATTTTTTTAGACTTAACATTATAATTTATTAGATTTTTAAAGCTAAATGTATTTTTGGAGTTAATAATAACAACAATAATAAAATAAAAGTTTAATTTTAAAATATTTAGAATATATAAAATAATTAAAATTATTCAAAAATAAATAATTAAAACAATGACCACAATTCTTTATATATAATATTCCTCCAGTTAATTAACCCTCTAAAAACTAATATCCTCCAATAATTAATCAAAATTTTGGAAACCAACTCCATTTTATGATGCATAATTAATAATCTGTTATTTCTAATTGATTTTTATTGAATTTTATTAATTAACATAATAATTAACAAAAGGCATGTAGTTGATATGCCACTTGGTAATATGTGATTGGATAAGGCAAGGCCATGTTATTGCCATGATGTAAGTAACTAGCTTAGATTGTAAGGCCTAAATAAGGATGATTTCTATCCTACCTTCAACACACCATCTTTTATGATTAATAACCTTTAATAATTAGTACTATTTCCTATAACATATGATATTCATTAATGGGAGAAACATTGTAAATTATAATTTTTTTTAATATTTACATAAAAAAGTCAAATTTTATTTTAACTAATGTTTGTTAAATATTACCACTTTTATTATTATTATTATTTCCAATACAAGTGCAAAGTTACAAATATAAGATAATTATCTTATTTTTATTATACAACAATTTATAACTATCAAAGTTATATATTAATTATAGTCATTTTATATAATTATATGTTAAATAAGTTTTATAATTTAATAGCATCTATTAGAGTTTTAAATAGAAATACTAAAATATTGATTTAATATATATATATATATATATATATATATATGTCTTCAATTAGTATAGTTAATAATTAAAAGTAATTATTTTGATATTTATGTTAATTTTATATTCAAATATTTTTAATAATTATATTTATAATTATTATTTTTTCTTATTAAAATAATTATATATATTCAAATTAATAATTTATTTTAAATAAAAATATTTAATACATAATAAATATTAAAATTATATATATATTTTAAAATTTTATAATAATTAATAAAATTTTAAATATCTAATTTTAAAATTAATTTTAAATATTTTAAATATTTTAAAGATATTATTATTAATTTGAGACTATTTTATTATATAAAAAAATATAACAATAAGTGACAATGGAGGTTGTAATGGTATTCTCAATAAGCAGTATATATATATATATATATGGAGAACTCTTCACCTATAAACATGCTTCATAAAATATCCTACAACATTGACTCTTGAATTAAGTATCTATTTGTTACTTTATTTCAAGAAAAAAGTAAAATAAGTTAAATTTAAAAATATTGAGATAATTTTTTGAATCATTGTATAACTTGCGTTTCCACAACACAAATACAAGTTTTTATAATAATATTTATATTTTTTCTTTAGTATTAATTATTTGAATTCAATTGTATTTGTTTGTATTGTCAAAGATATGAGAATATAAAACAGAAGACTTAAACTAAAAAAGATTTCAAGAAGAAATCAATAAGAACTTGAATTATCTAGATGAATATATGAATAACAACAAGCAAGGTGAGTTAGAATTTTAAGAGATGTGTTGTCAAGATTGAAGAACTCTTCAACCTCAACTCCAATATATATTCCTATATAGGAAGCTTTTTGAGTAGCTTCTATTAAATTAAGAAGCTTCTCGAGTTCTTTCTACCAACTTGAAAACTTCTCGAGCTCCTTCTACTAATTATGAAGCTTCTCAAGCTATTTTTACTAACTAGAAAGCTTTTCAACTGACTTTCATTGACTAAAAAATCTCTAGAATGTTCTAGAAGGTTTTGTGAACTCTCAAAGTATATGTCTCTAAGATCATCCCTTTCTCTAATAACAAATTCTAAAAAGAGCTCATACTTTTAAAAATCTTTTTATATACGTAAAAAATTAAGAATATGATATACTAATGAAGTTATATATTCTATTCTTTATTCTTGGACAATAGGTCCTATTGGTCCTCGAAAAAATTACCTATGGCTTTGAACTAATACCTCTATTATTGAAACATGCCATCTAAAGATCTGATCTTCATTACGGCCTTCAAAACATCCTCTAAAGAAGATCTCAGACTTAAAAAGATTTACCTTTTCAAGCTCAAGCAATATTATTAAAGCTCAAGCATTAGAATTAAGACTTATGTGGTTGGATGTTGCTCCTAATGGCTTTAACTATGGTCATACTTGGTGCTAAAATATATTGTCTTCACTTTGCTCAATTAAAAGCTATGAAAACTTCACTAGTTTGTTCAAAGCTTGCACAACAAGTAAATCTTTTGAATCTTATACTCTCAATATTTAAAGATTTGATATGGTAATTAGTTTGCTTCTATAACTCTATTCTATCTTAAAACATATAATT
The DNA here is from genome assembly GCA_036785485.1 of Physcomitrellopsis africana. NCBI lineage: Eukaryota > Viridiplantae > Streptophyta > Bryopsida > Funariales > Funariaceae > Physcomitrellopsis > Physcomitrellopsis africana. Next base: position 60,161 of record JAWRVF010000286.1, read on the forward strand.
GGATATTGATGAAGACTTTAATTTGATTCTCTTACTTTTATAAATATTCTTTAAATCCAATCTTTACTACAAAGTTATCATCAAACACATTTGAATTTGTAAGAATAGAATCAATGAAATATTTATATCTTTTTAGGAGCATTGACAAGATTTTTGGCCAGTTCCTATCTATATTTATTAATATCATAGTCATGCCAATAAATAAGATATTCTAATTTATTCTATCTTCACCAAGAATCAAGCATCTTTTTAATCTTATATTCTTTATGCTTTTTTATTTCTATACTAGGTAGCAATTATTATATTCTTCTTAGAATATGTGACTTTTTATAAAGTTCTAAAAAAGAGATGTAAAGAATTGGATGTATTTTCATAGAAGATGGTAGTTCCAAGCGATATGCCACTAGATTAATTTGCTTTTAGATGGAAAAAGGTCCTAATCTCCGATAGTTCAACTTATTATATAATTGATTAGTCTTGATGTTCCATCAAAGGAACCATATTTTATCTCTAATATGAAAAGCAGGCAATTGATTCCTAAATTTATCTATAGATATTTTGTAAGCATCTTGAGCTACTTGCAATTGAAGCTTGAAGGTTGTTTGGTATTGTAATAGATGCTTTGCAAATCCTTCAGCTGCTAGATTATTATTTTTAAATATATTCTATAAATCAAACTTCGGGTGATATTCATAATTGGAATAAAATGGTGTTTGTTAAATTGAAGCATGAATAATATTATTATATATAAATTCTATTAATAATAGATACAAGATCCAATTGTCTTATTGATAGTTGATACTACATCATAAATATTATTAAAAAATTTGATTTACTTGTTTTATTTGGCTATCAATTTGAGGATGTCATAGATATAAGATTTACTTAAATAATTACTTAGATAACATGGATAGATAGAAGTAAATAAAAATAGATTAATTTATTAATATTTTATAGAAGAACTTCTTAGAAGCTTTATAGATGCGATTTTATCTTTATACATGTCTTTAATGATTAATAGATTAAAAACTTGGCTAACAAGTTAGCCATGTGTCACATATGTTGGTAGCTTATAAAATAAGCTAAATATGTGGCATATACATAGAAAACTTGTCTTATAAGTTTGACACGTATTTTATAAATTGGACACATATTGTAAATCCTATAGAATGTCATTACATAGCTCTTAGGTAAACAATATATATAGAGATAAGAATGAAGCCTTTTTTACTTTTATTAATACCTTTCTTATTCTTAGTCTTATTTTAAAAGTCTTTAGTCTTCTTATCTTTGGCAATAATCATTCTAATTTTAATATTATTCTATCTTTGAGTGATTTTCTATTCTTTCAAGTGACATGAGAGTGTATTGATATTTTGTTCTTTTATAATTTATGTCCTTGACAGAGGATGAAAAGCCAAAGAAAGATTAATATCCACCTTCAATATTTCAAAAAGACATCTCTAAAACTTGGATGGCAGTAGATCTGTGATAAATGTCAAGGACATATACTAGAAAAAGATATATAATCTAATGAAAATTGTATCAAAGAAAAGTCACAAAATGGGAATAAGAAAGTATATATATTCAAAGAAAACTGGAATGGCTATTGCCAAAGACTAGAAACATGAAGACTCTTGAAACTAGACTAGAACCAAGAAAGAAGTTGACAAGAGTGAAGAAGGTTTCACTCTTGCTTCTATAAATACTTATTAACTAAGAACTATGTGGCAGTATTCTATAGGATCTCATACACGTGTCTAATTTGTAAGACACGTTGTCGTATGTCGTGAAGTCTTGCTTGAAAATGCTCCGGGTACTTGGCTGTGGAAGATAAAAGAAAAATACCCAACAATAACTAGTCCTAACTTCTCTAATCAATCTCTAAACAGTCCTTAATCATATCTTAACTAAACCCTAGTCAACCTTGATCAAATTAAAAAAAAATCCTAAAACAAACCCTACTAAACCCTAATCAATCCTAACAAATCCTAAAGCAAATCCTAACTAACCTTAGTCGAACCCTAACCAAACCCTAAAGAAATCCTAAGGCAGTTTTAGAATCTCAACAACTACCAAATAAACCATTGATCTTGATTGAAACTTTGCACACATCTTATTAACTAACTTGAAAACAAGCACATTAAGTTTGAAGAAGATCTAACTTCACAAAAAGAAGAAAAATCCATAAATTTGCATGGGTGACGGCCAGCCTCCTTCTCCAATCTTGATGCCAATATTCTAGTACCTAAATCTCCCTTTTACACCATTCAATTGCTCTCAAATTTTGTATGTGCATAGAAAAACAAGTCTACTACCCATATACACAAATTTCTTTTCAATCCAACAGGAAAATTGCTCAAGATCTCAAAAATCCTACCTAACCTTCAAAACTTAATTTCTGAGACCTTGACCCACTTAAACCTCAATTACATACAACTAAACTGTTAGATTAAGCTCAAATTTATAGCACACATAACAACAATAATACCCAAAAATCCACAAATTTTAAGCTATGGATCTGCTACAAAACTTTTGAAATTGCCTAAAACATCAACCCTATTTTATTTCACAAAATTCTAAGTTGCCGAAAACAACCTTGACTTTGCAAAGCTATTACAAAGTCATGTCTCATCCAAATCACTTTCATTCAACTTCTATACAAAATTTCTTAAGTCTTATCTCTAATCTCATCTTTTGATCTGCCAAAAGACTCTTGATTTGCCCTAGGCAACCGTTTTAGTAGCCAAAGGTCTGATTTCGACCCTATCCTACAAACGGCCAACCCTTGGTTATCAATCTAACATATCCTAGGGATTTAATAGTCCAATCCTACCCTCAACTTAATCCTAATATCAATCATGCTAGTAATTTATCCTTTTTATTATATTTTTACTATTTTATGGCCTTTCTAAGGCAATAAAAGAATTACTACAACCTAGAAGATAAAATTACTAACTAATTCTTATCTACTAGCTATTAAGTGAAGAAAATAAACTAAGAGGCTTTCATAAAAACCTTGTTAAAATATGTTGAATTCTTGTTGAACTAAAATAATAGAGTATTAATTGGAAAATCATTTTTAGTCATAGTTTCACTATTTAATCGTGTCACAACATGATAATGTGTCAAACTTGCATGACAAGTTTTCCACATGTGCGCCACGTACTTGGCTTGTTCTGTAAGCTACCGACATGTGCGCCATGTGGCTAGCTTGTTGATCAAGTTTTTAACCTACCAATCACCTTTAGACATGTATAAAGGTGATTCCGCGTCTATGAAGCTTCTAGAAAGCTTCTCTATCAGATAATATCAAATCAACGTATTTTACCTACTTCTATTGGTCTATATAATTTTGGTCATTTATTGGAATAAATCTTATGTCTATGATATTATTCCCCCTTTTAGGGATGAGTTCCATGAGGAGCAATGATTATATGTTGAAGAAGTCCAGGATACGTCGAATTGTGCTTGCCACATATTCTGATCTCTGTTTTCTTTGAAGGTAGTTGATAGGTTCTTTTAGCCATCGATAATGTTCTATATCAGGGCGAGAGGACCACCTTGTTATTTGATCATTGTTCAGGCCTTTATAACTTCCTTCAAAGAAAATATTAGAAACACCATCAGGAGTAGTTCCTACCTCTAAAAGTATCACCAAACATCGGGAGTCTCTTCCAAGGTCGTGATACCAAACACGTTGTATTTCGCCATCAATCCGATGTCATGATGTAATGCAACTATTAGATGAAAGAGTGTGGAAATAGTATATTATAGAAGATCTTAGTTCAAAATATTGTAGCAAAATTATCTTAGAAAAATAGATAATAGTAAAAAAGAAATAAAATTAATGAGTGTTAATGCTGTCTTTTTTACAAATGAGCTTCTATTTATTTTGTAGGGCCATAAGTAAGACAAAATAAAGTAGATTAAAAAATAAAAAGATATAGGCATATATAAAAAGAAATTAAGAATAGGTTTCAAAAAAACTTACTACAAAAATCTCGAAATAAATACTCGGAAAGGACCGGTTATGAGCTGGGGTTGAAATCAGACCTTGAGGCACAAAACCACATGCCTACGGCAGATCTAGGAGGTTTTTGCAGATCAAAGATTGGAATTAAAGAGTGAACTTAAGAAGTTTGGTATATAAATTGATTTCAAGTGATTTGGATAAGAAATGACTTTGCGATAGCTTTGCAAAGTCAAGGTTGTTTTTGGCAACTTGGAATTTTGTGAAATAAAATAGGATTGATGTTTTAGGCAATTTAAGAAGTTTTATAGCAGATCCACAATTAAAAACTTGTGGGTTTTTGGATATTATTGTTATTAATGTGTGCTATGAATTTGAGCTGAATCTAATAGTTTAGTTGTATGTAATTGAGGTTTAAGTAGGTCAAGGTCTCGGAAATTAAGTTTTGAAGGTCAATTAGGGTTTTTGAGATCTTCAGCAATTTGATTGTTAGATTGAAGTAATTTTTGTTTGTGTGGATAGTAGACTTGTTTTGCTATATTTATGAGTCATTTGGAACTGATTGAACGGTGAAGAAGAGAGAAATCAACACTAGAAGATCAATATCAAGGTTAGAAAAGGAGGCCGGCCAACACCCGAGAAGTTTTTAGGATTTTTCTTCCATTTGGTAAATTTGATTTCCTTAAAATTTGCTATGCTTGTTGTTGACTAAGAGGTTGAAAGGTGTACAAAGTTTGAAGTAAGATCAATAGTTTAATCAACAGATATTAAGGTTCTAATTTTTCCTAGGGTTGATTTGAATTGGTTAGAATTTGGTTTAAAATTTGTTTAGGGTTTGATTTAGGATTTAGGATATGTAGGATTTGATTTAGTATTTAGGGTTTGTTTAGGGTTTTTTTTAGGGTTTAGGATTTGATTTAAGATTTAGGATTTGATTTAAGTTTTGACTAGGATTTGACTAGGGATTGACTAGAGTTTGACTTAGAGTTTAATTTAGGGTTTATTTTAGATTTTGACTAGGATTTGACTAGGATTTGATTTAGGATTTGACTTAGGTTTTGACTAGGATTTGACTAGGGCTTGATTAGAATTTGACTTAGGATTTGACTTAGGATTTGACTAAGGTTTTGACCAGGGTTTGATTTAGGATTTGACTTAGGTTTTAACTTAGGATTTAATCTATGGTTTGAATAGGATTTGAACAGGATTTGACTTAAGGTTTTAAATTTTCTATTTTTAGTATTTTCTAAATTTAATATTTTATATGTTATTTTCTATTATGATTAATATATGATTTATTTACTCTTTTTCTGTAATTGCTTTAAGATTGGATCAAAGTTTGATTAATATTGTTAAGATTTAATAGAAGTTGTTTAAGATTCTATTATAATTGTAGGATCTTGTTGTTGTGTATTTCCTTTTTGTCTTCCACATCCAGGTGGCCGGAGCATTCTCAAGCAAGTTTGCACGTATTATGACACCGAGGAAGGACATGTCGTTCTTGAGGGTCTTCATCTCTATTCCGTCGTCTTGAAGGTTGTGATAGTCGTAATGTTTCGTTTGGTAAATCAGCAAATCATGGCTCTTGAGCTGAATTCGCTGGTTGTTGATCCTCCATCTCTTTAGCACAAACAAATCTAATGACAAACAATGATACAAGGTAGGATGAAACCTCTATAGAACCTGCTTTGCTTTATAGCAAAGATTTTCCTGATTCTTTATCTTCGTTTTGATGGATGTTGTCGATGAAATGCATTGATTTTTATTGATGCTTTTGTTAGATTCTTTGATGGCTCCTATGTGCGTTCACTAATATCATATCCGCGCCAATGTACAAGATATTTCAGTCGATTTTGGCACCGCCTTGAATCTAAAATCTCTTCAATCTCGAATTTTTCATCGTTGTCCACTTCTACAAGAGGCGGTGATATTTGTCTTCTTCCTTGTATATCCATTGTCTTGTATGGCTTGAGTAGTGATATGTAGAATATAAGATGGATCGTCATGGACTCTGATAGGTATAATCGATATACAACTAGATTGATTTGTTCAGAAATAGGAAAGGGTCCAAGCCTACGATAGTCCAACTTATTACAAGAACAAGTAGTCTTGATATTGCGACAAAGTAACCATACCTTGTCCCCCACGTTGAATTGTGGTTGTTCCTTGCGATACGCATCTACATTTGTTTTTTGTTGTTCTTAAGTTTCTTTTAATTGCACCTTCATTATTGCATGTAGCTCTAACAAACGATTTGCCAAATCTTCTCCTACTAGATTATCAACTTTTGAAAAGTCAAAAGCATCAAGTCGTGGGTGATAACCATAATTGACAAAGAAAGGTGTTTGTTGCATAGAAGAATGTATCATATTATTATGAGCAAATTCTGCCAATGGCAAAAGAATTGTCCAATCATCTTGTTGATAGTTGATGGTACACCTTAAGTACTGCTCCAAGACTTGGTTCATGCGCTCTGTTTGTCCATCAGTTTGAGGATGAAAAGCTAAAGATAATTTTATATCTATTTTTAAGATCTTGAAAAAGATTCTCCAAAATCTTGACACAAATTGAGTTCCCCTATCCGATATAATATCCATAGATAATCCATGATAGCGATTGATATTATCAATGAAAAGCTTAGCTGTTTCTTCACCTGTGATAGATTTTATACATGGCACAAAATGTGCCATCTTGGTGAACCGATCTACTATCACAAATATAGAGTCACAAGAACTTGAGCTTGAAAGATCTATGATGAAATCCATAGAAACAGAAGACCATGGTTGTTCTAAAATAGGTAATGGCTGAAGAAGCCCTAAAGATCGATGACGAGGAGTCTTTGATCTTGAGCAGATATCACATGATTGTACAAAGTCTTTGACTGCCTTTCACATTTGAGGCCACCAAAAATCTCTTGATATAAGTTCCAAAGTTTTGTTGTATCCAAAATATCGTGCCGTTGAAAAATCATGACGTACTTGAAGAACACATAAACGTGCTTCTCCTTCTGAAACATATAGACATCCTTCAAAATATAGTAGATTGTTCTTGAACTCGAATTTAGAAGAATTATGAGACTTGGAAGAATTATTCTTGATATCATGAACAAGAAGGTCTGAGGACATACTTGATTGAATTTGATTGAGAAAAGTTGAATCAACAGTCAATGTTGATTTTATAACTCGAAGATAAAACTGCTCTAGTTTCAAGAGAATCGTTCTTTGTTACTCAAAAGCTATATTTCCTTCTTTTGGTGCAAAATAAAAATGTCGAGAAAAGGCATCAGTCAAATCTTGTTGTTTTTTTGGTCAATAAGTGATAATGAACTCGAATCTTAACAAAGACATACTCCAACGAGCTTGACGACGATTCAACACGCGTGTCGACACGAAATACTCGAGATTCTTGTGATCCGTATACATGGTGATTGGATTCAAAGCGCCTTCTAGATAATGACGCCATTCTTGAAAAGAATCCACGATTGCAAGAAGTTCTTTGTCACGGATCTCATAATTGATCTCGGCTACTGAGAATTTTCTTGAATGAAAAGCTACTGGATGAAGTTTGTCATCTGTTTCCATTTGTGATAAATCGCACCTAAGGCAAAGTCTGATGCGTATGTTTCCATAAAAAAACGCCTTGGAAAAATCTATACAATACAAGATTGGTGTAAACGATATCTTCAAAGCTTCAAATGATGCTTCCACTTCTTGATTCCATTGGACTTTGTCTTTATAAGTCAAACATGTAAGTGGAGCAGCAACTCGAGAGAAGTCTTTGATAAAGATTTGATAATAATTGGCAAATTCTAAAAAGCATTGGACATCTCTTATCATCTTTGGAATCTTCCAATTCATGATTGTCTAGACTTTCTTAGAATCCATCATGAGACTATCATTTGAAATGATGTATCCTAAGAAATAAACTTGAATAGTATGAAATATACACTTTTCCATCTTGGCGTACAATCCTGCATCTCTAAATTTTTGTAATACTTGACGAATATGTACTTCTTGTTCTTCTATGTTCTTAGAATAGATAAAAATGTCGTCTAGGTAGCAGACGACAAAATTGTCTAAGAATTCACAAAAAACGTCATTCATGAGATGTTGAAAAGCAGCTGGTGCATTTGTAAGTCCAAAAGGCATGACATTATATTCAAAATATCCGTACTTGATTCGAAATGGAATTTTCCATTCATCTTCTTCTTTAATGCGTACTAGATTGTATGCTCCTCTTAGATCTATTTTTTGTATAGAAAAATTGACTAATGAGTGCAACATTGTCCCACTTGATATCAATTGCTAGTTGTCAAAATTATGAAGCATATAATGTCACTGATCGATTGCCTTGTCATAGGATACAAAGCTTGTTGATTGCAACACGAGTTGCATTGTGTTTTCCATACATAGATCAAAATTCTGCTAAGAAAGCTTCTAAATTATCCAAAATTGGATCACGTCGTTCTAGAAAAGATGAAAACCAAGATAAGGCAGAACCTGAAAGTAGTGTACCAATAAATTTGACTTGCAATCCTGGAGTTGGAAAACTTTGCGGTTGCAATTCAATCACCAGTTGGACTTGGTTGATGAATCCTCGAAACTTGGATCTTTTGCCATCAAACTTCTCAAGTAGACCAATTTTTGGTTCTGTGATGCTTGGACGATGTTCAAATGTAGGAGGAATTATATGGCTTGGTGTAGATGTTGAAGCAGCTCCAACCATATCTATATCTTCATTATTTGATAACCTTGTCTCCTTGTGGAGGTATAGTGAGTTGATGCATTACAAGCATCAATTCTCTCATTTGCTCTTACATTTGTACCATTGCACTCTTCATTTCGGCAAGCTCTGCGATGATAATACTTCAAAAAATATCTAACACCACTCGAGATAAGTAGAAGGGAGAACAAAGAAAATACTAGGAATAATATCAGTTTAGAAGAAGGTAATCCGCAACTTCTAATATGCTTGTGTCTTATCGAGAGAAAGGAATAATCCACTCTTAATCAAGACAAGACAAAGCTATGATATTATAAGTGTACTCTTGTCAATTTGTCAAAGACATGAATTAGAAAAAGATACATAATCTAATGAAAACTGTATCAAAGAAAAGTCACAAAATGGGAATAAGAAAGTATATATATTCAAAGAAAATTGGAATGGCTATTGTCAAAGATTAGAAACATGAAGACTCTTGAAACTAGACTAGAATCAAGAAAGGAGTTGACAAGAGTGAAGAGGGCTTCACTCTTGTCTCTATAAATACTATCTAACTAAGAACTACGTGGCGATATTCTATAGGACCTCATACACATGTCTAATTTGTAAGACATGTGTCAAACTTGCATGACAAGTTTCTCACATATGCGCCACGTATTTGGCTTGTTCCGCAAGCTACCAACATATGCGCCATGTGGCTAGTTTGTTGACCAAGTTTTTAACCTACCAATCATCTATACATATGTATAAAGGTGATTCCGCATCTATGAAACTTCTAAGAAGCTTTTCTATCAGATATTATCAAATCAACTTATTTTACCTACTTCTATTAGTCTATATTATTTAGGTCATTTACTGGAGTAAATCTTATGTCTGTGACAATAAAATCCATTGAGATAGATAACAATGATTGGTTTGGAAGAAAGAAGGGCTGTAAGAGTCTATAAAAGTGATATTGAGGATTCTTGGACCTTAAACAAATATCACAAGAGAGTACAAAGTCCTTCACAACCTTTCACATTTGAGGCCACTAAAAATCTTAAGAAATAAATTTTAAGGTCTTATTAAATCCAAAGTGACATGCAATTGTAAAGTCATGGTGAGATTGAAGAATGCATAATTGTATTGGTCCTTCTAGGATATACAAATGTTCTTCAAGCTTAAATTTGTCAATATTTTTATTAAAGCAACATTTGATATCAAGGGCCAAAGCATCATTAGTGGTTGTGGCAAGCACCTCATTTAGAAAATTAAAATCAATAAGTGTCAATGTAATAGTAGCGCAAAGATAAAATTGCTCCAATTCCAACAAAATTATATATTATTGATCAAATATTACCTCTCCTACCCTTGGTACAAGATATAATCTCTTTGATAAAGCATTGGACAATTCTTCTTGCTTTCCAAGTTGATAAATAATAATAAAGTTAAATCGAGATAATGACATATTCCATCAAGCTTAGTGAGAATTAAAAATCCAAGCTAATTTAAAATATTTTAAATTCTTATGATTTGTATATATAATCACTAGATGCATTGTTCTTTTAAGAAAATGATGTAATTCTTGAAAAGAATCCATAATAGCAAGAACCTTCTTATTGTGGATTCCATAATTAATTTTGACAGTATAAAACTTTTGAGAATAAAAAGCAATAAGATGGAATTTATTGTCTATACCCATTTGTGAAAGTATGGTCTCCAATATAAAATCTGAAGAATAAATTTCATATAGAATATTTTTATAAAATTTGGATGCATCAAAATTGGAATTGTGGTGAATGGTGTCTTGAGATCTTAGAATGCCTTTTTTGCTTGAGGCCATCATTTCAACTTATCTTTGCATATCAATTGAATAAAAAGGATAGCAATTTAAAAGTAATTTTTGATAAAGATCCGCTAGAAGTTAGCAAATCCAAAAAAAATATTGTATGTCTCTTATAGTCTTTGAAATGGCCCATTGCATAGTCACTTTCACTTTCTTAAGATCTATCATCAAATCCTCAATGGATATGATGTATCCTAAAAATTTAATCTTTAATTGATGAAATACATATTTCTCTAGCTTGGCATATAAATCTACATCTTATAGCTTTTATAATATCAAATTTATATATTCTTTATATTCTTCTAAATTTTTCAAGTAGATCAAGATATCATTACAATAAATCATCACAAATTTATTTAAATGCTCTTAAAAGATATCATTTATTAAATGTTGAAAGGTAGTGGGTGTATTTATTAATCCAAAAGGTATGATATTAAATTCAAAATATCTTTATTTTATCCAAAATGCGGTCTTTTATTTGTCTCTCTCTTTGATCCATATTAAGTTGTATGCTCCATGAAGATCTATTTTAATATAGGACTTAGCTTAGCCAAGTTATTTTAAAAGTCTTGAAATTAATGGTAGTAGATAATGATTCTTCACTGTTATCTTATTCAATTCTTGATAATCTACATGCATATATAAGGAACCATTCTTTTTATTTATAAATAATATAGATGCACCTACTAGAGACTTTGAATACTTGATGAAGTTCTTTACAAGTTTTTTATTAATATAATCCTTGAACATCAAAAGTTCATGTTGAAAAAGGTTATAAATTGGGCCAAAAGATGGTTGCATTCTTTCTTGAAGATCTATGATACAATCATATGGTTGGTGCTTTGATAATATATTAGTATTCTTCTTCTAAAAAACATCTTGAAATTTGCTATAGTATTCTAGAATGCTTGCCAATGAAATCATATCTTTTTTAGTTGGAGCCGCATAAATAATAAATGGTATACCTTCTTTGACTCATTATATAAAGGCCCTTGTTCCAACAAATAAAGACTTACCAATTTGTGACTTTTTATAAAGTTTTCTTACAAAGATTTCTATTGGAAATATTATTCTTTGTAACCTCTAATCTATAAATAGATCATATTTTTTTAACCAAGAAAATTTGAGAATAGTAAGTTTTGAAGAAGTCTTAATAATATTGAACACAATTTGGCAGCTATGGTCTTCAAACTATACTTTTATAGGTATTATTTTATAGGTGACACTACCAAAGAATAAAAATCATCTATCTATTACTTCTACATGAATAGGTTTGGATTTCTATACTAGAAGCATTTTATGAAGTTTAGCAAATGTCTCATTTAAGAAATAAGTAGACATCCTTGAATTCAACAAGATAATCTTTTAAAGCTTTTAAAGACCAAAACTTAAAAAAAATACAAAACAATAAGCAATTTGAGCAAAAAGAAAAGAACTTAAATAGTTTTGTGATGTTGAATTATCTAACCACATAATCCCTATTGTGACTGAATATTTTTGTTTTTTTGAATAATTGCACTCTTAGTTTTGGTAATGTATTAATTTTGTTTCTTCAAGCAATTGTAAGCCTTGTGGCCTTCCTTGCCACAATACAAATATAAACCTTCTTCCACCCAATGCTTTTTTTTTATGGACTAAGAAGTTTAAAAAGTACCACATCAAGCTACACATCTTTTATTTCTAAATATGAATTTAAAGTGCTTACCAATGTAATAAGAGTGTACTAGATTACGTATTGTGTTATTGAAGCCCATAAACATTGATCTTGGAAATATTAAAATAATTGATTATTACATTTTACAACTTAGTTGATGGCTTTATTGAGCAATTTTGGATCCAAAAGCAATAATAAATCTTTTATATCATCGCTTAATTTCAAATAGAATTGATTCATCAAGGCTTCTTCATCCTAAGTGATATTGTACACTAGTTGCCTAAAATTAAATACATAGATTGATGTAGAGTACGCCTCTTGTTGCAATGATTTGATCTTAATTGTTTTCCAATGTACCTTCTCATTGTTAAGATCATACACTTCAAAAGTTTGCAAAACCTTCTAGAATATTCTAGAGATTCTTGAACAAGTAAAAGTTAGTTAAAAAGCTTTTTAATTAATGGAAAAAGTTCAAGAAGCTTCCAAGTTAGTAGAGGGAGTTTAAGTAGCTTCCTAGTTGGTAGAAGCTATTCAAGAAGCTTCTTAGTTTGATAGAAGCCACTCAAGAAGTATCGTAAATATGAATATATATAGAAGTCAAGGCTGAAGAGTTCTTTAGTCTCAACAATGCATCTCTTGAAGTTTTAGCTCACCTTTTTTGATGCTATTTGTATACTCATCTAGTTAATTCAAATTCTTATTAGTTTCTTCTTGAAATCTTATTCTAATTCAAGTCTCTTGCTCTATATTCTTGTGTCCTTAACAATTTCTTGAGACTGACATCATCTTCAATATTAAAGTTGGATCTTTTTTGTTAGAGAGTGGATTATTTCTCTACTCAAAGTTATATCAATGCTTTAAAGACTGCGGATTATCCTCCTCTAAATTAATATTTTCTTCATTACAATATTGGAACTTTGTCCCTCTTGTGAGAGAATAGATCACCTATCTCTTTGAAGGTTTTAAAGCATTTTAGAGATTATAGATTATCCTCTTCTAAATTGATATTGTCTTCTTATAGATTCATTTTTTTTTTTTTCTTAGAATGGTTGGAGGTTAAGACATTAATATGACCAAATCTTTCAAGTCCAAATTAGATGCCATTATAAGTTCTCATATTATTTTATTTGCTAGGACTACAGAGATTAAAGGGCTTATTGTAAGACTTCATAACAATGTAATATTCCAAATATCACAATTTAGACTACATCTACCTCCAACTTCTGCACTTGAAGATGTAGTACTATCTATGCTACGCTAACAAAATCCACTTATTTAATAATGTAAGGAGCCTCGAGTTAGTCTTTTAAAGAAAAATTATGATAATATTCAAAGTTTCAAGAATTTGTCAACCAAATTTAATTAATAACAATCGTGCAACTAAATACTTATCTGATAGAAAAATCACAGGTTGGACTAGTTGGCACCTTGCTTATAGAGTAAGTATTATTATGATTTGTTCCTTTGTTTGAAAAAAAATCATCAATTTTAAACACTTTGAAGTTTTTATGGAAGCATTTGTAAAAACATTTGAAAAATATGACAAAGCTTGTTGGACAATAGCTAAGATTCAAGTGTTGCATCAAAAGATGTGCTTTGCATTAGTCTATATATCTAATTTTAGATAATTAACATGCAATATTAATTAGAATGAAGAAGTTTTAATGAATAAATTTTATTAAGGACTAAAAAATAATATAAAAGATTTGTTATTGTCACTTCCGAATCTACAATTATTCAATAAAGTTAGTAGCTAAGCCGTAAAATGTAATAATTGATTATTTCAACATTATCAAGATTAATGTTCATAGGCTTTGATAAGACAACATGCAATCTGACATACTCCTATTACATTGACAAGCATTTTGAATTCACACTCAAAAATAAAAGATATGTAATTTGATATAGTATGTTTTAAACCTCTTAGTCCATAAGAAAAGAAGTGTTGTCGTATGGCATGAACTTCTATTTGGGAATACACTAGGTACTTGGCTGTGGAGAGTTTACTTGAAATTTATTAATTAAACTCCAATCAATGATTTTTTTTTAATAAAAAAAAAATAATAATACAACAATATTACAAAAGAGAAGTTATATAAATAAACCTTCTTGTATTCAAGTAGGTTTGTACAAAAAAGATTCAAATTTCTATAAAAATCCTTCAAAATATTATCCATTAGAGTTCTATAACTCTTAATCCAAATATTTAGTCTCTATAGAATTTCTTCAAAGTGTAGATAATCTTTTTAAGTTTTATTACAAAAAAAATCAACTATCAATTCATTTCCGATCGTTTGATATCTCAAAAACCTTAGCAGATGCTTAAAATCCTAGCTCAGAGACACTCAAGCACTATTTTTTTTATATCTCACAAATCCATAATTCTAATGCCACAAATTTTTTTTATATAGTCTTTAGACATAAATATATGCACCAATGAAAAAATTTAGCCAAAAATCTATCAAATTGCGTAAGATATAGCTCAAAATATAACCACTAGTTAAGTGGGATCACTTACTACCCTTAGCTTACAAGCATTGACTTCAACTTCCAATATCTCCTTCATTTTACCTTAAATTTCATCAAGTTGTACATAAAAAGTGTAGCCAAGAAAGTATTCTTTCTAATTCTAGTTGCTAATTGTCTATTACTTTCTGTGCACGCGTATTATGTCCAAAAGATTGACAATAGGTACAATTTTAATACCCTAACTTTGAGCACCTATATCTCTTTCCTAAAAAGTCCAAATCATGCAAGATTTGTACCAAAATCATATCCAAAAATCCAAACTTGCTGATTTTAGCCTCTGATGTTCAACTCCTCTCTAAAAATAAATCCTAATCCCTAATAAATCCTAATCCCTAATAAATCCTTAGGCATCTTCTTTAAAGCCCATTGGATATGATTTTTGGCCAATAGGAATAGAGACTTCTATCATCCATCTCCATTCATCCACATAGATGGCCTAATTATCCCCTTTTACACTAAAAATCCCTTTATAATCTTTTTTCTTATAAGATTTACATAATATGTGTTCTAAATACCAAATAAAAGAAATAAGCAAGATCTCAAGGATCACTAATGTCTAACAAAGGTGACTTAAGATATATAAAAGCTATTATCAATATAAATCAACCTCAAAATTACTATCAAAAAAAAAACAAGATTATATACATCTCATTAATAGTCCTATTAAATGGATTCTTTCTAAATTAATAATCTAATCACATCTTGTAACTAATAAAATCCATTGATATAGTTTTTACTTAATTGTATAATAAATTATACATTAAATTTACATGTACAATATTTTCACATGGTAGCCAAATCACAACATAATAATATAGGATGGAAGAAGGTCTATACTTGTATTATGGCAAAGAAGGCTACAAGATTCATAATTGTCTGAAGAAACAAAATTAACATATTACCAAAACTAGGAGTGCAATTGTTCAAGAAAACAATGGTGTTTAGCCACAATAGGGGCTGTATAGTTGGACAATCCAATATTACAAAACTGTCTAAGTTCCTCTCTTTTTGCTCAACTTGCTCGTTGTTTTACAATTCTTTTATATTTTGGCCTTCAAAAGCTTCAAACAATTACCTTATTGAATTTGAAGGCATCCGCTTGTTTTGTAGATGAGGCATTTATTAAATTTCATAAAATTCTTCTAGTACAAAAATCCAAATCTATTCATGTAGATGTAATAGATGGACAATCTTTTATCCTCTAGTAGTATCATCCATAAACCATGCCTATAGAAGTGTCATTCAAAGATCATAGAAGCTAGATTGTATTCAACATTATTAGGACTCCTTCAAATCTTGTTATTCTTGAATTGTCTTGGCTGGAAAAGTATAATCCATCTATAGATTGGAGGTTGCAAAGAATAACATTTCAAATAGAAATCCCTACAAAAAAAATTTATAAAAAACCATGAATTGATAAGCCTTTATTTGTTGAAACAAGGACTTTTATAAGATCAATCAAAGAAGGCATATCATTTATTATTTATACAACTTCAATTAAAGAAGATAAGACTTCATCGGGAAGTATTTCAAAATAATATAGCAAATTTTAAGATATTTTTTAAAAGAAGAATGTTGATATATTATCAGAGCACCAACCATACAATTGTGCTATAGATTTTCGAGAAAGAACACAACTACCTTTTGGCCCAATCTATAATCTTTTTCAAAATGAGCTTTCTATGTTGAAAGATTACATTGATAAAAATCTTATAAAGAAGTTCATTAAGCATTCAAAGTCTCCAATATGTGCACCTATATTCTTTATGAAGAAAAAAGATGGTTTTTTATATACGTATGTTGATTATCGGAAATTGAATAAGATAATAGTGAAGAATTGTTATCTACTATTGTTAATCTCAAGACTTTTGGAATAATTTAGCCAAGCCAAGATCTATATTAAGATAGATCTTTATAGAGCATATAACTTGATACAGATCAAAGAGGGAAATGAATGAAAGACCATATTTTAGACAAGATATGGACATTTTGAATATAATATCATGTCTTTTGGACTAAAAATTATACTTGTTATTTTTTAATATTTAATAAATGATATCTTTTAAGAGCATCTAAACAAGTTTGTAATGATCTATCTTAATGATATTTTGATTTACTCAAAAAATTTGGAAGAACATGAGGGGCATGTTAAGTTGGTATCACAAAAGCTACAAAATATAGATCACTATTCCAAATCAGAAAAATATGTATTTCATCAATTTAAGATGGAATCTTTGAGATACATCATATCTATTGAAGAATTAACAATAGATCCTAAGAAAATAGAGGTGGTTATACAATGGGCCATTCCAAAGACTATGAGAGATGTATAATATTTTTTGAGATTTTCTAACTTCTATTGAATCTTCATTAAAAAATATTCTCAAGTTACTGCCTTTCTTACTCAATTGATATATAAGGACAAGTTGAAATAGAAGCCTCAAGCAGATAAAGCATTCAAAGACCTCAAGACGACATTTACTACAACCTCAATCTTTGTGCATCAAGATTTTACAAAGGTATTTTATATGGAGACTAATGCTTTGGATTTTTCACTAGAGGCCGTATTTTCACAAATGGATATAGACAATAAACTCCATCCTATTACATTTTATTTTCAAAAATTCTTTATTATCAAAATTAAATATAAAATCCACAATAAGCAATTTCTTGCTATTATAGATTCTTTTCAAGAATGGCATCAATTTTTTGAAGGAGCATTACATCTTATAATTATGTATATAAATGATAAGAACTTAGAATATTTTATTTCAGCTCGGATTCTTAATCGCCGCTAAGCTCGATACAATATGTCGCTATCTTGATTTAACTTTGTTATCACTTATCAACATAGGAAACAATAAGGATTATCTAATGCTTTATTGAAGAGATCATATCTTGTACCAAGTATAGAAGAGGTAGCATTTGATCAACAATATATATTTTTATTGAAATTGAAGTAATTTCACCTTTCTGCTACTATTATATTGGCACCTATTGATTCTAATTTCCTCAATAAGGTGTGTAGTATAACCACTAATGATGCTTTGACCCTTAATGTCAAGCATTGCCTGAAAAAAAATACTGACAAGTTCAAACTTAAACGAGACTTTCTATATTTTCAAGAACGTTTGTATATCTTAGAAGCACCAATACAACTACGTATTCTTCAATCTTGCCATGATTTTCTAGTTGTAGGTCACTTTAGATTTAACAAGATGTTAGAACTTATTTTCCAAGATTTTTGGTGGCCTCAAATGTGGAAAGCAGTGAAGGACTTTGTGCTCTCTTACAACATCTATTTAAGGTTCAAAAATCCTCAACATTATCCTATGTACTCTTTGCATCCTTGCTTATTCTAAAACAATCATGGTCTTTTATTTCAATAGATTTAATTATAGATCTACTGCTATCGTATTACATGTTGTTTGGTTTGAGAATGCACCGGGCACTTGGTTGTAGAATGTAAGGTTGTATTTATAAAAATGCAAAAAATCCTAATAGATTTCACTCCATATAAGAAGATTGCAATCCAAATTTCAATATAAAAGTATTTAAATCTAATATAAAGTTTTCAAAAATACTCTGCTTAGTAATTTCAACCATATATAACTCTAATTGCTTTGTTACCTTTACAATAAGATAACTTAGATTTCCTTTACAAGTCTTAATCCTAGTCAATGAGTTTTAGCAAGCTATAACTCCTAATCTGACCGTCCACTTGATACAAATTTTTTATAAAAACACCACTATAAGTCATCTACATGCTCAAAAAATTTCAGCTCAATCTAACTTACAGATTGTAAGATAATGCCAAAATTCCGCACTGATGTCTCTCTGCCTCTTATTCAAAGTTTGATGTAGATATGCCAACAATAACTACTCTTTATTCAATTGTTAATTCTAATTCAAACTTGGTGTATAGCTTGGTCTTTGCATCTTTTAATATTGTGCCAATTTTTACCTTGTTTTGATTGATAGATCTCAAGACATTGTAAAATCCCTAAACAACTTCAAACTGCCAACTTTCGGTACCTCCTCGCATTAATGGACAAATATCTCCCAATTGCATTGTTACATTACTACAAAATTTCTTATATCCTTAGTTCATCCAATTAACCAAATACTATCAAATTTTCAACTATAGATGTTGTACCTATTGCACAAAGCAATCAAAAGTGCTAGCCCTAACTTTATTATATAAAATCCAAATCGTCAATATAAACCTTGACTTTGAATAATCCTATAAAAGCAAACTTTTTACCTTTAGAATGAACTCAAAACCCTCTTCTAAATTCTATTCATCAATCTCCAAATGTCCCAAACTCTTGCCTTTGGTGGTTATTTTTGTGGCTAAAGATCTGATTTTAACCCTGTCTTATACCTGGTCATCCTTGGGATATTAATCCAATTTATTTTAAGGATTTTTAAACTTAATCCTATTCTCAACTCAACCTTGGTATCTAACATATTAACTTTTTACTTCCTTTATTCTATTTTTATTAACTTATGGCTTTTTTAAAAGTCATGAAATGGTTTCTACAACCAAAATTTTTTTTTCAATAACTAGCTTTTATCTATTAGCTATTAAAACAAGAATTAATCTAAGAGGCTTTCATAAAATTTTTTTTAAGTACCTTAAGTTTCTAATGAACTAAGATAACTAAGTATTAAATAGAATTTATCCTTATTCATACTTTTCACTATATAAAGGTGTTACAATATGACACCGCCATCCAATTCATTGGACATCATCTTTGTAGTGGTTGATCGACTTATAAAAATGGCTCATTTTATTCCTTGCAAGAAGAATGTATCTAGTGAAGAAGCAACAAGGTTCTTTTTTAATAATATATATTGATATTATGGCCTATTAAATGATATTATATCCAATCGAGGATCCCAATTTATATCTAAGTTTTGGAGATGTCTTTTTGAAATATTAAAGGTAGATATTAAATTTTCTTTGACTTTCTATTTTCAAATTGATGGCCAAATAAAACAAATTAATCAAATTTTGGAACAGTATTTATAATATAGTATCAACTATCAACAAGACAATTGGATCTCGTATCTACTATTAACAAAATTTACATATAATAATATTATTCATGCCTCAAATTAATAAATACCATTTTATTCCAATTATAGATATTATCCAAAGCTTGATCTATAGAATATGCCAAAAAATAATAATTTAGTGGTTGAAGGATTTGCAAAGCATCTATTACAATATCAAACAACCTTGAAGCTTCAATTGCAAGCAGCTCAAGATGCTTATAAGATATCTATAGATAAATTTAGAAATTAACTACCTATTTTTTATATTAAAGATAAGATATGATTTCTTTGATAGAACATTAAGACCAAGTGGCCATACAATAAGTTAAATTATCAGAGACTATGACCAATTTCTGTCCAAAAGAAAATTAATCTAGTGGCATAACATTTAGAACTACCATCTTCTATAAAGGTATATTTAATTTTTCATATTTCTCTTTTAGAACCTTATAGAAAATCACATATTTCGAGAAGAATATAACAATTCCTGTCTAGTATTGAAATTGAAGACCATGAAGTATACAAGGTTGAAAAAGTATTTAATTCACAACAAAATTGGAGCAAATTGGAATATCTTGTTTATTGGTGAAGCTATGATATTAATGAGTGCACATGGGAACCAACCAAAAATCTTGCCAATACACCTCAAAAAATATAAGAATTTCATTGATTCTATTTCTATAAATTCAAACGTATTTGATGATAATTTCTTGGTGAAAATTGGATTCAATGAGTAGTTATAAGAGGAAAAGAATTAAATTGAAGCCTTCATCAATATATAGTCATTTGATCCAAAATAGAATAGAGTTGTAGAAACAAGTCAGTCACCATGTCAAACCTTCAAAAATTGAAAGAATAAGATTCAAAAGATTCACTTGCCATACAAGCTTTGAACAAACCAATGCAATTTTTACAACCTTCAAATGAGCAAAATGAGGACAATACATTTCAATGCCAAGTACAACCTCGGTTGGAGCCATTAGGAGTAAGATTCAACCATACAAGTCTCAATTCCAATGCTTGATCTTTAGTGATATTGCTTGAACTTGGAAAAGTAAATCCTTTTAAGCTTGAGATCTTATTTGGAAGATGTTTTGAAGGCTGTAATGAAGATCAAATCTTTAGATGGGATATTTCAATAATGAAGGTACTAGCTCAAGACCATAGGCAATTTTTTTAGAGACCAGTAGAACCTATTGCCCAAGAATGGAAAATAGAATACATAGCTTTATTAATATAGCGTATCCTTGATTTTTTACGTATGTAAAAAGTCTTTCAAAGGTATGAGCTCCTCTTAAAAAATTTTCCTAGAAAAGAGGGTGATATTAGAGACATATAGTTTGGAGGTTCACAAAACCTTCTAGAACATTCTAGAGTTTCTTGAATTAGTGAAAGTTGGTTGAGAAGCTTCCTAGTTGATAAAAGTAGCTCGAGAAGCTTCTTAATTAGTGAAAGGAATTCAAGAAGCTTCTCAATTGATAAAATTTACTCAAGAAGCTTCTTAGTTTGATGGAAGTTGCTTAAGAAGCATCTTAAATATGAGTATATATAAGAATCAAGACTGAAGAATTCTTCAGTCTCAACAATGCATCTCTTGAAGTTCTAGCTCATCTTTTTTAATATTGTTTATGTTATCATCTAGTTAATTCAAGTTCTTATTGATTTCTTCTTGAAATCTTATTCTAATTCAAGTCTCTTACTCTATATTCTTGTATCCTTGATAGTTATGTTTTCTAAATGTATTTATAAAAACTTCAAAGTTTTTTAGAATTAGTGATCTCTTTTCAAACAAGAAAATTTAGCCATCATAATATTTGTTTCATAAGCAAGATATCAACCAATTCAATCTTTAATTCTTCTGCAAAATAAATATTAGATTGTAAAACTACTATCAATTGAATTTAATTGATAAATCTTTAGAACTCCAAGCGTGTACCATTATATTTCTTTGAAAGACTAACTTAAAGCTCCTTATATTGCTGAATAGGTGGATTTCTTTAGCGCATCATAGGTAGTACTACATCCTCAAGCATAGAAGTTGGAGATGGATGCAATATAGGTTGTGGTATTTCTAATGTTACATCGTTATAAAGTTTTATAACAACTCTTTTAATCTCTGCAATCTTTATAAATAAAGTAGTAAGAATGCTTATGATAGCGTTTAACTTGAATTGAAAAGATTTGATCATACTATTGTCTTGACCTCTAATCATTCTATAGAAAAAAAGAAATGAATGCATAAGAAAATAATATCAATTTAGAAGGAGATAGTCTATAACTTCTAAAGTGCTAGTATATCTTCAAAAGGAGGGATAATCCACTTTCTAATAAAAAGGACTTAACTTTGATATTGAAAATAAAGGCAGTCTTGATAAACTATCAAAGATACAAGAATATAAAATAAAATATTTAAACTATAAAAGATTTCAAGAAGAACCTGACAAGAACTTGAATTATTTAGATGAGTATACAAACAACACTAAGAAAGGTGAGCT
The DNA here is from genome assembly GCA_036785485.1 of Physcomitrellopsis africana. Lineage (NCBI taxonomy): Eukaryota > Viridiplantae > Streptophyta > Bryopsida > Funariales > Funariaceae > Physcomitrellopsis > Physcomitrellopsis africana. Next base: position 82,420 of record JAWRVF010000286.1, read on the forward strand.
AGAAGTATAAAAGATGTGTTGTTGAGGCTAAAGAATTCTTCAGCCTTGATTCTAATATATATTCCTATCTAAAAAGCTTTTTGAGCTCTTTCTATTAACTATGAAGCTTCTTGAGCTACTTTTACTAAGTATGAAATCTTTAGAATGTTCTAGAAGGTTCTATGAACTTTCAAAGTATATGTTCCTAATATATATAGACTTTGGCCTTAATGAATAGTCTTTTGAGAACTTTAATTATTGTCCTTATTTGATTTGTTCCTCTCTAACAAATTTTTGTTCTTAGCACCTTTCAAAAAATTGATTGTTATATTCAATTGCTTGAGTGATAAATTGTTCTAATGAATTTATTTTTAGTATTATTAATAATAGATTTTTGATATTATCTTTTAAATCATTTCAAAATTAATTCATAAGAATCTTATTGTTCAAATCCTTATTGCAAACAAGTTGTTATAATTTGATAATATAGTTAATAATTAAATATGATCTTTCTTATAAAGAATATAATTTTATTTTTGTTATTATTTTTTTTATTATTTTTTAAAGGTGAGATCAAAAAATAATTTCTAAAATAAATTTAGATCATATAAAAACCATGAATCCTTGTCTATCAAAAATATAAACAAAAAAACAAGCACTTCTAAATAAAAGTATGTTTATAAATCCTACTTAAGTGATTTCATCAAAGTATCAAGAGGGATGTAATTTAAAAAAGAACTTGATTTATTATAAAAATCATCAAATTTTGATCTTGTTCTATCAAAATTTTCTAATATATTAATCTTTATTTCTTTTATGCTTATGGTAGTAAGAATTTTAGAATTACTTGTGAAATTGACTTACTTGTATTTACTTCTCTAAATTGCATAACTTCTTAGTGTAAATATTGGACCTTATTGTTGACTTCTTTTATAGCTATAGCAATAGTACTTCCATAATTGAGATTACTAATGCATGATACTTGTATTCAAAGAATATTAAAAAGCTTATGAAGATCCACAATAGTTAAAAATCTATTTTCACTTCTATCAAGTGTAGCATCCATAGTTTATTTTTCTTCAATCTAAGTAATAGATAATATTAACAAATCTATAGGTCAAATTAAAGAAGAAAAATCCACAACTTCTAATGCTGAATAAAAAATTTTGCAAAGAAAAATAGTTGATTTTCTTTTTTAAAAAATTAATACTAGAATACAAAAATGTTAGTTTAAAGGTGGCTATTACACAACTTTTAAAAATACAATACTTACTTCTTAAATAAAAACAACAATAATAAGTTAGCACTCTTATTGAACTATTAGAATATGAATTTAAACAAAATCCCAAAGATAATATATTCATGTATCATTGAAGAAGAAAAAAAATTAATAGAAGAAAAAATAGTCATAAGATAGGAAAGAATTAAATTGCCAAACATAAAAAGATTAGAGAGTCTTAAACCAAGATTGGAACATAAGAAAAGTGTTGATAAGATTGAGGATGGCTTCAATCTTGACTTTATATATATTAGCTATGAAGTAAGCCTTATAAAAGTTTCTTAGCAATTGCAAGGCTTATGGCCCAAGTGTCAAGTTATAGGTTGCTTCCAATGTAAATTCCTAAAAAATTTGTAGGACAAGTTTCAATAACTACGTTACATATCTAAAAAATATGTTATATATTCTATGCTAAAATTTAATTTAAAATTATATAATATATAGATTTTTTAAAATTTTATATTGATTTAATATTTATTAATTTTAAAAAATAATATATATAGATATTTAGATATATAGATATTTTTTAAATATATTTTAAAATAAATTTATAAAAAATAATCTAATTTTTATAATTAAATAATATATTATATTATATTTATAAAAATTATATTATATATATATATATATATTAGTGATATTTTTTATTGATTATTAATTATTCTGTGTATTTGTAGTAATTATTAATTAATTCAAAATTTGATTTTTTAAAGATTTTTATGAAAAATATTTATTTAATTATTCTGATAAATATAATTTTATTTAATTTAAAAATAGAATTATTAAATTCTTGAATCTATGTAAAAAATACATGGTGATATGGATCATAAACCAATTTTGGTTTAATATGTATTACAAGATTGCTGAAAAAAATGCATTTTGGCTTGTTGATTTGTTCTTCAATTTAATAATATGGCATTGAAGACTTGTGTGTATAGTGCAGTCATATTTAAATAATAAATTAGGATGTAGTGATAGAATAAGAATGAATTTTAAGCAGATGTATTTGTAATTTTTAATCAATATATGAGAAAAATTTAAGAGATTTTGAAGATAGCAATTTGTCTTGATTTATAGTAGGGTAGTAATATAAAAAGGGGCATTTTAGATATGTAATTATAAATTGATTAGATTTATTTGAGTTAGTTTTGTTAAATTAATTCTATATTTATATGTTTATATATTTTAAAAACTTATGCATTTACTTCTTAATAAATTTGTGTCAATTTGTTTATAATATAATTTCAAAATAAAGTGTGTTCAGAGATTGCAAAATCAGAATTCTATGACCTAAACTAATCAATTAAATCATCATATCAATCAAAATAAGTTTTACACTTACGTAGTTTCAAAAAGCCATATTTGTTATCAGACGTACAATCTAGGCTTTCTAAACGCAAACAGTTATTTTTACAGTGTCAACATGAAACTTCCAGTATAATCTTTTAGATTCGTGTACTAAAAACATCAAATGCAATGCTTATGCATGTTCACGCAACAAAATATCAGCGCTGAAAGAAAAATATCATAAATCATGCAACAGTAACACAGTCACATTCGATTAATAAAATCCACAAAAAATGCATCATTCACAAGGTTGGTTTCACTCTGTTCATTCAAACATTAGTAAACAAATAAAAAAAAAAGGGCCCACCCACACATCCTTTCTTGTGCAGGAGCCATGTGGCAGAAGGCGAGATCCTACCGAAGCGGCAATGGCGAGGGCGGGTCGGGAAGTGTGCGCGTCGACGCGGGCTCTGTGGTGCTAATAATACTAATTAGTAGTAATAAGAATGAAGACAGACAGACAGGAAGATCCGTGGCAAACGTGAGCATGCAGATACACAGCGCCAGATTGGGGAGTCTCCAGCCTTGCGCTCATGCTGGTGTCTTGTCTTGCTTGCTCTCTCTCTCTCTCTCTCCCACTTGCACCAGTCCTTGCCGCATTCGCGCACCTCTCCCGCACTTCATCTTCTCACGCACCTGCTGCTGCTTCATACTATGAATGCTAATACACAAAAAGGAAACATGAGAGAGAGATATTTACTAATTGGATTGTTTGTGGGTTGTTTTTTTATCTTTTATTTACACGTTTTGGTTTTGTTCTCCCCATGGTTGACATTTTATTACATTGCACGGATTGGGAGCTACATTTTAGACCTAATTGCAGAACATTACACACATGTATTATTATTTCTTATTAATTTAAATTTTTTGTATTAAATACAATGATGCATAAAATTAGTTTTTAATTTATGGACTTTAAATTGATAAAGAATAAAGTAATATTTTTTGAGTCCATAAAATATTAAATTGTTAACACCCAAGTATGGATACACCACATGTATTGGTTGGATTATTTGTCATTTTTTGTTTTGTTTTCTTCCCTCTCTTTGTGCCCAGAGTCACCTGCTCCCAAAGCTTAGCCGAACCCAGTTGCAGGTGCCGACTGGGAAGGTTTGCAAATTAGCAACCTGACAGAGAAAAATGAGCCCAATCACACAAAAAGTGTAGTGATTTTCAAGAGTATGGATCTGCAACAAGTGTAAGTGTTTGTTTGTTTGTTTGTTTGTTCGAGTTTGTAGTTGGTCCGGTGAGTCTCCTTGTACTGTCCAGTACAGGGAGCCATTGTTGCGCAGTTCGTGAACGTGACACCATAAATATAGAAGGGAGGTCCACATGGGGCCTGTCCCTACTAGAAGGACTCAGAGATGGCCCGCCAATAAAACAACAGGCCAACAATACCACCCCAAAACCTCATTTGGACTCCCATCTTTTTTTGGCATATCGCCTGCTGCTTACTCCCATCGTTTCAGCGCATGAATCCCCATCTCGCTCACCGATTGTCGACTAAAATGTTTGGCAGACCAGCGTAGATCCAGGGCTGTTACCTTTCTCAACCCCAAAAAAAAATATGGTGGAAAGCCTTTGATTGACAGCTTCCATGTTAGTGCCAAGCGCAGTATACAGTAGATCGACATCGATCGCAGAGCCTGGTAGGTGGTCACCCAACTTCAAATCTGTCTCAACCATTGGGGCCTTTGGTTCACAGATCCCAAGCTAGATCTGTTCTTTCAATTCAGGATTCAGAGTCTCTTGTGGTACACATATGCGACTGAAGTCGTAGATTGTCTCAGGATAAGTGAAGGCAGAAGTGGAGGTGAAAAAGCATGTTGCTTGAAACAGATCTTTGGTTTGAAGGCTGCAGCGTGAGTGTTGCGTGAGAGCTATGATTTGGGAGGTGGAGTTGAAGCGGATCTTTATGGTCCTGGAGGAAGTTGTGACAGGAAGATAAGGTTGAGAAGGTGTGCACAGCGTGAGGTAGAGAGAAAGAAGGTTCAGTGTGTAGTCACTATGGGTAAGGGTAGAAGTGCTTGCGTTTTCGCCCTGCAGCGGATCTGCACTTATTTAGCAGCGGTCCTCTTCATATACGCCCATGTGACCGCCGCCGCGACTTGTAAATCGACTCGTCTCTCGACCGCCGCCAATGTGACCATTTTCCCTACTGATGCCCTTCAATGCACTGAATCCCCAGCACCAGATGGTATCACCGGCTCCTTCGTGTTGTGGGTATGCGTCTCGTCGACTTGCTACTCAACTCTTCCTCACCTTGCATAGATCTCGCTAAACCTTTTTTCTCTGCGCACAAGTAAGACCTGTTAAATCTTCTGTGGTTGCGGAAGTTGGCCGTATACAATGCGATATGTGACGCGCTTTGGGTCATCCAGGCTGAAAGACCAAGTGCGTCTTTAAGCAGGGAATGAGCGAGACGGAGTTAATGGTCATCTATATCTTAGACTCGACTTACGCAGATCGAAACCTTGCCTCATTTTATTCTCACTGCTTGGATGTGTCAAGACTTATCCAGGATCCTTTGGTTTTTCCTAGTTTCATGTGGTTCTGGAACTGATTTCTAGACTGGTCATTGTTTGGTGGTGTTTGACAGTCACTGAAAGATGGGGGAACTGGATACGTGAGTATTGTCGTGGCGGCTCCTTTAGATGTCGGGCAATGGGTAGCGCTTGGATTCTCGGATCGCGGCGAAATGATAAGATCTACAGCCATTATTGTCTGGATCTCCCGCGGTCTTCCTCGGGTGAGGACCTATTACCTCAGGGACAAGGTAGAATCAGCCGTTGTCCCTGACGCTACCAGAATAGCCTTCGTAGCAGGTCCGGAGCTCAGCTATGACAGTAAACACAAGACTGTTTTCATGGCGTTTCAAATCGACTTTGCCAAGTCGTTGGCTAAGCCTAACTTCCTGCTGTACGCCCAAGGTCAAGAATCTGCAGACGATTCGCCTATGCAGCACAATGTTCAATGGATGGATAAATCCTCATTCGCTACGGGTACGTTTCTAGTGTCTTCTTCACATATGAAATTACGTTTTTTGTATCCCTTGTTACAGGAGTGTTACGCGAGATTTTGCCTTTCAATTCTGCATCGACCGTTTATACGTATTCACCTTGTCAAAGTCATATTTCAGTCTAACGTTGTGATGGATCATGAATGATTTGGCACTGATGAGGTACAAGTTTCAATACTTACAGGGTCTTTGTTTACACTCGTCACGGAGTTCTTTCGAATCTAACTTGCTTGCGTTTTGGCGCTGCAGGTAGTGTAGGAGAATCTGCATCTGATAAACTTCAAAAGAGAGTGAGGACCCACGGAGCCTTGCAAGTGTTTGGGTGGGGAATCCTGCTGCCCATTGGGGTCCTCATTGCTCGCTACGCCAAAAGCTTTGACCCTGCGTGGTTCTACATCCACATCACGTTCCAAATGATAGGATTTATTTTTGCCATTGCTGGTTTGGGTACTGGTGTTAGTCTTGCTAACGAGATCAATGTGCATGGTTTAGCCGGTCACAAAGGGCTCGGTTTCTTCCTCTTCGTCCTCGCCATTCTACAGGTTTGTGCAAAATTTCCTTCGTCGTTACGGTCTGTACCTAGTAAAATGGGACTCTCAACTTTGAACACGATAGTACCCTGAGCTGATTTAACGGGTTCTAAGTCCAAAGAACTATCTGTGTAATTCAGACAGCATGTCTAGCTTCTGAGCTAGAAAACAGAGCGGACCAGTACATTCACCTTTGTCAATTCTTTTTGCTCCTCACAGTGAATTAATCGTAAAAATGTTTGTCACAGGTGCTAGCTGTCGTAGCACGTCCCGGGAAGGACGCCAAGGTGCGCAAATACTGGAATTGGTACCACTGGTGGGTAGGTCGATTGGCACTCTTTATGGCTTGTATCAACATCTTCGTGGGCCTCAACCTTACCAAAAACAATACGACTGGTACAAACCCGCTGAAGACGAGTTACATTGTACTCCTGGTCTTGGAGCTTGTGGTTTTCGCAATATTGGAAGCCCTCTACTGGTGCAAGTGGAACCGATCCCGTCCTGTCGACACCTCTGGGACTTCCCTCCGATGGAACCCAACTGACCGATACTGAACAGAATGAAACACGAACAAATCGTCTGTTTCTTGCAGAATCAACTAATTAGTCCTGGCTTCATTACCATCCTTATATTCACTTTCAACGCAATGTGAGGATGGAGAGACGCAGTCTCGTAATTCTACGCAATTGATTTCAGTAGGCTTGAGGGGTCCAGCAACGATTGCACCACTGGTGCGGCGTCAGTACAGCAGCAGGTTGAAAAGCAAGGATAGATATATCTCTTTCGCCTCTTTGCTGGAATAGATTAATTGCAGCGTGTGGAATCGAAACACTTGATACTTCAGTCATCCTGCAGCACGGAGAAAGTCTAGATAGGGTGTAAACTTAGACGATTGTCACCATATCTGACACTCTGACCGATGTTGCTACCATTTTATCGTAAACGGACATTCTTATATCACTTTGATACTTGATAAATCGCCATTTTCAGTTTACTTATCGCCTTTCAAATTTTATGCTGGCTTTGAAGCAAGTGTAGTTTCCAATCCATCAAAAAACAACATTTGTTTATCTCTAGAGCTGAAGTTCTCTTAATAAATAACATGTTTGTCTCAACATGAATCGTAGTGGCAGATAGTATGAACACAAATCGGTACTGATCCTTGTTTGTAATGCTCTCTTGTTCGTCACCTTAAGATTGATCCTACATGGTTGACGGCGAACGATTTATGACGCTCCTCGGGACGGAACCCCAAACCGAAAGCATGCGGCTTTGGCGAACCAAGTGACCCATTTCCAAGTCTGGGTTCAAGTGAAAAAAACTCTAGAACTAAGCAAGTTTTATCGTATTCTACACATTCAGGATGAAACAACAGGAGAATCAGAGAAGGGAGAATTGATAGTGTTCGAGGTTACAACAGAAGCACTTACAGATAAAATACGGTGTACAAAGTTGTTGATGACGAAGAGATATGATCAGGGTTAGAAAAGTCGTAAACACTCATTTACGTAAGACCCCCGACAATTTGACTGCTTCCCACCATGTTCGTGTCTTCAATCCTTTCCGTCTCTGCAGCGCGATGATCAACAGAATGCAACAGCAACCTGTGTATGAAGGGTACAAGAATTCGGAGAAGGTAGGACGGATCATCTTCCATACCCGATCTTATTATCGTACAAAGCATGTCTCAACTTGGCTGCAGTTAATACAATCACCTACAACACGAAACCTCAGGCGTTGATTATGTTCAATCCTGGTGTTCGACTTCAGAACAATGATGAATGCCCATCGCCTTCACATCACCTCGTAAGTTTCGTATCTCAGAATTCTTCCAACTACAAGCAGAATCAGACGAACAAAAACCAGTGCAATGACAAAGTATTTTATTTACAATTGTAAAATTTACGCGACAGGGGCTGAGGCAACCCCATGAGTTTTGATACAAGCAGTCAGTGTTGTCAGTAAGTAAAAGCCAGGAGAAACACCTGGCAGTTTCAAGGAAAAAAACAGCAAATGGGTTGGGACAACCCAACTAACCGTCATCATCTTCACAGTCATAATCGTCCTCATCGGGATGCACAGAGGAACGAAGTTCGCTCCCTTGTATAAGTAATGTGCCCCCATTGTCACTATCTACATCCAATTCCTTGGTCGCTTCATTACTAGGCCCGTCACATTCTTGTTCTTCCTCCTCCTTGGCAACTATTTCATCAGTTGCAGGAGCTATTTCACCATTTTCATCTAAATCAATATTTAAATCGAATCCATGAAGTTTTGGAGACCTACTCGCAGGGCCGGACGAGGTGGGAGTAGCATCTCTGCTGACAGCCTCCTCCACTTTGGGTTTAGGATTATGAACTATGGAATCTAAAATTACGCCCTCATGATCGGAGGATGGTGAACATGTATCCATTTCTGCATCATCAGAGTCTTCTGCTTTCTCAACACCGTCGGAGCGTGTACTGGCAGCCCCATTAGATCCTCTTCCTCGTCCCCTACCTCTGCCCCGTCCTCGACCTCGACCTCGACCTCTACCTGGCATTGATTGAGCCTCCTGCAAACAACAGTTAACCCATGAATGTCTCACAACATACACACACCATTTTTTTTTTAAATCACATGACCCTTCAAACTAATAGCGGTTTCTGGCAGAAACTGAGTTATAATATTAGGGCCAGAGACAGTAACTGAAATACTTCAGTACCATCACAACAAAATCAAACAATAGGTAACAGAAAACCCTTACTGCTCACACAAAACTCGATGTGTTAGTGGGTAAACCTCCATAGGAAACATAAGTGGTGAAGAAAGACATACCGATTTGGGTCGTTTCAACACCTCCTCATCACTATAGTCTCCATCTGAATGCTTTCTGCAGACACGCAAAAAGCTCGGAGAAGGTTACTTATGTGACACACCTTACCGTCAGTCTGACTCACGATCGATCAGACAAACCAACTAAAGAAACACAGACTAGGTGGAAAATCTACCAAATAGCTCCACTGAGATACATGCCTCATTTCGCAACTAAGCAAATACATCATAATACAAACCACATTAGAAAGTGAAAGCTTAACGTATCAGACTATAACTAGAATTTCAAACATCACATACCTCCTCCTCCCACCATTTCTTTCCTCACTGGTAGTTTCTGCACCAATATCTGGAACCTTAGAAACAATTTCTTGTAGGAAATCAAACACACTGTTTGTCTGTACACACTGCTTCCTGTACAGTACACAAGCGAAACATAAGGAAAGGGTGTGCTGTGGCATCTCAATGGCTAAAATTCCATAAACATCAAGAATAAATTGTTGTCATAAATGTCGCATAACGATGCATGACATACAGGGACCATAACCAAGAGAATGCTGCCAGAAATTCGGTTCCAATATCTCATAAAGATTCCTCATAAAACAAGAAAATGTGTGTCATCGCTTACAAGTGAATAGAACTCATGGTTTTAGCACCCCTCCGGAGAGTAATCTCATAAGTTTTGTCGCAAAGGTTCTGGAGAAACAGCTCCAAAGCTTTAGCTGCAGTAAACGAGCAAATTTTTGTATCAGTACCGAAAAAAGCACCCTGAAGGCTCGTTTGGAAGATTGAAAATCCTACATCAGCTTCAAATAGTTATACTAACACAAGAACTTTGAGTGCAGGCATGACCTTATGACTTGTCAGTCACAAAGTCTTGGACCATGCATGAAGGCTGGAGACATAATATACAGTAGTGACAGCCTGCCACCACTTCCCACTGACTTCATCAGCTCCCGTTGTGGATACACATCACAATCGACCAAAATTCTTTTCAAATTCTAGCACACCTTAAGGGTAGTGGAATGGCAATAGCATGCCCCTAAAGCTTCAACTACTGTAATGAACAACCTCGCAAGCAGCGGGCGTTTTTCCAGATCAAACACCGTGTGGAAGGCAAGGAAAACTTTCGAAAGAGAGTCGAGGAATAGAGAGACGTACAAATCAATACTGGTGTCGCCATAGCGATCTTCCCGACTTCTTCATCGGCTTGCATAATCTTTTTTATTCGAGCCTGAGACGAGCAAAGATAGGGAGGTCAAGTACTTATGCAATTGCAATACTGGAGGCGGGAAAGGAGAAAGGAGTCTAGACAATCTGTCGGAAGGCCGATGATCAACGATACCCGCAAGAACAAAGTAATTCGACATGTAAGACGACAAGATTCCTAGAGCTACAATACTACGCAACCTAGGATCTAGTAGCACATACGAACAAGCACGTGTTGTCAGAGAAAGGCATGGAGCGAAGAAAGGAATCAAAGCACTAGGCATCGCCTCCCGAGTCCCAAAGACTTGCTAAATAATGTGATAAATTGATTTTGTTGCTTGCTGGCATTGATTACTGGGCATACAGTAGCACACAGAAAAATGTTGTCACGATAGGTGTGTGCAGCTTAACATCTTATCATAAACACATTTCTCATTAGGAAACTTTTACCTGCTCTAACCTTCAATCGCCATTCAAAATAGGTCAACCTACTACCACATCTCGTCAGCAACAGCCCATAAACTCCTACAATAAAAGTCAAGTTCTGACACATGTACAAAGCCGTGGTGATCCATTTACTTGATGCTACTTCTGTAGTGTGCACCTGCGAGTGGACTCGAAGGTTCTATTTTACCCATATGTGCGCTAGTCTAGCTGCAGACAATTAAGCTATCCCTCGCTCGAAAGCAACAGCTATATCATTGGTGAGACACGTACTCACTAAAGAAGCCGGAATTTTCAGGCCTCCTGTACTAGTTAGTCCGAAAGCAGAAAAAGTAGACGATAAAAAGCTTATCCACGCGATTTATTATTCATTTGATTTTCAATATACTATCAACTAACTCTTGAAATCTTCCAGGACGAGTAAACCCTGCACTTAACAATCGAAGCCGGCTCTAGCGTCGGCTTCCATGAAACAAAGACCTCGCCACAAGGTACATGTATCGGCTATAGACCGGCTCTAGTACACATCCTCTCTCATAACCATGTCCCCTTCCCTGTCAAAAGCCCCGCTTTCAGTTATTGAATTTAAATTACTCCGTTCTTACAACAGTATTTTCTTCCAAAGAGATAGGGTTTGCACTCTTACAGCCGGGAAGCGCGTGTCCAGCTTCTTCTTCATCTGTCCGAGTAAACGAGGTGCTTCCACTGCTTCTGCGGTTTACGTATGTCCACACTTTCACTTGTGAGCGCCAAAACTAAACCCTACGCTCCGCTCATGCACAGCAACCTTGAAGCAGCCCCAGAGACGGAGGAAAAAAATCTATTAAGGTAGGACCTTAGCGCGCTCGCACAGGCTGTACACTACTGTACCTTGGCTATCCTGGACGCGTTCGTTGCATGCCACAACCCGTATCTAACTTTCTCTGACCTCCTCCTGGCCGAGTTCATTTCGCAACCATCTCCATATCCGCCTCCGCGATTTTGTTATTAGTCATGAGTTTCACATTAGACAAAGAGGACTAACTCCGAGCATTCCGCGCTATGCCTGGGTTTTCCACCAAAACACCGGCCCAGCCACCGTCTGAAATCGTCTGCTAACTGAATCAAGCCATACTCTCGTAGGAAAACACCAAGAGTCCACGAGTACACGGCTAAGCAAACCATAAGAAGACTCCATCCACGGAATAGCACCGACTCCGGCAAAGCGCCACGTAAACTCACATAAGTGCGAACGCCAATGCGTACACCTGCAAATATAAGAAACCCCGGAGACCAACAAGAACTATAATACCGCAGCCAGAGCAAGGCTCCAGGAGCTCGTTGCAACCTCCTCCTCAGTCCATGAAACGCAGGTCAACGCGATGAAGGCAACGGCGAAAAACAAGCGACCTTCTAACCTCCGACCTCAAGCCTCCTGTAACGAGACCAACCAAAACGGCACTAAAAACAGCACCAAAAAAACTGCTCCGGAACACGTTGGAGAGACGATGAGACGAGCAGTGCGATGGAAATAACGGCAAGGGGGGAAGCGCACCAGGTGCTGCGGAGAATGTCGACAAAGAGGAGTAGGCAAGGCTATGGCGAGCCGCTCGCATCGGGCTGCTCTCCATGGCGTCAAGAAAAAGCGCGCAACGGATCAACCGGGAACACCCGGTGATCCCGTCTAGCGAACCAGTCATCCGGTCGTTAGTTCGATCACCTATTAATCCGCAGCCACGTTCCTTTACCTCTATCCTCCTCAACTGTAAGCTTTGATGTACAGCATTCAATTAAAACAAGGATGCAATGTGATAGGAATAATGTTCAGTTTTCATAATTAAATGTGTTGTATTTGAGTGTTGATTTGTGCTATGATTTAGTGGGTGTTGCCTATTATAATTTTATACTTTCTGTACGATATCAGATGAGACCGTCGAGTTAATTTTATAGCAAGAACCTCATAGAAGAATTTAAAAGAAGTTAAGAACAAGTTATAATTATTAACAGGTATATGATTTTTTTTTTAAAGTTTTGGTACTAATTGGATGTGTTGTTGAGCTTTGTCTTTGCAAACATACAAACACACACATTAAAAGTCCAACTTCATCACTATATCAAATACAAATATGCATCAATATAACCTTTTCTATACACTCCTGCAAAAAAAACAAAAAACAAAAAAAATCATAATTGATTGTATAATTTATCTCAAAGAACCAAGTTTCTTCAAAGATAATTCTCTTCCATGCAAATTCAAATTTCTCAAACCATACTATATCGTATTTTTACACAATAGCACGAAATATCATCGCCCATTCACCATCCAATGAAATCCTATTTATCATTTTATTCCACCATACTAAATTCACACCATACAAATTGACTCTAATTGATGTACGGTACATCAGTTTCAGCGCTGACGTGGAACGCCGACGCATTCGTTGCTTGTCGCTGTCGTCAACCTCCGCAATGTTTCCACGCTGTTGTCGCTTTTCTGCTCATGGGAGGGAGTTATCAGGCTGAGGAATGGTGACAGAATGCTGGAATCTCGCTGCTTGAATGGGTATAAGAGCTTTCAGTACATCGCCTTGAATCGCTTGCGAGTAGGAATACCGATGGTTCTCATGAAAAGGATCACTAATTGCAAATGCGTATTGTAAGCTTTGTTGCGAGGAATTCTGCTGAGAAGGCCTGGAAACTTTTTGGTGATAGACTTAATGTTAATTAAAAAAAACTGTTTGAAGAGAATTGTTTAAAACAAGACAGTGAAGATTCAAGCCTCAGACGATTATAATTCCAACAAAGGGTCATCGTTGGAGTTGTGTTCAAATCATCGACTTCTGTTACGGCGATCTTTGATGTAACATCCAGAAATCGCTGCTTAGCTTAGATCGATGGCGGTGATTCTGGTCATGTGGGGGATTTTCTCTCGGCGGAGCGAATGTGGAGTTTCTCGATTCTCCCACAGTCGCTGTTTTGTCTCGAGGCGGGTGTGCCGGACACGACATTGACTTCCATATTCTTGGGTTACAGAGTTTCAATCCACAGATATCCCTGGGTTAGCATTTCTATGATCGCGTAATGCTTGCAGCGGAGGCAATGGTTGACTGATGGTTGGATTGAAATTGTTTTGCTTCTGTGTCTTTGGTCTGCAATGGAGTCTTCTCACGACGTTTGTATATTATTATTATAATAATTATTATTATTTTTAGATTCTCCTCTTCTTCGCATCAACTTAGGTTTGAGATTTGGCGTAAATTTCTACACACGGCATAGGAGTTGGCCTTGTTTGGTGTCACCTCCTTGCTGATGTGGGCATTAACACTCTGGGTTGTGAACGCGTTGAATATGAAGGTATTCTAGAGAAGCGCAGGATTGTCTCAATAGGAGACTACATTGTGATCGTGTTTTACATCATTTTTGCACTGTAGGAGAAATAAGGGGCGGCAGCATCGCAACCAGACCCTGTCGTCTTGTTTACAGCTTCAGCCAGCTTGGCTGAAGATGAAGACCAAACCACGTAGCCGTCAGTCAGTATTAAGCAAAAAAAGCCATCTCAGGATCCTCAGCATAGTGAAGTATCTTGTCATTTCAATCTTGTTACACACACTTGTTCATGTGGAAATTATTTTCGATTGTGAGGTTGTACAGGTTGATCTCAAGGTAATGCTCTGCGTTGCCAAAATTTATCGTTCGTATGGCTTGGGTTACCTTTCCGATTCCATTCTAGTTAAATTAGAGCATTCAGGACTTGCAGAAAGAAACAACGGTGTCAAAGATGCTAGACATGATTTCTTAGGATCGTTAGTTTGCGGTTGTTATGTTTTTGTTTTATTGTTTGTTTGTCTGTCTGTCTGTTTGTTTGTTTGTGGGAGCAGATATTAGTGAAACCTTTACTGATTTAGAAAAGGGCTCGTTTCAAGTGATGGACAAGCGGAGGCTTAAATATCTGTAGCAGTGGTGGCTGATGTAACCTGGGTGGACTCTTTTATTAGTAATTTGTATGGAACAAGCTTGGTGTCTGATATACGAACTCTGATGTGAGGTTTTTGCTCGTATTTTTGGGCTGTGTACAAGGTTGCTAGTGCACTTTAAAGAACAGATATAGAATCATTGCCGTCTTTTGATGGTTAAACCATTTGGTTTTTCTTAAACCATTTTTGTTCGATCAGCTTCCATTTTGGTGTCTGAGTTACACTACGAAGTTCTAAAAATCATTCATAAAAGAGATTTGTTACTACTTTTGTTCTCAAGTATAGAAAAGAAGGATTTACAAAGACAAATTAAAATAAAGAAGGGAGAGAGCCAAATGCAAAGAGAGAAAGAGTGAATGTGTCTACATATTCAAGACATGTCCTACAAATTCTCTCATAAAGATGTTTTGTTTGGATGAGTGTTTCTAGATTTTCAATCTTAGCAAATTGAATTCTTATTTATTATTTGGAACAATCACCATCCAACCAACTTTAATATTTTAATAGCTTATTTTTATTTTTATTTTTGTTAGTTTTGATATCTTGGATACTAATTTTTAATATTAAATGTTCTTATAACCATACATTATTAAGAAAAAAGTATTTTATTTTAAGCAATCTAACCCTCAATCATTTTTTTGGGAATCTTTTAGTACTAAGAGAGCATTTATGCATGAATTTAGTAGAAGCAAAATATATAATAAATTTATTACTTATAATATAAATTCTAATTGAATTTTTAATTGATTAGATCTAAAACAATCAAAACAAAATAAAAGATAGGAAGACAAAAACCAGATTTGAAAATCTAAAAATAAAGATTCTATCTATAACCATATAATATCTTTTGTACCAAGATTCAAAGAACTATGTTTAAACACATATTAAATAAATTTTTTTAAAGATATTTTCTATTTAATATTATAAACCAAAGCTTAAAAAAAATTTAAAAAATATATATATAATTTGTAAATTTTGATGTATTAATAAAAATGGACAGATAATTATAAAATATATCAATTGAATAGCCATGTAGGTATATACAGATATAGTGTTTATTATAATTTATAACAAGATTTATAGTAAACATATATTTATATGAAATTGTATTATGAACAATTACATTATAAAAGTATATAAGATATTTGTACATAAATTAATAGTTAAAAGTAATACTGATATTCAATACTATTATTATTATATTTTACAAGTATATATGTATTTTATAGTTTTATACATACATGGTAGTTTGTGCATTAGATATGAAAATAGAAATCTTAATAAAAAAATATTTTGACAAAAATTAAGTGGAAAAGCAAATAATAGTATTAATATTATATGTTTTGTTTATTTTACAAAAGTTATAAGAATTGTGTATTCTCTTAAATTGAGACTTTAAATCAATATATTGATTTGTTTAAAATATATATTAACAATTATTTTTTCTTTTTTTAATATTTATTAAATATAATTTAAGATTTTACAAATAATATAAGCTAATCTCATTTAAATTTATTATGTAGAAAAAAATATTTATTGAATTTTTACTTATATTACAAAGTATTGGATTATTATGTGATAATTTGAATATTAACTAAAAAAACAAAGTTAAAAAAGTAAAACATTAAAAATAAAAAAAATAAAAAAAACAAGTAATATAACTTAACAAATGTAATTTTTTTAATAACTTTAAAAGATAAAATTTTATTTATATTATATAGTGAACTTCAAAATCCTTTAATTAGATTAATATTCTTGTAATCTTAAAACTCTAAATATCTATTAGATATTCAATAATTTATGTATATATATATATATATATATATATTTGTGTGTGTGTGCTCTACAAGATCTTTATGATACAAAAAAGATGTACTTTATATACAGTATTTAAAATTTTATCTGCATATATTATTTTTAAAATTTGATAGAATTATTACTTGTAACAAAATGCTTCAAAAA
Source organism: Physcomitrellopsis africana (assembly GCA_036785485.1). Classification (NCBI taxonomy): domain Eukaryota; kingdom Viridiplantae; phylum Streptophyta; class Bryopsida; order Funariales; family Funariaceae; genus Physcomitrellopsis; species Physcomitrellopsis africana. Next base: position 98,956 of record JAWRVF010000286.1, read on the forward strand.
ATAAATTACATAAGTATATTAATTTGACTATATTTAGAATAGAAAAAATTTACAATTTTTTGTTTTTAAGTTAAACTTATGTAAGAAATATAGCATCTTCACAAAATTTAAATATTTCAAATAGTGGGGACAATTTGATTCATAATTATTGCTATTGAATCTATCAAATTGTCCTTGAAGAAGTCTTGTAAATTAAAATAAATATCTCTTAAGAGAAGATATCTGTAAACGTTGCACAAATTTGAACACATATAAAAGTAAATGAATGTTTGTTATAATTAAATTTATTCATTTAAAAATATTTTATTTTATGTTTAAAAAAATCTGCCATTATGGATAAAAATAAAACCATAAATATCAAGTTTGTTCTATTAGAATTTAATTTACATCAGAATTTTGAATAATTTACAACAATATGAAACTTTAATAAAATTAAATGCAACACACAACTGTTTTTTCATATTAAATATTTAGTGCATTTAATTTTTTAATTGTAGATAAATTTAATTAAATTACTACACTGCTTAATACATATAAATTTTTATGATTTTACAGTATATATATATATATATATATATATTTATTCAAGCATAAATCTTTTACATTATATATTAGACATTTTGTAAAAAAGTAATTTGTATTCTATCCAAGTTTTTATTATAAGCATGTTTTAAAAATTAGATTATGAACCCAAATAATTTAAATCTGGTTCTCACATATACATGGAAAATTTGATATAAAACATTCCCTTTTAAATTAATTCCTTAAAGTAGGATATTAAATTAAATTAATAAGATGGATATTCAGTATTTTAAAACCAATTTTCAGTTGTAAATTCAAATACCGTATGTTAAATTGATTCAATCATTTATATGGTTAAAGCAATCAAATGATTAAAATATTAATTTTAATATAATAAAATGCATGTTTGATTTCAAGGATGAGTTGACATAAAAAAGTGTCATGTTATTAATATTTTTTTTTTTCTTATAATACTTAATTTACTTTGGTATGAATCTCTTACTATTATACATATGAATATACACACATATATGTATGTATATATACGTATATGTATACATACATCAGTGTGAATGTGAATAAGTGGTTTGCTTATTTATTTTTTGCATTTTAAAATTAATTAAGCAATCAAAATTGCATACATATTTGAAGATTTATTCAAAGCTTCCTGTACAAATGATAACGTAGCTTCTCAAACATCTCACAAGCATCAATTATTTTACTCTTTATCCCAACTAATACCAACATGTTGTAAACTTTCAAACCTTCAACGCTGAATCAAAACCAATTATATTAGAGATAAACAATGAAGAAATAATAATAGAGATTACTTTTTTTTTTTAAAAAAAAAACTAAAAACCTAAAAAACAGCAACAGCAAGCATCCACATTGACCAAAATTTTACTTTCACTTCATCAACTAGACATCATTGAAATGTCTCCAAAACAAGTAAACAAAATTGAAATAAAATCCTGTAGAAATCTCTTCAAAGCAGGAAAATCCCAAAAAACTACTCGACTGGAAAACAACAAGACAATTTCATTTCCTCTACTTCATGACAACTTCGGATGGATCATACGGAAACAAAAGAGTAACAAAAGTTGGCATTCTCTTACTCTGTAGAGGCGGATTCAACGAGGAGCAACAGCAGCAAAGCAAAAAAAAAAAAAAAAAAAAAAAAAAAAAAAACAACAACAACAACAACACTAGATTCAAATTAGCTCCTCTGAGGTTGGGTCCGGGGAGGCTTCGTAGAAGCGGTTCCGCAAGGGGGCGAGCAGGTCCAGGCGACATGCCGAAGTACTCGGTGAAATGCTCATGCAAGGAACCCCACGTCACCCAAGCTCAGTTTGTACAAGCCCCAGGGACCAGCTACTACTGTACTCCCGGGTGACATTGCAGAGTGCCGCTTCTCGCTGCAGTAGTGATTGAGTATACGGTACCGGGGAGCTCTCATACCTGGATTTATGAGGCACCCAGCTGCATGAGACCCTTGTTGCTCTGTTGCGTCCAAATCTAGCAACTGGGGTTCAGTTGGTGAGAGGTGGAGAGATGGAGAGAACTGGAGATGAGTGACGAGGAGGGAGATGAGTGACTTGTGACGTGGTAGTGGTGGTCTCGATCGGTGCAGGAATAGCTGAAGTTTCGGTTCCGTGCACATATTAAGACAAAGTACTGGTGTGGTGCGCTGGTTGATGGCGACTTGGGTTGAAGTGTAGAAGTTAAACAGAAGGGGGTTTTGACTGCAGTAGGTGATGTTAATAGGTGCTTGATTGAATGGTAAGAGAGAGAAGGGAAAGAGAGGGATAGATAGAGACGCTAGTAAAGCTTGGTTCGAGACGTCAAGACCGTTGCAGCTGTCGATGAGTTGACGATCCTGGAGACATGGAGAGCTAGACGTGCGCTAGTACCAAATGTAAGTAAGCTTGGAAGCTTTTGGCAGCCTGTGATGACCCAGTGAGGGAGAGCCGAAAGAGAGAGAGAGGGAGAGAGAACGGGCGAGAGAGACAGGTAGATAGCTGCAGCTTTCAATCATCCCAATCACCAATCTGTGAGGACTGGTTCATGGTCTTCACACACCGACATTCACAGCCACCCGTCCCGTCTCCTGCCCATAACGCGAATAGTATAAGTCTCCTGTCGATGAGTCTGACTCCGTGGTCTTCGATGATCTCGTGGAGCGGCATTCGAGTCGTGAACAACTGGTTAGTCGTGTAGAGTCTGCGCTAGCAGAGACTAGAGGGGTGCGTAGTACTCGAATCACGCACAAGTGTTTGGTCACCGTTGCATGCTGAGGCCAATTGGAAGAGAATCTTCGTTGTCTGTAGAATACTAGCTGCATTGTACCAGGACTGGCGAAGTTGTTGAGGTCAAGCACAGTAGGTCATCCGATGCCGTTTACCTGCTCTTGCACTGTCAACGCTTACCTTGCCTGATTTGGAGGGAAAGATGTTAACAAGTTTTCAGTTGGCATCGGTAGAACTATAAGCGAATGAGGAATCTTCTTGTTGGGGTAACACGAATTTGGCCTTGTAGATCCTTCGTACAGGAAGAGAAGCACCAAGAAACTTTGCACGCCGATTTCTTGATCTCTACTTGATTCCGTCAAGAACATTGTTGCCTAAGTTTGGAGTAGAGTTGCAGCGGCACTCATACTGCGAAATTCTGAAATTCTGATGCTTCATCTCATGACCTATTGCTAAGACACATTCCGCACAGAGTAAACCTGCACTTCGTCTGGTGCTTGCAGTCGATTGGTTTCTTCTGTGTGCGGCGAGACTAAAAAGATTCCAACTCGCTATGGATTCGAGGCAGGGGTTGGCTAACATGAACCCGATGCTGCTGCAACACGCATTACGCAGCGTGTGTACCGACCAGCAGTGGGTTTACGCTGTGTTCTGGCGCATCTTACCTCGCAATTATCCCCCTCCTCAGTACGTCTCTCCATCCGGCTTACTCAACTTTCTATCTAGTGTTCGCATTGCGCGTTCTGAGAAATGATCTTCTCTGCCAAAATAGCCAAGCAGTTTCTTTCATGCGTGAGTTCCATGCAGTCCATGAATACTCAAGTCTCATCCTTCCCTTCCTGTAGATTAGTTTCTCAGAAAGGGAGATTGGTAACATGCTGCTGATCGATTGTAACTGTATACACGTAACCATCTCATGCGGCACAGCTCAATTGTGGAATTGACTTGGCTGGTCCTGTTACGAGATACTAGAGATCGTAATCCAAGCTCCCACACAATACGAAGCTTTAGTCCAGCCTAGTCCATTTGCAGTAACTCTGTAGTTCGGTCTTTTCAATGTCACTGGAACTCTGATTATTCAACTACATTGATAAATTTGTTACAGATGGGATACCGAAGGAGGCATTATGGACAGATCCAAGAGCAACAAGCGAAATTGGTACAGTACCAAACCCACCGCACGCAACACTCGAGGGTCTTGGTCGACTGATGTTAGTCAAGTTGCCACAAATCAGTCAGTGCAATATATAGCTTGATAGTTGACCAACTGTGTGCAGTATCCTAGTTTGGGAGGACGGATTCTGCAACTTCTCTGCGTGCAGCATGGCGAGGACAGACAGCGAGACATCAAGAGCCAGCTCCTCCTTCCTGTCCACGCGACAATCGCACCACGGCAACGACTCTGAAGAACTGGGCTCCATATCCCCCGAGCTTTTCTTTAAGATGTCACACGAGGTATACAACTACGGAGAAGGCTTCATGGGCAAGGTAGCTGTTGATAACAGCCACAAGTGGGTGTACAGAGATCCCGCCGAAAATGAGATAAGCTTCTTCTCGCCATTGCAAGGTTCTCTGGACCCCGTAAGCCTCCACATTCACACAAGCTTAATCTACGGTCACTGACATTGCTTGGTTACCTCATCTTCCTCAATTTGCAATATAACTTGAGTAACGCATTGACGGTAAATGCTGCTGCAGCATCCGCGTGCCTGGGACGCGCAATTCAAATCTGGAATTCAGACGATTGTGGTGGTGGCGGCACAAGAGGGCGTGCTCCAGCTGGGATCCACCCAAAAGGTGCTACAGTTGCCCGTTATCTTCGAACTCATGTTTTCATTCGAGATTGCCTAATTAGGTAGCTAATTAAAACGTTTGCCATGCTTTCACGATCTGTAATGAATGACTCTCTCTGTGAGGTGAACCAGATCATGGAAGACTTGAACTTTGTCTTGTACATGCAACGGAAGTTCAACCTCCTCCACACTGTCCCCGGCTTGTTTGTGCCCCCACAGCAGGCATCAACGCCAGGGGACGGCACGAGACGAACTAACGACGATTATAACGGCAACTGGAGTGTGCCCTCAGGCAAGGAGTTTGAGGGATCATCCACTGCGCAGCCAAATGATTTCCAATATTTGTCTCCACGAGAGGTGTGGAGCTTCACCACTGCGGGAACGAAGAGCGTACCCCCGATTTTAGAGCCGTATGCATACTCAAACGGGAACATGGACTCATGTCTAACGACATGTTCATCTCCTACGAAATCTCTCAACACAGGGCACACCAGTTCTCACGGCAGCACATCACCCACCATGACACCAATACTGTTCCCCTCCATGTCCAGCCTGCAAGCGTTGTTGTCAAAGCTGCCAAGTGTGACGGCTGTGGAAGACCCGGAGGGAGCTACCCGATTGCATCCCAGCTATAGTTTTCCAGTAGCAAATGTCACCAGTAATTGGCCTCCCATTTCTCGTCAGGGGCGGGGGATACCACCACATGGTCACGATCTACCCGCTGATACATCAAGATCTCAGAACTCGTCGCTAATCTTGGAGTCGTTTGATAATGTGGGAGAGTTTGAGATCCAGAAGGCGGTGGAGAATGGCGACTCCAGCTACAGCTCGTTTCTCGACGAGATTTGCAGCTGATGGATCAGAAGCAGCAAGTTGCACAAGTTGCACAGCCTCAAATAAGTTACCCGCAATGCACTTGACACAATTTGGCTACAATCAGTGATGATTCAAATACTCAACGAGGTTTGTGATGTAAAACTAATAAATGCTAACGAACTCCCGGCTGGGTCGCTAAGACGAGCATACACTGATGTTCACAACAGAGCTCCGAAGTGGAAGATGGTGACAATGGCTTGGATGGGACTCAGGGTTAGTATTTGTTAAATACAACGCCATTGGGTCTAAGGTTAGTGAATGGATCACTTGATTAGAGGTGATTCTCTAATGCATGGCGAGCTTGTCAAATACTTAGATTCTAAATTGAACATTTGGTCGTTTCAGCCTCAGGATTTGACTTGAATTGCTAAATGGCTTCTGAATCTTCTCAACAACATCACAGTCCCATCTTTTGAACCCAATCTTCTGCTTTCTGCGAATTACTATTCATGATAGTGGACGAGCGATGCTGGATTCATCGGTTTCATGCTGACTTTCAATAAGGGACAGTCCTGACTCTTGCTTTCTGCCTAAAAATATTATTGACCTTAAAGTCTGTTGATGAACGGTGGTTGTGTACATCTGTTCTGTTGGCCGGCTACCACTTCTATTTGGTCGAATTTGTGGCAGCCCTTTCGACGATATGAGCTCACTTGATCACAAGCTCCACTATTAGAATTCTCCTCTCCTCAGATGACTGAGATCCCATCAGCCCTATTGCACAAACCTACTGATGCTTTTTTTCCTGTGTGTGTGTTTGTGGATTGTGCAGTAGTGTTGCAAGTCTTCTGTGTGGTGAAGCATTCTTGTCTCTTTGGGTCTGTTTGAAGCAATTAGCTTTACTGCAACTTGACCTCTGTGGGTATTTGTGGGCTATTGAAGGTAGCAAATTGTGTTGGTCTGTGCTTATCTAAGAGCTAGAGGTTCTCAAGCACCAAAACTCTTGTAAAGATTGAAACGCATGCGCTTTGCATTTTGACTATTTTGATATTAAAAGACCAGCACTACAAGGCTTTAGAAGCAACAATATAATTTTGCGTAGGATGATGTTGCAATGCTTTGAAATGCAATTTTGTTTGGGTCTTGAAGTGAAAAAATATAAAACATTCAAAGGTGGTTTTAAGATGAGAAGATCTTGATGCTAATTAGAGGTTGATGAAGACAATCACAAAAGATAATATTTATGCCGAGCAGAGGAGGGTAGCATTGCTGGGTAGTACAAATTGTGAAACCAACAAATGTAGTTGTATTGTATTGCGTTGTAAACCGAAAAGATTGAGGATGACTGTAGAATAGATCCTCAAACAGAATGAAAAACAAACAAAGAAAAAATTAATTCAGAGGAAAATTTAATTTAATAGGACTTAGTTTTATATTTTGATCATAAATAAATATTTTTTAAAAAATAAGGACATTAAAATATCAAAAAGACGCAACAAGATTAAAATATAATACAGTAATAAATCAATATTGCCATAGTACAAAAAGCTTCGTATCTATAAGAAAAACAACACTCAGAAAAATACTTGACAAAACTAAAGATTTTTTTTTTAATAAACTAATTTTTGAATTAAAACCATTTGGTCTAAATTATTAAAAGATAATTTTTAGAGAAATTTTACAACAAAATATGATTCCTACATTTTTTATCATTAGTTTTATGCAAGGTTTTAGAATATTTTAGAAGAATATAAAAGAACATAGAATATTTAATAAATAATTTTTTAAAAAATATTTATAAAATATTAATAAAATAACTTCTATTTATAGTTAAATACCTTTAAAAACTTGAAATTATTTAAAGTTGTGTAATAATCTTCAAATCAAATAATAAAGTTCAATATTAAACAATAACAACTATGTATAAATTTGAATTGTATGGATATCTTTGTAATCATTATAATTTTAAAAAATATTATTTTAAAAATTATTTTATATGTTTATTTAGAATAATTGTGTAAGTAATGGTGTATACACCTTTATATATTTGAACAGTAATATCTTTTAGTATTTCAAAAAATTAGATATTTATATAATTTTAATTTAAAAATTATAAATTATAAAAAATTAAATTATAAATATTTATATATTTTCTATTTAAATTTAAATATTAAATTATTATTATTTTATAGTAGCTATATTATATATAATCTATATGATAATTCTTTAATATATAATAATTACAATTATAAAAGATATCTTTTTTTTATTATCAAAATATTATAATATTTCTTTATATAGTAATAATTATTAAAAAGTAATATTTAAAAAATATATAGTGTGTCTAAGAATGAATAAATTCCTTTGTTATATCTATTCTTTAAAATCTCTTAAAAAAACATTTCCATGTTCTTTTTTCAAACAAATTATAAATCTTACTTTATATTCTATCCAATTTAATATTTATTAGCAATGCTATTTTATCTATGAATAAATATCATTATTTTTTACTTATTATAGCTCATAAAATAATTACAAATTATATTGATTTGATTTCTTAACTAATTTTAAAGATTAAATTTTTTTCAATATATGTATTTTTAAAATCTTACTTTTTATAAATTATTTTTTAGAATTTTAGAATTTAATTTTTATAATTTTAAAATTACCATTTATTTTTTAAAATGTATATATAATACATCACCACATTAATGATTGGTTTTTAAGAAAAGAAACTCAAAAGATAATTTTAAAGAAAAAAACTAATATTAATTTATTTACCAAAATTTTAAAGTAATTAAAATTTTAAAAATCTAAAATTATTATTTTATTTAAATTCTTATTTACTTTAAGACACTACTCCTTATCTTCTACAAACTTTATAAATAACTTGGAATTTAAATATTTAAAAATGATAGTGTTACTATTAATCTGATTCAAGAGACTATTTAGTATTGTGGTTTTTAATTCTAAAAGATTGTTATTTAGATCCAAAGATAGTTTCTTTTAAGAGAACCATTTTATTATTTAATATATATATATATATATATATATATATATATATGGTAGTATATTAGATCAAATAATTTATTTTTATAAAGTTTTATTTTACATAGCCATTTATAAAATTCCAATAGCATTCATAAAAAGTGAGATATTTAACTAGTGATTTAATTATTTAGAAAATTATTATAAATAATAATAAATAATAATAAATAATAAAAAAATCCGAGATATAAGTAATTCAATAAAATTAATTTAAGTTATTGAACATAAATGAACCTATAAGTAATACCTAAAGTTTTATTATTGGTCATATCATGTATTTATAAGAAACAGTTACCAATTCTATTTGATTTTTAATGTTCTTTTTTATCATTATTTTAACTAAAAAGTTAATTTATTACTATCAATATTTTATACTATAATTTTAGATGAAATAATAGAATATAGAATAATATAGATTATAAATAATTAATATTTTTAGATATTATTAAAATAATATTTTATAATGTTTATTGACTAAAAGCAATTATATCAAAGAATTTTTTGTTATATATAATTTTTTATATTTTTTTTTGTACTAGAAAAAATAATAATGAACTACAAAATTTGTACAATTAAAGAAAATTAATAGATATTGTATCTTGTTTATTTTTTATATTAAAAAATTTAGAAGTTTGTATTAAAGGTTGTTTTTTTAGAGAATTTCCAATATTGCACCTATTGCAATAAATAATTGAATAGAACAAGATGATAGTATCTGAATAATATTTTTTAATTTTAATTTTAATTTTTGCATTGTTAGTAGATAATATTACAACTTACCTTGATATTCTTTTTTATTAATAGATGTATGTAAAATTTTCTCTTTTATCTTTTATAAACCTTTTTTGTTCAATTTGTTTAAACTTACATATCTCCAATCTATGGTAGTTTTCTTCTTAGGTGATTTTTTAAAAATACCAAAAATTTATAAATAAATATGTAAAAAAAAATAAAAAAAAAAAAAAAAAAAATCTTGTCAACAAAATCTTATCATATTTTCTAAACATCAAGATAGTTTTTATTCTTGTTGATTGCACAAAATAAATAAAAATGGATTGAAAAATCCTACAATTAAATTGTAAGTTTGGTGTATAAAGTGCTACGAGTGTTTTAACCAAAGCACAAGAAATTCTATACATCTTATAGATCTCATTTAAGATAATTTGGTCTTTTATTGTGTATTTTATCTTAGATTTTTTTATTTTTTTTAATAATACTTTAGAAATCAGCTCAAATTTAAAACAAAAAATAAAAATAAATTTACAAAAGAAGAAAATAATTACTTCTAAAAAAACTTATTTATATTGATTTATCTCTTAATAAGAAAGAATTATAAATCATGTTTTATTATGTTTCACAAATCAATTACAACATATGTTTCACAAATCAATTACAACATATGTTTCACAAAACAATATTTTTATTTTATTTTATTTTATTAATAAATTAATTTATAGAATTTATAAATTATAATAAACTTGTTTATTTTGGTTTTATTAGATTTTATTTTTTGAAATAAAAATCTCCAATTTTTAATCTTGCTTAATATTGTGTTGCTATCCAAATGGTAAACATAATATAATAGTAGAATATATGGTTGTTAAATGTGATACAATGCATCAATCAACCTCCAATAAATATTCTCATGCCTAAATTGTTATATATATATATATATATATATATATGTGTGTGTGTGTGTGTGTATGCATGTGTGTATATTATTTTAATTTAATTTGGCATCTTTTTAGATTTATGTTTTTAAAATTAATATCACCTTCAAAATATAATTTTTTTCAAAAATCTAAGTTCATTAAGTACTATACTTGCATTTACAAATAGAATAGAATCTTTTTTGCACAATTTTAAATAAATTGATTTTTTGAAGATAAATAGACTTTAATACAAAAATAAAATTTAAGATATTTATATAAGCATTAAAAAAATATAAATATCTATAAAAAGATAATAAAATTAATTAAGATTCTTTTTATAAAGCTTTAAATAATAAAAATGAATATCATTGAAATATAAAGTACTTTAGTAGGTCAAGCTATTATTCTTTGAAATTGACTTTTTAGTTCATTTATCAAAAAAATATTTATCCAAGTAAATATTTACTTCTAATTTCTATTTAATTCTCAATTTTTAAAGTTTTATTTTTTAAAGTTGTATCTAGATATTAATAATCATCTATCTAATATAATTAATAATAATATTTTTATTTTTTGCTTTGATTATATCAAGATTTTTTTAAATAATATAATATAAAAATTGACTTGATATGTATTTTAAAGTAAATAGTATTTAATTTTTGTAATATTTTAATATTTTATGAATTAGATAAATCTTTTTAAAAAACTAATACCTAATATGGTTTAAATTAGTTTAATTAAGTTGTTAAAAATTTGTTCATATAATTTAACATTTAAATTATATATATATATATATATATATATAAAAGATTGTACACAATTTATAAGTCTATATAAGCTAGTGCAATAAGTTTATATATAAAAAGTTATAAAAACTTGTTACTTTAGTTTGTAAAGCTTCTTAAAAACTAATTATTTAAAATCTTAAATATTTTCTGAAAGGTTGATAAAATATTCTAAGAAGGATCAAAAAGAACTTATTAAATTTTTTAATGATTTAAAAGATTGTAAACTAAATTTTTAAAAAATTAATTAAAATTTAATTCTTATATGATTAATTAAAAACTAAAATATATTATTATATTTATTATTATTATCATTTTTATTGCTATTTTGATAATTTCTTCATCAATAGAAAATTTAATCTTAATTTATTTGAAATAAAAAAGTCTAATTTTTTCAATCATACTATAGATAAATTTTATAGGATAACATAAAATATCATTTTAAAATGAATGATAAATAAAAAATAAAAATATAATTTTTAAATATATATATATATATATTAAATACAATTATGTCTATTTATGTATATCTACTCAAAGTGTCATTCATTTCTTTATGCATCCATCCAACTGTAATAATTTTGTTCATCCAATCTTTAACTATATTTTCAACCAACTTTTTTTTTTATTTAATTTTCTAAATAAATAAATATAAATAAATATAAATAAAAGATACCCAATATCTAGATTTGATACTAAGAGCCCATACTCAATGAATTTTAATTGCATTGTCTGTTATATACTTGACAAGTTATACTTAGGATTCTATAATTTTAGTTTTGTTGCTATAATGTTATTTTAAAAATTAAACTCTAAATAAAAATTAATTTTTATCTCTCCCATAATATTTAGGGTTCTATTGTTTTATCATGTTATTATTAGGAAACTGCTAGGTGGGTATTTCCCTTACAATTCACTTAATTTATTAAGATTTTAAAATAAAATAAAAACAAATGTTGTTATACTTCCAGTCATTTGTGCAAATTTTTTAATTTATTTTCTCTTTGACATGGAATACACATCTAAATTTTAATATAATATCAATTATTCATTCACGCACAAAAACAAGACATCAATTTATTTTTTTATTATTTATTTTTTTTCATAATCCTTCTCAATAGTAACAATATAATCACAAAAAAAATATCATTATCAAAAAACATTCAAGTAGAAATAATATTATTGTATGTATACAAGGGTATCCACATAGTAAAAGAAGGGTGTCCACCTACCAATTCTCTATTTCTAAGGTAAGACAAGGGACTCTAATGCTAATATATATATTAAAATTAAAGATATTAAGAAGTGTAACAATGGTAGAACCATGCTTGACAATTAAATTTTAAATTTATCATAAAAATCTTTTACAAATTGATTCAAACAAAATACAATTACAAAAAAATTCATGCAATGTACACTAACATGACATTTTATCAGAAAATCATTTTCTACTAGCCCAAATGTACACACAATCCAACAATGTCAATGTAATATGAACAACTGTATTTAAATTTCCTAAAAGGTCAACACTCTACATGATTATTGAATGTAAATTTGTTGGTAGCAAAAAACAAATTTTCTTTAAAAAAAAAAAGCAAGCCTAGAATTTGAAAACGGGAAAGGAGAAGAGGGGGGGCGATGGGAATTATGAAGAGTCAACGTGGCATAGGTATTCATTATTCTTGTAAACTATGAAGGAGGAGGAGAGTTGTAGAATCAATGAACACGTTCCAAGGATCTCCTGAGTCATCAAAGGGGAACTGAGCTGGGACCGAGGGAAGGGGCACAGCACTGCAAGCAAAACACACACCAAGTAACTAACTAACTAACTAGTGAGTAGAAAAACACACCTAGTGTAACTTTCTCACTAACAAGTGAGTAGTGAGTGAGTGACCAGTAAGAAAAGGAAGAGGGAAAGGGACAGGCGGGGAGCGCGGGGGTGGGGAGGAGCAAGGCAAGGAAGGAGGGCGGGGCGAGGGGAAGGGAAGGGGGACGTGGGGCAGTCGTAGCGATCTCTCCCTTTCCCATCTTCGTCACCACCAGCCATGCACACCACCACCCTTTTCTGACATCAATCAAGCCCCCCTGCCTGCCATAGCCATCGCCACCGCTCCGACTTGGTCCTGCTCAGGTTGCTCGCGCTCTTCGCTACCCCCCCTGCTGCTCCCCGCGCGGGCTTCACCCTCTGCGATATGGTGCCTATTCGCGGGAGGTCTGCCCGAAATTGCTGCTGCTGCTGCTGCTTGTAGGGTTAGGAGGTAGCTGCATGCGCATGGTCGATCGTTGCTCGCTGCGGGAACGGGGCGCGTGGTCGTGGCGGGTGCTGGTTTGTTGTGCGGTGTGGATGTAGGGGACTGAGCGAGAGAGAGGTATGGAGGGAGGGGAATGTTAGATTTGAAGGGGAGGGTGGAGCGTAGGGTTTTGTGCGGAGGAGGAGGAGGGACCTGCGTGTGTGTGTGCGGGGGAATGAAAATGTGGTGGGCCGTGTGGAATTGGAAGGATGCGTTGTGAATTGGTTGCGCGTGGTCGGACGCGGGGCGCGGAGCGCGTCGGGAGAAGGTAGAAGAAGTTGTGTTGACTACTAGGGTAGAGAGGTGTATAATTGTTGATAGTGCTCATACTAGGGTGGTGTGGCCACTCATTGAGAAACTTTGAGTTGGAAACAACATACATGGTTCTCACGGAACTGCATTTTTAGCACGAAGAGAATGTAGTGTTGCCAAAAACTCCCGAAGTTCATTTGTAATATACAGAACTGAACAAGAAGTGATGGAGAACCGCATGGAGAGCAAGGATTTTAATGGATGAATGCGCTTTTAAGGCTCAGGTCACTCAATTTCGATTGAAATGTGGTGATGATCAACAGCGATAACAATGCGTTCGATAGTATTGTTCGCTCAATGTGCCTGAAGCTTTGTTATTATGGCAGTTTGTTGGAGGCGTGTTAAACACGTGCCGTGTTGGTTATCGCGGAAGTTACCTGGGTGCAACCGATAGTTGACTTGCATAGGCTGGTTAGGTTTCAGCTTGGACAGCGAGGCAAAAACATGTACCTGTTTGAATTCCTACTGGATGTGTGCTACCAACCAAGGATATCATAATTGAAGGCATGCGTCTTTTAGCGGAAATTTCCAGCTTTGCATTGCAGCTTTCATCTGTGTAGTGACTACTGTTACATACACAAGAGGCATACTGCTGGATTTGAGACTGGAAGATTTATCCGTGAGCGATTTGACGACGCATTTGAATCACATGGAGTTCAATTATCTTCAGGTACTACACTTCTCAATAAGGATTAGAAATTGATCATCAGCATTTTCGAAATTTTACTCTTTCTCAGCTGGGTTGTCGAAATATTTAATTGCCACTCAAGGGGAAGATAGACATAAAATATGTGAACAGTTTCGTACTTTAAGTCTTGATGGGTATTTGGCTGGTGCTGTGTAATACGAAGGGGTCCAGAGTTCTATCTGTACTAGGCTGCAGAATATGGAGGGAGATGTTTAGGGAGGTTTAGGGAGAATGAATACTGTTACGTTGCGGGAGATAAAATCAGAGCGTTGGACTGGCCATTCAGAGATACAACTGTTGATCATTCAGTGAGTGAAGGTCTGTGCAACGCTCGGTTCTTCTAGAACTTGTTTAGGGTTAGAGTTTGGTTGAACTTTGAAAGCACCTTGATAAAAGGCAAGTGTTTCTTCAATTCTGAGCGGGTTTGTTATATTTCTTTTTCCTTTTTTCTTTTAAATTTTTCCGGGACATCGTTCCATCATTAAGTATGTGTTTGATTATTCTTTGAACTCATCAGTAAAAGGATATATTACATTGACATTGACATTGACATTGACCTTAAATTGAAACTAAGCGATACAATGTTACGAATGAGCAACTTTGACTCTTGTTACTGTTCAAGGAAACTTGATAAAATCTGTCTGATACTTGGTACTAAAATTTTGTTTTAGGAGTATACCGTTTAAAGATGTTCACAAATGGAGCTCCTTTTATTTTTATTTTTATTTTTTGTGTTTCCTTATCTTGCGAATAAATGAAACTTCTGTGGAATAGTACTTGATGTTGCTCCCTGTGTTTTGCAGCGAGTGAAGGTTTACCGCCTTAATGACGAAGGTAAATGGGACGACAAAGGAACAGGCCATGTATCTGTTGAATATTTAGAGGTATTTTTCGTGCCTTTTTTTTTTCATGTTGAAGCGTTCCTAATGTAAGTACTTCACGGGATAATAAAAAATTAAAATAAATTCATTGAAAATCGTAAAACAAAGATCAAGTAAGGCTTCCAAGAATTCAGGTCATTGGAGGCACCATCTATCTACTCAGGTCTTCTGGTTTACGCTGGTGGATCTCATTTGGGGAGCAGGACAATGAGCTAATAACTTATGGAATTGCAATTGGCCACGCCCTCTCTCTAGCACGGTGGCAGAGTCCCGAAACTCAGGTGGCTTTAGTATCTATATTCAGTTAGTGTTTTAGAGGAACTGATGTGTTTGCGACCACTACCGAAAGTTTATCTACAACAGTAAGAGCAACTACTCGCTAAGATGTGTTGTCTGCTAGTTTCGATCAGGTATCGCTTTCCTTTGAGGTACCGTGGTTGGATTCTAAGATTGAGAATGGTGACAATCAGAATTATTTGGGAAGTTTTACAAGCTTTTGGTTGAACCCTGTTCACGAACTTCAGATCTTGGGTTGAATACTTTTGTACTTCTGTTTCTCTCTTTAGAAATTTCTCCTTGCTCAGTCTGGGGCTTGCGCTTTTGTATTGGGCGCAGTGTAGCCGTCATTTGTGTTGGTCTTTTGAGCCTCATCGGTCTGCTGTATATTTAAACAACCAAATCGCAGGATATGGTCTGAGGAAATGTGTAAGGCATAGGCAAACTGATTGTTACTCCTGTCAGGGGCTCTGAACAAGTGCATAGACTACGCATATATGTTGCTGTCAAGCGCGAGGGTCGATCTAATGTGTGTTTCTTGGTATTATGGATCGATTTACAAGATCATTTGGGGTAGATTACTTGAGATATGTTGACCAGTGTGTTTGTTGGTCGATGCAGCGCTCGGATGCCGTGGGTTTAGTGGTTATTGACGAGGAAGACAATCAAACTTTATTGGTCCATCGGATATCAGCCGATGACATTTACAGGCGACAAGAAGGTTTGTTTCATCTTATTTATTACTCTCTATCCTGCAACCTGATCAGCTGGATTGGTCTTAGTCAGTGAGATGGTTGTTGCTTGTTCAGTTTCATTGATAGTCCAATTCGTTGGTAGACGCAGGTGTTGATGCAGTTTGCGTGTGTGTTGCTAAATTGTATATGCGGTTGCTGTAGACACTATCATATCATGGACGGATCCAGAAGTGGCCACAGATTTGGCTCTCAGTTTTCAAGAGACCATGGGTTGTTCATTTATATGGTAAGATCAGAGTACCACTTAGTGTTCTTGGAGTGTTGGGGAGTCTGTTACAGCTGACATTCATATTTGGAATCGGTTATGCTTCTTCATTTTTCTCTTTATTGGAAGTGTAGAAGTGCTGCTTTTGTGGGAATTGAACCATTTTATTTGCGCATTTGAAGGTGTTTGGTTTAGGATATCAGAACACTTGATTTGTATGAAGTTTGATTCGTTGAGGATGTGAGTCTGAAATATAGTTCTGGCTTCACTGTAACGTATCGCCTGGGTGGGTTGTTTCTTGTGGCTTCTTAAGTCCATGTTGTCTTTCTATTGTTTGATAATCTAAATGGCAATGTCTTTTTGATCTATGTTTTCAAAGTGACACTGCTTTGTATTTAATATGAGCTGTACGTCGTTGATGCTGCAGGGATCAAATATGCAGTGTGCAACGCTCAGTGCACTTAATGTCAGTGGGTGGTAAGTTTGCGATTGTTGCATTAGTGTGCTCTATCTTTACTTTACAATGAGAGTGGTGGATGCTGGAATCTACGTTCTCTACAATGCCTTTGCTGTGGATAGCTTTAAGACGTCTGTCTACGCTCTCCGTCTGACGTGATGCGATTCATATTGCATGCTCTCGATTTATCAATAGCTTTTTTGATGAAGATGCTTTTATGAATGAAAGACCTATTGGTATTCTTCGAGCTTCTTAGAGACTTTTTATATTGGGATTATGTTGCAACCAGAGTTTATCATTGGGAGTGACATACAGAGAGCTCAAGTGTCTATGTTGTAAGAGTTATGGTTAGTGTCTACAAATATTATTGTTCACATTTGAACATTTCAGATTTTCTAGTACTGAAAATTACATTGAAGTTACGGTACAAAATTTGTGTTATTAATGTTACAGGCATGGAGGGAAATACACGTCCAGTCGGTGATGATTTGGAACATTCTGGTACTTCGCAAGATGATGGTAAGCCAGTGATGGTGTTCTTCAAAAAGCTTTTATTGCGGGCACACCAGATCAGGGTGCTGATCCCTTTGTTGATATAGCCAAGCATCAACTTTGTATAGAGACAATTCTACTTGTTTGCAAATGTAGAATATTCTCATGCTGTCATTTGGTCACAGATGATGCATTTCGTGAAAGTGGAGGCCCTGAAGTGCTGGAACTTCCGCCAGCGGAGCTCTCCAACCTTCCTCTTATTGCTAAGGTTTGAACCAATTAGAGCAAAGAAATTCATACTTGTATTTCTTTTTATTCTTCAGGCCCACATAGTGTGCTCACATCTTAGGACATAACCATATTGCTATGCATGTGCCGCTTATATGCTTATTCTTCTACTCTCATAACCCATATCATAGCTTGTCTTTTTGTTCAATTAGCTGTCGTGTTTCCATATTTGTAGTTAGTTTTTTTCTTACCTCCTCATAAGTGTCCCTTGCAATTTGAAACATAGTCTGGTTGCAATTTCTTTGGGCACAATCCTTTTTGACAGGAGTTAGACACTCGAAACTCAAACTTGTGGATTGCTTTGCTGTTGGAGAGTGGTATTTTCATTCCAGATGCATGTATTGTTGCAGTTTCTAACTGTATCCCTGGTTTGTAATGCATTGCAGACGGTTGCAGAAGTTATGCCTTTCGATCGTGATAGAGTGGCCTCCATGATTGTTCGGGATGTAAGCAGAACAAGCGCGTCATTCAAGTTATAACTATCATCTTATAAGTTTCAAAGAAAAAATAAATAATGTATTAGTACCTCTTTTTGAATTCCTTCATTCAAGTACTACATGTACCTTAGTGACTTTTTTGCCGGAAGTGTGGACATTGATGAAGTGGGTTTGTGGCTTGTTATGTCCAGCAAAATTACATACCTAAACTTGTGCAGCTCTTTCGCACTTGCGAAGACCTCGAGAATCTTGAATGTTTGCGTTTGATATTCAAGATTGTGAAAGGAATCAGTGAGTTTCAATACCACCTTCTAATTGATTGGACTCTCTTATGTTCTTTATTAGCTTTTCTCTTATTTATTCCCGAGAATTTCGTGTTATATTCCGTTATTATTTAAGCATGGCGTGTACATAACATGATTTGACCATGCCAAGGCACCAGTAGAATTTGATTATGATATGACTAGCGTTAGGGTTTGCAGGCAATCTTTATTAGATGGAACTGGTTTTCGATACTTTTTTCTTTTGTGTATGTCGAAGTTTGTGCATTAGGTCATGGTGACTGTAGTCTATTTGTGGCTCTGTTTATGTTTTTTGAAGAGTTTTCTCCAAGTGACAGGAGTATAGTTGCAGGGTTTCTGCAGTACTTGGGTGAAATCCCTTAATATCACATTAATTTTGTTTTTACATGTTCGATCAAGAATACCGAGTTATTTATTTCAGGCGATTTTTTTAATTCTGTATTCTGTGTTATCTGTTTGCAGTATCACTGAATGATGGACACATATTTGATATTATCTTCAGTGACGACTACATAATGGATATTGTAGGAGCTTTGGAATGTTAGTACTCTCTTTCTATTTTTCTTGTAGTCCTTCTATTGAGGGCTTGTAGTGTCATGCATTTTTCTCGTTTTTTTAACCCACTTTAACTTTTTCAGTTAGTTAGCGCGTGTTATTTCTTAATGACCGATTTTTATATTTTTAACTTTATTTGTTAATTTATTTCTTCGTGTTTAGACGATTCTGATGCTACAAATTTCCATAAACACCGTACTTTCCTCAAGGATCAAGTTATGTTCAAGGAGGTATGTAGGGGTGAAACATTTCCATTTTCATTATTGTACGTTTCTGGACGTATTTTTGCTTCTGCCTAAGAGCCGCCAAGTTTCTACTTTACTTGCCCTGAGGTTTTGAAAGTTTGGAATCTGCAGAAATTTGTCATGAATAATTGTTGTAGAGGTTTTCATGGTATGCAGCAAAGTTTAATATTGTTCCCCATGTTTTTATGGATAAGGATATGCTTCATTATGTATGTTTATCAGCTCAATTTCAGGCTTCATAGTCACATGTGGATGTTATTTGGATAAGCAGGCTGTTCCTATTCGTGATCCGGTAATCTTGTCGAAGATCCACCAGACATATCGTATCGGCTATATTAAGGTTAATATGGTGTTCCACATATTACATTTCTGTAATTTAAGTGCGATGGTTTTTGGCCAGTGTGTTGTAATATTGTGGATCCTTTCCGCCAAATGCTTTTGTTTACTTGTCATTCACAACTTTAAATGTACATACTCTTGTATGCAGGATGTAATATTACCTAGGGTGCTTGATGATGCAACTTTTGCTACAATCAACTCAATCATTCTTTTCAACAATGTTTCGGTAAGTTTCCTTGTTGGAAGGTTATTTGGAAAACTTCTTACCATTGTTATGTACTTCCTGTGGAATGGTGCTTGTCTATGCGTATTTGTACATCATGCTTCGAGTCATTTGGATCGAAGGTGCTTATATCACATATCCTTCATGCAGGTGGTGACTGCGCTTCACAATGATCCTGCTTTTCTGTCAGAGCTTTTCGCAAGGCTCCGCGTTCCCGAAACTCCCGAGAGAAATAGACGGGACTTGGTGAGTGTCATGACACAGAAGTACTAATTTCGTTTTTGCTTTCTTGTATGCATTAATTTTTGAATACTAGTTAGCCTTGAGAAGAAAGCGATGGAGGTGATGGTAAGACACTTGTAAGCTCTTTTTTTGGTATGTGTGTAAATATCGTTGATGTAGGTTATTTTTGTTCAAGAGTTCTGCAACCTGAGCAAACATCTTCAACCGGTAATGCGAGGTCAGCTCTTCAGGTACGGTTTCACATATTCTCCTAACCGATCTTTGTATTCACATGACACTTGTTTTCTTTAAGGCGTCCAGTGATTATTTTGGTTGAGTTCATATACTTCCTTTTTTTTCGGATATCAACTTTGTGGTTAGTATGAGCTAGATTGTACATTTTTGGATTGTTTCCATTCTTCTGAACCATTTTACTTACGTCAGAAATTGCAATTGTTCTTCTTGGCAGTACACTTGTCAAAGAAGGACTATTTGATATTGTGAAGGACATACTCAAGGAGTCAGACGAGGTTGTCCGACTCAGTGGGTGAGCCTCTTCCATCATGACTTGTAATGTTACGTGTTTGTGGTATAGAAATGTTTCCGCGGTTCCTAGTAGCTACATTTATAAGATATTTGCTAGTTTGTTTAGCTGTCTCTCCTTATCAGCTCTTTCTGTTTATATACTCAGAGACAGGCCAGATTCCAGTTGATTTTGCAGGCGAATTGATTTGCACGAGTTGGGGTGCTTTGGTGCCAGGTGTGATATTTTACTTGTAATCCTGAATCATGATCCCGCATTACTACGGACGTTTCTCGTGCACCAACCGGATCTCACATTGTTCGGTGAACTGGTGGGCGACATGTGCTTTGTTGTTGATATGTGGTCTTAAATTTGTCAGTTTCGTTGAAAGTTTCACTTCCAGCTCATTCAAGTCCGTGATTGAACAGAATTGTTTTTTTAATTCTTTGGAAATGAAATACATATAAGTCGATGTCTGTCACTGGTTGACTAGACTTAGGTTCGTTGACAATTGCA
Organism: Physcomitrellopsis africana; assembly: GCA_036785485.1. Classification (NCBI taxonomy): domain Eukaryota; kingdom Viridiplantae; phylum Streptophyta; class Bryopsida; order Funariales; family Funariaceae; genus Physcomitrellopsis; species Physcomitrellopsis africana. The sequence continues at coordinate 119,825 of JAWRVF010000286.1, forward strand.
AATTCTAAGAGATAAGTTTTTTCATCTTTATTCGGCGATTTTTTTGAAATTACTCTGGATTCATGACAGTTGACATGTCCTAAAATTTGTAGAACAAAAATGTTGTATGCATATGTAGTGCATTGGGATGAATTATTTCGAAAAACATTGGATCATGAATTGATGACGACTAGAGATCTTGCACTAACATTTTGATCACATGTACAGGTAGAAGGGATGTTGACTCCTAGTGAAGATGGATTGCAAGCACAGCTGCTGGAAATTATGCGGATGCTCCTGGATTCAGAGACAATGGATTCAGTAAGTTTTTAAATTTGGTTCGGTTTATAGTTGCCCGTAAAATTGCAGTTTTTGTTCCATCTTAGAATGCGTGGACTTTAGCTAAAACATTTTTTGCCAGCAGTTTAGATCACAAATGTTTAAGAAATTTGAGTTTGTATTCGTTTACAGTTTATAATCATTGCTCCTTAACTGCTCATTTTTATAATGAGTGTACGGAAATCGATTTCTGGTTGTAACAGTCACTGATTACGCCATTCACGTGATTACAGCCGCTTGTTGACAAAGGCCTTTTTCTGGAGATATTTTATGAAAGATATATGGATCAAATGGTTCAGATTATTACAGACAGTTGTCCACCAGAATCATGCAGGACACAGTCCACTTATGGCTCCTCAACCGATTTTGGGAAACGGACCAGGCGGGCCGTTGCTCCAGAAATCCTTGGAAACATCTGCGAACTCATGTGTTTTTGTGTCCAGCATCATCGGTTCAGAATCAAGTAAGTTTACTGCTATTTCCGAATTGTTTGTTCAGCGTAGGGTTGGAGTGAAGATGGTTACATCGACCTATGAACTTTTTGGTTTGATAGCAGGCAACAAACCTCAAAAGTCATAGTGGCTAGATCTCTTGTTCACTTTGATCCTTTGCACGTAGTTGATTAACTTTCATTCCTGCTGCATTTCTCTTTTGATCGTAAGTTGAATCGTGATGCACATAGTTCTGCCTTGTTAAAAAGAAAAAAGAAATTAATGAATTGTTTTTTTGACACTTTACAGGTATTATGTGATGAGAAATCATGTTGTGGAGAAAATATTGAAGTTAACTCGTAGGAAGGAAAAGTACCTTATTGTAGCTGCTGTACGATTTTTAAGGACATGTGTTGCTTTGAAGGTTGGTTCTGTTGGAAGTCTGCCTTTCGTAGGTGCATTATGAGTGTTATCATCTAGAGCAAGTTCTTTTGAATTTAAATGGATGGAGAGGTTAGTTGTGCCTAATAGTGATGAAATATGAACATAAAATCATCGTTTTGAGGGTCTAATTTTTTCTTTTACTTGGGTTCAGTGTTTTTTGCAGGGTTTGATGTATGCGAGGTTTGTTAGCTCTAGTATTCTTAATTGTTTGATTGCTGCTGAATAGCGTTTTGCAAAGACATCGATGCCTTGAATTAATCATGGAAAGGCTTCAACAAGGTAATGAACGCAGGTTATCTTACTCGTGCTAAATGTTGTGATGAATCGCAGGACGAATTTTACTATCGGTACATTGTGAAGCACAATTTGTTTGAACCTATTATTGGAGCTTTTGTGGCGAATGGTAATCGCTACAATCTCCTCAATTCGACTGTATTGGAGCTCGTTGACTTCATCCGAAAGGTGTGTCCCCTGTTTACATTAATTCTTGGCTCTTATTCTCCTGGGTAGATAGTAATTATTTGTTCTTGCTTTTTGATGCTATCAATTAATCATGTGTGCAGAGTAGAGTTTTTCAATAGTCTTTCCCTGTAGCGCACGTTTGTTCAGCACACGGAGTTGGACCTCCTTTTGCATATTTGATTCAAGTGCAACAATTAAGATTTTTGGAGTTTGTCCTTCGTTCTAGAATAAAAACTGGCGTTTCTGTACTTTTGTGGCGCTTTCATAGGACAGCGATTGATTAAGCATCAGTTGAAGATTATTGCCTATGTTTTTGAACTGTATATGTATTCTGTCAAACTACAATTCGATGATTTCACTCATTTATAACGCAACTTGTGCAGGAGGGCATCAGAACTCTCATAGTACATTTGATCGAGAAATTTTCTTTAAAATTTGAATCCATTGATTACGTCGACACATTTCGAGCCCTGAAAGTGAAATATGAACAGGTGAGTATCAGACTTGAGAAATTGGTTTGGTGCAAAAAATCACTAGAAGTAGTGCAAATAATATGGATATGTAGGTACCGCATCCTGTCAAGAAGTTCAACACACGTGTCAAAATATTTTTCAAATTCTGTAAAGGTTTTGGATTCGTAGTGATTAATACTCAATCCTAGATACGTTACAAATTGGCTTTCATGTATCTTGGTACGAAGTTCAAGATCGGATGAATGTGAAATGGTAGATCAAATGTACATTGATGCGAAGTACATTTTAAATTCAGTTTGATGGATTTGAAAGTTATTGAAAAGCGTGATTTTGGGCCCAGTATTACATGATATTTTCACATGTGGATTTCTGACGAAAATTTGTCGATTTTATTGACAATGACGCTTTTGAATGAAGTTCAAGAATTTCAGCAACTTGAAATGTATTTACTTATGCTGATCTTGTTAATAATGTGGGGCAGTCGAGTTAGTATATATAGGGAATGCTCAAGGCATTAACTCCGATGTCTTGTGTTTGCTTCAGCTTTTGGAAGGTCCTTCGCCTGGCGCAAGAGATACAGGTGGTGCTGTTGCAAGCGGCGGCCCCGATCATGGTTCACGCACGTGTCGTGACAGGCACAATCAAGCAGGCTTTTCCGATAGCCGCAGGCGGAAGGACGAACGAGAATTGGACAAAGATGAAGAGGACTATTTCAACCAGGATAGGTAATTATCACTTAATCGAAGTTTCACTTCTATGCAGGGGAATTTTTTGGTGTCGAGATTTCAGGTACTTTTGCATGGGGAATTATAATCATGTGACTTGTAATTCCGTTTCTATCTGGACAGTGACGATGAAGAAGATACGGCAACTGCACGAGTCAGCACAGCTTCACAACCTCAATTAATAAAGGCAATTGTAATCAATGATAGCGATGTGGATGGTGCACCTTTCAGGTTACTACCTCTCGTTGTCACATTTCTTTTATTTGTTATGCTCGACGTCATGGCGTCTTGTTAATTCCCTCCTACAGTTTGTTTCTTAATTGTAGCTGATATTTTGATTCGACAGGGGAAGCGCCATTGGGCTCGTAGATTATGAGGATGAGGATGAAGATATGCCTACAGCATTGAGCGTCAATGGCAAGGATCCAGGTGAGGTGGTGGAGAGGTCAGAGAATCTACTTCCTGCTGCTCCACTTACAGACCCTGTTTGGCAAGGAGTAGAAGATGGAACTCCAACCAAGCGAAAGACTCCTCTTGCTTCAACGTTGGAGGAAACTGATGCGACTGCGTCCAAGAGACAGAAACCTGAGGATGGTCATACAGTTGACCCCAATTCCCAGTCTAGTCGTTCTGGTATCGTTGACACCAGCAGAGTTGGGTCTTGTACAAAGAGTTCAGAAGAACTGAGCCTGTCAGAATCTATAATGCTGGATCCTAAATCTATAGCTGAGCAGGATATTAGTTTGAATGTAGACAAAGCAAAAGTTTTCGGCGCATCTTCCGCAGACCTACCTGTATCAGGTGCAGTACATCGGCCATCCAGCTCAGATCAAGGGACCCCTGACGCGGGCGGCGAACTTCGACATCAGGATTTGGACACAGCTCCTTCAGGCACCAGTGCTACGTCTCCTAGTGACCATCTGGGTTTGGTCGCAACTGATGTGCACCTGTCACATGAACCCGCAGAAACTGCGGCTGTATTAGCCGCTATTAAAGGTGGAAAGGTTGCTGCATCATCAAGTCCTAATGAGGACATGAGTTCTCACGATGTAACAGGATATGTGGTGAGAGAGGAATGTGCAAACGGAGGCGAAAGCCTCAATAGATCATCGGAAGTGGGTTGTACTGTGGCCATAGGGAGTGGTCCTACCGAGAATGTAGTGGATTGTGGCTCAGTTGAAGATTGTAATGGATCTGCATCCGAGAGCTCAGAGTGGCTTGGGGCTCTACCCACTAAAGGTGTCAATGACGGCAACAAAAGTGTTCCGCAACAGCATAATGTGAATTTAGGTAGTGAAGGCAACAAACTGACCAACTTAGGTACTGAAATTATGAAGGCTGTAACTCCGACACCACCAGAGTCTAACACTGTCCGATAGTATGATCCCATATTTTTGAAATCACTGACGCTCCCTGGATCTCATTATTTCATGTTGCCACTGCCTAATCTGTCCGCTCCAGGTCAATTCAATTTACAGATACCATCTCTGGCTCTAAATCTAACCCACAACAGGATCGGATGCTCGTGGTGCCGATGGGCATGATGTAATGTTTCTTCTTGAAAGAGGTGGAGTTTATTCTGGAGAATGCTTCGAGGAAGCTTATATATTGGCCATCGTAACATCTACTGTTACCATTGCAAGGTTCAGTAAGATCTTAGCTGAAATCGTTGTACCAGGCTATGTACTTTAGTACTAAGAGGGAATGGCTAGGATTTTGTCTGCTCGTGCCTTCGGTGGTTGACTACAAAAGCCTTATAGGATATTAATAAACATGATTCATTCCATCCAATCTTTGGTTGGCTGAAATTGTTCGTCTTAGGTTCTGTACTTCGGTCGCGACTTGGCAGTAGACAGAATCTTTTTTGTCTACTTGCGTCTTTTACGGTTGGCTGTAAATGCCCTTATCCATATGTGTTCTTTAACATGATTTGTCCCATACAACCTTTGTACTGCTGAGTCATCCGATGAGAATGTGAAATGTCGAGTGGGTTTCTTAAAGGATTCTGGAGTGTTGCAGCCCAAATTGAGCAAGCATAGGTTGTGGATTCTCATGCAGTAATATCAAGAAAGATTCCTGTTGATCAGGTTACTTTCAGAATCGCTTCACTCTTGTGCTGTGGTGCTGTAGCAGTGAACTCTGTTATCCAACTCCTAAAGGTCTTCACATTTAATGCCCGGCCTTGAATTTTGCAGGGATCAATCACTGTCAACTAGTTTCAAAAATTGCACGTCCAATATGTTGCAATTGTTGACACGTGTGCAGTCAAGTAAGCATTGTGTTGTTACCAGTATTGTCATTCAATGTACATATGCATGAATATAGATCTCTCTCTCTCTCTATATATATATATATATAAGTAATCATTCATTAATATTAAATTAACCAACCACATTTTGCTTGGATGATTTTACATTGTTGCCATGGTTTTAGCATTATACTATTTTATTTTATTTTTTTAACTTTCATAAGCTTCATTTTCATTTAATCAATAGAAAATGAGAAAATTTGGTCCCACTAGGCCATGATTCTATTGTCTTGTGTCTAAATTGTCAATTTATTCATAGAAATGTAATCTCACATTTTTACCTCTAATGTTTCCATGGTTGATTTTCTTAATAATTTATAAATGAGATTGTATTAAAAAAGTACATGTGGCCCAAATATTTATCATTTTTTATATTTGAGACATTCAACACAAAATCCCAAGGGCATTAAAAAGATACAACAATTAAAAAAATAAAAAAATAAAAAATAGTCAATTTTTTTAATTTCTATCCACTATTTAATTGCCATATATTTCTATTCCAGGTTTATATCACAATTTATTTATATCACAATTTTTAGTAATTAAATAAAAGCCATAAATTGTGATATAAATAAAGGTGATTTTGATTGTTAAGATACACAAATAATTATAACTAAAGAAGAAATTATATATATATATATATATATATATACATCAAGATTTTTTTGGTATTACAATTGAATAAATAATCTAATTTAGAATATTAAAAAATATAATATAATATAATCAAAAATTATTTATTCATTCTATAAATTAACATAATTTTTTTAAATAAACATAAAAATTAAAACCTACCAACATAACAACTAAAGCAACAATTGTATGCTTTGTTATGTTTTGATGCACTTTTAATTTTAATTTTATTTATTTTTGTGATCTAAAATATTATTTTTTATGTTAGTGATGTCTATAAAAATAATATTAATAAAAATATACTTGGATTGATTAAAATTATTTAAAATTATTATTATCTATAATTTTTTTAGAAATTACAATGATTTCACTTTGTATATTTGCTTAAGAAAATTTAGTATTTTAAAAATTTTAAAAGAAGTAAATATTGTATTATTTTATCTATTATCATTAAATCTTTTAAAATTTCTTCTTTACAATACTTTGTAATTTTTATTTTATTATTTTATTTCTAACTAAAATTAAATAAATAAATTATTTATTTATATCTGATTATAAATATTTTATTATTTTAATGCCTTACATTCCTTCTTAAATAAGTAGTTTATTGCTTCTAAACTCTTTATTTTATATATATATATATATGTATATATATATATATATATATGTATATATATATATATATATATATATATATACATATATATATATAATATTCTTTTCTCATTAAGAATATTTAAAAATATTTACATTTATAATTGATTATTACTATTATTATTGTTTTATTTTCTTAAAGAAGTTGATTTAACTTTTATGCCTTTTTTAACTTGCAATTAGATTAATATAAAGATGCTTACTATGATAAATTTTTACAAAATAAATTGTAGATTGGTAATTGGAACGAATATCTAATTAAAATCAACATTTATTAATCAGAAGTATTTCTTTGCTACTAGACCAATTTTGTATGGTACAACTTGATGGCTTAATTTTGATAGTATACAATATTTTTCATTTGAAACATACATTTGATGGAGGTTCATTGAATTTATTTACATATATTTCTATTTTTTTCATATAATTTATTATGTTGTCATTTTATTTTACATCACATTGAAAAACATTGTACCTTATACATTTTTATATAAGAATCTTACTTTATAAAATTACAAAGTATTTCTTGAGCTATAGTTATTTAAGTAGAAATTTTCTGATTATTCAAATACAAAAACTCAAACACTTAAATACCTATTACTTTTTGTAAAATTGATGTTTTATAGTTTAAAATATTTTTTAATTTTATTGTGACATGTTGAATAATATCAAAGACATCTCAGATATTTATATAAGTTTAAATGTAAATGAAAACATAGATGCACTCCACAAACTGCATTTTGGTAGGTTACGCAAGAGATGATTGAAATATTGATTGACAAAATTTTAATCTTTCAAATTTTTAATACAATCATTCCATTGATATAACTATAATATTTGTGATAATTTTGTTGATTTTATCATTATTGTGGGTTGTAAGATTTTTCATATTTTACATTATATATATATTTTAGAAACAAATATTCATGTTCAAAATATCTGATTTGATTTTTTAATGAAAATATATATACATATTATTATTTATTTGGTTATTTATTATATAAGATTTATTAAACGTAATTTTTATTAATATGTGAAATTTTTGTGCATAATATGATTTTTTTTCCATCTCATTATATTTTGAATCAAGATTTTTGAAAAAATTATTTAACTAAATTAAAAGTTTTATTTGATAATTAACTTATTCATTACTTTTTTTAAAAAAAAACTATGGTTTATAAGAATCTATACATTTTAGTTTTTTTTTGGTTTTATATATATGTATGTTAAGATATATATATATATATATATATATATATATATTATTTTTTAATTTAAACAACCATTGTATTATCTAATTAAAATATTTTGAAACCCTCCAAATATTTTTTAATATAAAATTATCATAAATGAAATTTTTTTAATAAAATAAAGCCTCATATTTTATTTATCTATTTATTTTTCTAAGTTAAAATTTCAAACTTAAATAATTAAATAAAAAATAATACATGTTTTTACCATTATAACCTCACTTTTCTATGTTAATTTATTCTAAATTAGTTTGATTGAAAACTCTCATAAAGCTGGATATAACTGTTTATCTTGTCATTATATGAGATATGATTATAACTGGATTATCATAGATATAAAGTTGTTAGAGAAGTATGAAAGTAATTTGATTTCTAATTGATTAGAAGTACTATTAATAAATGAATACTTTTGTTTTGACATATTTTTTTATTAAAATAGCCTAAACATAATTAAAAGAAGTAATAGAAACTTTACAAGTTCTAAATGGTAGAGTGAAAAGACCAAAAAACTTGTAATAATATTATAAAATAAACTGTTAAATATTGAAGAACATCATATGTAAATCAAACCTTATAATAGGTACTTAGCAAGCTAGGTTATAAGATCAAATATATATATATATATATATATTTGTGTATTTATATAAATCAATAAGTAAAGACGTCGACAATTGCTTTAGTAGCATTGATGATGCAAAAAAAATATTACATATTAATATTAAAAATCAACAAGTATCAAAAATTAAAAAATATATAATGAAATAAATGATCAAATAAAAAAAATCTTAAATATGACTTAAATTTAAAACTATCAAATTTTGAGTCTGTATAAAAAATTATTGTGATATTCCAATATGCATCAAAAAAGCAAGAATATTGCTATTAGTAATAAATAAACTTATGCATAAACAACTAAATAATATTTTTACAGATAATTTTAATATTAAAAAAAATCTTTTATTAAAAAATAAAAAATAAAAAATACATATGAATTAATAAATATACACATAATGATGATGTTTTATTAAAATCAAATAGAAAGACACATACATTTATAACTTTATTAAGCTAGGTACTAGAATTGTTAGACTTCTTAAAGATTGCCTAGAAGATATTATAGTTGCCTTTCAAATAGGACTTCTACCATAAAGCAAGGGTCGTGCACTTGCTCCCCCTTCCAAAGAAAGACTAAAACCCAATATATATAACTTCAATAATTCTATGTTAAGTTAAATTCTATCTATCTAAGTAAAAATTGACCATTTATATTTTGTATATTCTACTCTAATGGATGCTCATCTATTAAACATATATTTTTTTTAATTAATTAAAGCATAACTTGAACTTTTAAACATATCCACTATATTTATTTTTGTGTCTATTTTTTTAAGTATATATCACCGTCAAATTTAAATAATTAAATTAAACATAATACATGTTTTATAAGTGGATATAACTGTTTGTCTTGTCATTATATAAGATATGATTAAACTTTGATCAAACTAAAATTTATACTTACAAATATATATTTAAAAAATATATATATATATATATATATATATATATATATATAATTATTATTATTATTATTATTATAAAATATTATTTTAAGTATGTTTATTTAAAATTATAGTATTTTATTACTACAATGATATCTAAATTTAATAATTCTATTTGTGCTTCAAATATATAATCAGGTTTGGTTAAAATCATTTGTCAACAAATATGAATAAATTGAAAGAATGAAGATTTTTTTTGTCGTATGAGATTTTAAAGTTTTTCTTTAATATACTAAATATTTATTTCTAAAAAAATTAGATATGTAAAATAATAAAATATCTTAAATCTTTTAAATCATGTATTAAAATTTCAAATTATTGAATATAATTTTTTTTTAAAGTATTTTTCAACAACCAACAAGATTTTATTAGATATCCGCAAGATATGTCTACTGTCATCGCAAAGCTTTCTTCAATAGAGACTAGAATAATGTCTCTTGAAAATAAAATTGAATCCTCTGATAAATGCGTGAGCATGCTTGAAGCACGTGCTGGCTCCACAGCAAAGGCTATAGACAATATTAGTAATACCATTGAATAATGTATTATTAAAAATCTACAAAGAGGTCTGGACAATGCCATACATATTTCTTAAGATGACCGGGCACATATAACAAACTTGCTTGATGTAAGCATAAGTGAGAGTAGTAACAAACTCGTCTCTCAACTTGATACACTGTTTGAGAAACTCTCTCTTACACCTGACAATGCTGTACTTAATAAGATCGACGAGGACATACACTTCAACGAAGATGAGGTTATTGTGATCACGTCTCGTAATCCTCATAACACTGTACAGAAAATAATTGTGGACGAGTTGGCACTTATAGTAAATGACAATACTGTATATATGTTGTCACGGACATATACATAGTTACCTATATGATCAGATAGAACTAGATAAAAGAAGGTAAAAGCAGGTTAATTCTATAATATCTTTAGAAAAACTTCCTAGAAACTTCATAGATGCTGCTTTGACTTTATAAGTATCCATAGTAGACTTTTGGATTAGAAACTTGGTCAATAAGTTAGCCACATGTTGCACATGTTGGTAGCTTGAAGACCAAGCTAAATACGTGGCGAACATATAGGAAACTTGCCCTGCAAGTTTGACACGTGTCTTGCAACTTGGACACGTGTCTTGTAAATTGGATACGTGTTGGAGGTCCTATAGAACGTCGCCACTTAGCTCTTAGGTAGATAGTATAAATAGAGACAAGAGTGAAGCCTTCTTCACTCTTGTCAACTCCTTTCTTGTTTCCAGTCTAGTTCAAGAGTCTCTAGTTTTCTTGTCTTTTGGCATTAGCCATTCCAATTTCTTTTTAATATATATACTTCTTTATATTTATTTCTTTGAGAGAGGTCTCACTTGTTTATTTGACTTCATCTAGTTATTGTCCTTGACAGATTGACAAGAGTACACATACAGTATCAGAGCTTTGTCTTTTCTTGATTAAGAATGGATTACCCCTTTCTCTTGATAAGACATAAGCATATTAGAAGTTGTGGAGTACCCACTTCTAAACTGATATTGTTTTTAGAATTTTTTTTCTTTTGAGTGCGTGTTCCGTATTTCTTGAAGTAAGAGTAGATATCTTCTTTTCTATTATATTATCATGGCAGATCTTACGAAAATGAAGAGTGCAATGGCACAAATGCAAGAGCAAATGAGAGAACTAATGCTTGCAATGCATCAATTTAGTTTACCACCACAAGGAGCATCAAGATTAGTAGGAAGTTAAGATGTAGAGATGGTTGGAGCTACGTCAATATCTACACCAAACCATGCTACCTCACCGATGATGGAGCATCGTTCAAACGTTAGAGAACCAAAAATCAGTTTGCCTGAGAAGTTTGATGGCACAAGATCTAAGTTTCGAGGATTCATCAATCAGGTACAATTGGTGATTGAACTTCAACCTTAGAGTTATCCTACGTAAGGATCTCAAGTTAGGTTTATTAGAACATTACTTTCTGGCCTTGCCTTATCGTGGTTTTCATCTTTTCTTGAACGACGTGATCCAATATTGGATAATTTGGAGGCATTTTTTACGGAATTTCGATCGATGTATGGAGAACATCATGTAATTCGTATTGCAACCAACAAGATTCGGTGATCCCATGACTGGCAAGAAGAGGGAGAAATCAATTAATTTCACAATTTTAACAACTAGCGACTCCATTATCATGGGACGATGTCAGACTCATCACCAATTTCTACTACTACAATATGAGGGGTAAAAATTCGAACTCAATTTTTTATTGGAGATCAACAATTATTGAGTCGAATTATTTATATAGTGTGACAATCGACTTTTTGAGTTTCGATCCGAGAGTCGTACAAGGGAGCCTCAATGTTATTATTCAATGGCAACATCAACATCCTCACAAAACGTACATTCGGAAATAGAAGATATGCAAATTGATGCGGTACGTTTTAAACCTCTTATTGAACAAGAAAAGATTCGTCGTCGTCAAGAAGGATTATGTTTATATTATGGAGAACCTAAGCACACTGCTCAACATTGTCCAAAGAAACGTCGCAACTACAAAATGAGGAGTACGGCTGTCAAAGAAGACAACATGTCGGAAAACGAATTTGTCCAGCTACAATAGGGACCGTGCAGCTGGAACCCTATACAATTCCCAGTAAAGGTCCTATTCTCTCCTCGAAACCCTCTCCTTGTTTTATGATAGATGTATATTTAGGACCAAAAAATTACAGAGCCTCTGCCTTATTAGATTCAAGAGCCTCAACATGTTTTCTAGATGAACAATTTGTTAAGAATCGTAAAATACCTTTAGTACAGAAACCTAAACCCGTACATGTAGAAGTCATAGATGGTCGCCCATTGTTCTCAGGAGATGTCACTCATGAAACCCATCCTATAAAAGTAACAATAGATGGCCATAATAGCTATGTAACCTTTAACATAATTAAATCTTCGTCTAATCCAGTTATTCTAGGTTTGTCATGGCTAGAAAAATATAACCCTCAAATAGATTGGAATTCTCGTAGACTTGATTTTTTCCAGGATATTATTAAACATCTTACCAATCCAATAAAAAGCTACAAGCCTGGTACAGTAAAACCTGTACTTATAGGTGCAAAAGCTTTATACACGCAGCAAAAGAAAGATCAACTTTTGCTATTTACGCAACACCCATTTTTGATAGTGGAAAGGCTTCAAGTGGCATTCCAAGCCAATACCGAGACTATCAAGATGTTTTTGAGAAGAAAAATGCTAATATTCTTCCAGAGCATCGCCCATATGATTGTTCGATTGATCTCAAAGAGGGATCTCAGCCTCCTTTTGGACCAATCTATAATTTATCACAAAATGAGTTGGCTGAACTCAAGGAGTATATTGAAGAGAATCTGGCCAAGAACTTCATACGCCATTCCAAATCTCCTACAGGAGCTCCAATTCTATTTGTGAAGAAAAAAGATGGATCATTACAAATCTGTGTGGATTATCGGGGACTTAACAAGATCACTATCAAGAACAGGTACCCACTACCTTTAATCTCTGTACTTCTTGATCAACTGAATCAAGCTAAGATCTATACAAAAATAGATCTACGAGGAGCATACAACTTGGTTCGCATTAAAGAAGGAGATGAATGGAAAATTGCATTTCGAACAAGGTATGGACATTTTGAATATAATGTTATGCCTTTTGGACTCACAAATGCACCAGCTGCTTTCCAACATCTCATGAATGATATTTTTCATGAATTCTTAGATGATTTTGTTGTCTGCTACCTAGACGACATTTTAATCTACTCTAAGAATGTAGAAGAGCATGAAACACATGTTCGTCGTGTGTTACAAAAATTTAGAGAAACAGGGTTGTACGCCAAGATGGAAAAGTGTGTATTTCACACTACTCAAGTTGACTTCTTAGGATATATCATCTCGAATGATGGCCTCATGATGGATCCTAAGAAAGTCCAAACAATCATAAGATTCCAAGTACAAAAAACAAGAAGTGACGCATAATGTTTTTTAGATTTGCCAACATCGACCATCAAGAACTTTCTCAAGTTGTAGCAATCGACATCGCTTTGACTTGTGCGACAAGCTCAAGTGGAGTAAAGAAGCAGAAGCATCATTTGAAGCTTTGAAGATAGCTTTTACTTCTGCACCAATCTTGTATCACGTTGAATTTTCTAAGGCATTCTTTATGAGAATAGACGCATCTGACTTTGCCTTGGGCGCAGTATTGTCATAAATGGGAACAGATGACAAACTCCATCCAATAGCTTTCCATTCCAGGAAATTTTTAGCAGCAGAGATTAACTACGAAATCCACGATAAAAAACTTCACGCAATTATGGATTCTTTTCAAGAATGGCGTCATTATCTAGAAGGCGCTTTTAGTCTAGTCACCGTGTATACGGATCACAAGAACCTCGAGTATTTCATGTCAGCATGCGTGTTGAATCGTCGTCAGGCTCGTTGGAGCATGTCTCTATCAAGATTCGAGTTCATTATTACATATCGACCAAGAAAACAACAAGGTTTGTCCGATGCACTTTCTAGACGTTCTTATCTTGCACCAAAAGAAGGAGATGCAGCTTTTGATCAACAAAGAACGACTCTCTTGAAGCCGGAGCAATTTTATCTTTGGGCAATAAAATCAACATTAACTATTGATTCAACTTTTCTCAAGCAAGTCTAGTTAAGTATGTCCTCAGATCCCCTTATTCATGAAATTAAGAATAATTCTTCTAAGTTTCATGATATTTCGAAGTTTGAGTTCAAGAAAAATCTACTCTATTTCAAAGGGCGCTTATATGTTCCAGAAGGTGAAGCACGATTACATGTTCTTCAAGCTCGTCATGACTTCCTGGCAGCAGGACATTTTGGATATAATAAGACTCTAGAGTTGATATCTAGAGATTTTTGGTGGCCTCAAATGTAGAAGGGAGTCAAAGATTTTGTAAAAACATGTGATGTTTGTTCAAGATCAAAAACTCCTCGCCATCGACCCTACGGACTTTTTCAGCCATTACCCATTCCAAAACAACCATGGTCTTCTGTGTCTATGGATTTTATCATGGATCTTCCAAACTCAGGTTCTTATGACTCTATATTCGTGATAGTAGATCGTTTCACTTAGATGGCACATTTTATACCATGTAAAAAATCTATCACAGGCAAAGAAACAGCTAAGCTTTTCCTTGACAATATCTACCGCTATCATGGATTACCTAAGGATATTATATCAGATAGGGGAACTCAGTTTGTATCGAGATTTTGGAGAACGCTTTTCAAGATTTTAAAGGTGGATATAAAGCTATCTTCAGCTTTCCATCTTCAAATTGATGGACAAACGGAGCGCGTAAATCAAGTCTTGGAACAGTATTTGAGATGTACCATCAACTACCAACAAGATGATTGGACAACTCTTTTACCATTGGCAGAGTTTGCTTATAATAATACGGTACATTCTTCTACACAACAAACACCTTTCTTTACCAATTATGGTTACCATCCATGACTTGATACTTTTGACTATTCGAAAGTTGACAATCCTGCGGCGGAAGACTTGATAAATCATTTGTCAGAACTACATACAACAATAAAGGCACAATTTAAGAAAGCTCAAGAATGACAAAAGATAAACGCTGATGCGTATCGAAAGGAACAACCACAACTCAACGTAGGCGATAAGGTATGGCTACTTCGTCGCAATATCAAGACTACGTAACCTTGTGACAAATTGGACTATCGTAAGCTTGGACCTTTTTGTATTTTTGAACAAATTAATCCAGTTGCATATCGATTACGCCTACCAGAGTCTATGAAAATCCACCCTGTATTCCACGTGTCTCTTCTTGAACCATATAAGACAGTGAACATACCGAGAAGAAGACAAGTGCCACCTCCTCCTATAGAAGTGAACAATAATGACGAATTTGAAATAGAAGAAGTCTTAGATTCAAGGCGGCGCCGAAATAGGTTGGAATATCTTGTTCACTGGCACGGATACGATATTAGTGAGCACACATGGGAACCAACAAAAAATGTGGCGAATGCAGCGAGGAAGGTGGAGACCTTTCATCAACAACATCCATCGAAACCAAGATGAAGACTTTTCCTATAAAAGAAACAAGATGTATGCAAGATAACATTCAACTTTCTATCCTTGTTTGTAGCTTCTTTGTATTTTGTGACGCTAAGGAGATGGAGAATCAACAGCCAGTAGATTTGACTCAAGAGCCTTCATTTGCTGACCTACCGGACGAGACATTGCGATTGTCACAACCCTCAAGACGACGCAACCGAGATGAAGATCTTCAAGAACGACATGTTCTTCTTCGAATAGATGGCGAGATACAACGTGTTTGGTATCACGACCTTGGAAGAGATTCCTCGATGCTTGGTGATTTATCGGAGAGAAACAACTCGATCTGTTCCATGAAATATTCAAGAAGCTATAAATAATACAACAATGATCAATAATGTGCGTGATCTTCTACTGAACGACACTATCATGGTCAGCCCAGAGGACCTAATTAATGGCCCTGAAGAGAATGAAGATCGTAGTATCTGGCAAATATTAGTCGTCACATCTGTACTTTTCTACACATGTAATCACCGCTCCTCGTGGAACTCGGCCTTTTAAAGGGGGGGTAATGTCACGGACATATACATAGTTACCTATATGATCAGATAGAACTAGATAAAGGAAGGTAAAAGCAGGTTAATTCCATAATATCTTTAGAGAAACTTCCTAGAAACTTCATAGATGCCGCTTTGACTTTATAAGTGTCCATAGTAGACTTTTGGATTAGAAACTTGGTCAATAAGTTAGCCACATGTCGCACATGTTGGTAGCTTGAAGACCAGGCTAAATACATGGCGAACATATAGGAAACTTGCCCTGCAAGTTCGACACGTGTCTTGCAACTTGGACACGTGTCTTGTAAATTGGATACATGTTGGAGGTCCTATAGAACGCCACTAGCTCTCAGATAGATAGTATGGAATAGAGATAAGAGGAAGCCTTCTTCACATTAACCCTTTCTTGCTTCCGGCCTACTTCAAGAGTCTCTAGTTTTTTTGTCTTTTGGCATTAGCCATTCCAATTTCTTTTTAATATATATACTTCTTTATATTTATTTCTTTGAGAGAGGTCTCACTTGTTTATTTGACTTCATCTAGTTATTGTCCTTGACACATGTCCACGTTGCTTGATGAGCTAAAACGTGACCTTGGAATAGTACGAGAGGCAGCTCTTGCAGAGACTCTAGAGCAAATAAATGAAGAAGTTCAAGAATAAAGTAACATGATATTAAAAAATATATATATCTAAAAGAATAGCTTTTGTAGGTTGCCAACTTTGTTATCTCTTGTGGCACAATAAATGATATTTTTTCATTTCTATAGGAGAAGTGTTATACTCCGTACTTAGTGTTATAAGTCAAGCAAGTGTCATCAGTCTTTTAGGTGTCGTAGGTCTTACAAGAGTTTGAATCATGTCTGATCTTGATGATATCAATGAGGAGACATTCGACAGGCTCCAAGAAAGCCTTGATAAAGCTCTAGTTCAGACGAGACAACAGATATATGATGAACTTCAAGAACGCTTTCAAGAAGCTTTAGTTCAAATGAGACAGCAGATATACGATGAGATGATAGAGTACTTTAGCAATGTAATCAAAGGTCCTCAAAAGAGTAATCATTTTTGATAAAGTCTATTACTTGTACAACTATTAATTAATCACATACAACAATCAATTTTAACAAATATTTATAATAATTTTTGTTAAAATGACAATCCAGCAATCCATTTTATTTCTTACATGTACATCCTGTGAACAAAATTTTATTTCCACAATGTGATGTGCATTTTGTATGTTTAGAGTTGAAAACCTCATAATACTGAATGATCAATTGATTCTTTCAGTCTGTCCTAATATTTAATGACAAAAGATATTGAACTTCCTCAAGCATCCTAACCACAGGCAAATAAAATAATAGCGCTAAGCAAAGACTAAGAATTAAAATCAAAATTCTTTTCTATGTATCATGAATGGTATATAAAACTCAAATCTTCCATATTTTAAATGGTATTTTTAATCAATGGAGTTGTAAATGAACTCAAATAATTGATATGTGATTCATCATGAATTTGTAATTTCTTGATACAAAAATCTTCAATCACCTCTATTTTAAAAACATAAATAAAAATGTATGTATTTTTCAAAAAGCCCATCCATTTAGAGTCCTTAATAATATATCTTTTTAAATTTTAAAAATTATATAATGAAGAGTTCATAAATAAAGTCTCATATAATGACAAGAAAAATAATTTTCTATTCAAAAGAATGAAAGAGAGAATTGAGCTGTGTCGTGGCTTCCATGACGGAAAGACACGTGGCCCCACGGCGTGGACATCTAGGTTCAGTGTGAACAGAACCATTCTTTTGGTTCTTCGTGCCACATGCTCCACCTACAGTGGTCTGTGTTTGCACAAAATGCGGGAAGGAAGTTTCTTTGAACTCACATAATTTTTTCATTCATCCATATCAATACCCTTCTACAGTAGGTAATGGACGTGTGAAGGATTGGTGTGAAGTTTGTGCCTATAAAGCCGAATTCATTCATTAAAAAACTAGGATAGAGACGGAAAAGTAAAAGTGAGGAAAAAAGGCAGAAGATAAACGGAACAACTTTAGAGGGAATGTGTGGGCGCAGATTGGTGTAGTTTCATCCCAAGCCAAGCCCCCAGTTCCCAACAAAAGAAAAAAAAAAAAGGCTTTTGTGGGCTACATCCATGAGGGAATCAGTCAACTTCATGTGGCATGGACTCAGACAACAACTTATTCCTGAGTTTGATCTTCAAAATAGAAAGCACAATCCGCAGGTAGTATCTGGACGCCAAATATAATAACACTAATAAAAAAAAAAATTAGAACCACCCAAAAACTGTTTTTATTTGTATATTTTAATAGGTTTTGTATTAATATGAGGCGTAATTTTGCCTAATGTGTGAATTCAACCCAGATGAGCTACTCCAATACTCAAAATGAAGCCTAAAGTGGCTTGCGATACATGAAATAGTCAATAATCCTTCAGCACCAAATCAACAACAACAATAATAATATTAATATTAATGAACCATTATTAGAATCACATCCATTTGAACAATTAATACCACGTTTAGATTTTTCTCTTTGCTTTCCATTTATTTCTTTGAGGAGACAGAGTATGTGATAATTTCCACCATCCCAATAGTAACGATGATAATCATGATAATACTGACCAGCATCACAGCCAGTGCAGTTGAATACCCTCATAGCACACACAAAAGCCAAAGGCGTCTTTTACTTTTGCAATCCCCCGCGCACGGTGAAGAGCCCCAACAAGCACGACAACAAAAGAAGGGCCTTATACCGACCCGGCGATGAAAAGCCAGCTGCGGAGACCGTATATCACCTTTGGCATCTGTTGGATGCTTTCCATGAAACGAGGGCATCCATCCACATTTTTCGTTCATCGGCTTATCCGTCCCTACATCCCACCCACCGCACCTTCCTTGAAGCTTCCACCCCAAAAGGAGGTCGGAACAGGTTAACGGAATTCGAGGTGTCGTTTCCGAGGCGGTGTTTGCTTGATATACGGGTGGGTTAAAGCAAGGAAGCTTCTAGGAAAGAGAAGGGGATATTCAAAAAATTGAAGGGGGGTGGAGCATGATGGATCGAGACATGACCAGGTTCAAGTAACATTCTTAAAACTAGGAATTGGGTATTAAAAGGGGATGCGGTATTCCCTAAGTCAGAGCCTGTTGACTACGCTTTTAGCTTCCCAAAATTCCACACAATCATCTCAATTTGCCTTCCCCTAGTATATTATTATTTGTTGTTGTCATTTGTGAGGTGTAGAATGAATGCTGTTGGTGTCATGATCAGTACAGAGACCCCCTTTTGCCTCACTTAAAAAAAGATGGGATATATATATATATTTTTATTTATTTATTTATTTATATATGTGATTAACATTTGTTAAAGGGTTGAAAATGATCTGATTTCTATTCTAAAAAAAAAAAATTGCAGAATTTCATATGTTGTAAAGATATAGTCTTATTTGTTTGTTAGAAAATTTCAATAATCTATTCTAATCATATCAAAAAAAAAATTTAACTAATCATTTTGTTTTGATATGATTTTAAAAATCTAACTTTTGTAAATGTTTTGAGTGGAATGTATAGTAGAGTCTTTTAAAAATTCAATAAGTTACAACAAAATATATGTGTGTGTACATAAATTGATTCTAATTGTTTCTTTTCTATTCTAACAATGAAGTAATTATTATAGTGCTATATTGAAAACCAGTTACAAAACAATATGTATATATATATAGATATAGATATATATATATGTTGCATGACATTTCACAAAAATTCAAAAAAATTGCTGTAAAAATATAAAAATATTGGTTATATTAAATATTAAATAATTATAAAATATATTTTAAAAACATCTATTATATATTTTAATATATTTTCATACAAAAAGGGCAAATTGGACCTTGAAGCAATATTCAGGATTAGTGAAATCTTGATGAAAAAAGATATACAGAAACATAAGTGTTGTTATAATAAATTCAAGATGTTATTTATTTATTTAATTGTACACAACATGTGTTGTTTTTATGGTACATGTAAATTTCTAAAAATTGATATTTATATAACTAAATTTGCAGCAAGTAATATAAAATATTTTTTTAATTCAAATATTTTTTTATAAATGTTGACAAGTTAATCGTTTCTTAATTAAAAAAACTTTGCATCTAGTGAAATTGAGATTTTGAAAAAAAGACTAAACATTATTATGTATATTAGTATTTAAATAGTATATATATATATAAGGTGTAATCTTATAATATACTTCTGAAAGTGCTAAATATTTGAACACTCAAAACTTTTAGTAATAAAATATTGTATAATAAATAGATTAGTTCTGGAAATATATATATATATATATATATATATATTTACACACAATACTATTGGTATTAATTTAGACATGATTAAAAAAACTAAATTAAATTATAAATATTATTAACAACTTTTAAGAATCTTATGTATTTAAAAAATTAAAATTAAAAAAAAAATGGTGTATGATAAATATTAAAAGCATTACATATTTTCATAATCTCATGCTTGAGCTAACTTAGCAGAAGAGGTAGAATTGATATACTAAGCTAAATTGTAAAGGCTATATAAGTAAAAGTAATCCAAATCACATCACAAGAATTATTTGGTGCATTTTTTTTAAGAAAGAGTAAGGTAATATATGTATATATATATATATATATATATATATATCCAATTAAATAGCTTTGATTCTTAGAAATAGTTAAAAGAAGTTTCTTTTTTAAAAAATAAAATAGATTTTAAATTAGACAAGGATTTTTATTTCTATAGCATTGTGTGTGTGTGTGTGTGTGTGTGTTTTTTTTTTTTTTAATATCAATATTAAATCTTGGATTTTCAACAATAGAAATTCAACAAAATTTTGAACTTTAAAGTAAGTATTCTGATAAATATAAATATGTATAAAAATATAACTGTGACCTCAAATTTTAAAAAAAAAAAAAAAAAAAAA
The DNA here is from genome assembly GCA_036785485.1 of Physcomitrellopsis africana. Classification (NCBI taxonomy): domain Eukaryota; kingdom Viridiplantae; phylum Streptophyta; class Bryopsida; order Funariales; family Funariaceae; genus Physcomitrellopsis; species Physcomitrellopsis africana. The sequence continues at coordinate 140,704 of JAWRVF010000286.1, forward strand.
AAAAATCCTCCAAATTGCAGGTTCAGAATACACAATAATCCTAGAAAAGATACTAGATTGTATTTATTTTATCTTAATTTACTTTTTATCTTATCACTCAAATCCGATGAAAATAGAGAGAGTTGTTGACTTTAAATGTGTTTACTGAGTGACTTTCATATGTGGATGTAAAAACATTTAACAAAGCTAGTACATGAAATAACTAAACATTACCATGCCATAGAATTAAACAAATAGGGAATATCTATAAGTTGCAAAAAGTATATAATTAACAATAATAAGAATATAATTGATGTAAAGAATGACCAACAGCTACTAAAGTTGGAATAAGGATCCCAAACATTGTAGATTTCTATGAAATTCAACTATAACCAGTAAATAAGAAACTATGACCGAAGGCTTCAGCATCCAATGCCACATTTTCCAAAGTAAAAAGTGCATTGTGTGGAATTCAAATGAATTATGCTTAGAAAGAAGAAAAAAATATGTGAAGTTTGGAGGCTTTGAACCAAGAATTGTCATAGACATCTTAACAACAAGAGCCTCTGTAGTTTACATTGAATTGGATTCAAAGTTTTGTGACTTTCATTATTCTATTCAATGCTTTAAGCTACCTATCTGCCCCCCCTCCCCCCCAAACAAAGAAGAAGAGGAACAAAGTTGCCTTTGACTTAGACAATTTTTACAAGAGAACTATTATGTGGTTAATGCATGCTGAAGAATTTTTGCACCGAAGTGGATCAACTTAATTTATTCTCTTTCTACCAGTCCCAATCCAACAAAATAAAATAAATAAAAATGAACACAAAATCTGGACCTTTATTTGAGAAATGAACAAAGAACATTGTATGCCACTGTGGCCATAGTCAACTGCACAGCAGCAAAAGGCATGCTCAGCCAGGGTCCAATTCATACACCCCAATTAAATCAAACACTCCATGTCCTCACACAAAAAAGACTGGCTATATTTGCACATCGTTGCAATCCACATGTAGTCCAGCCAACACACGTGCCCACAGTGAGTAAGACAAAAGTAAAAGTAAAAGAGAACTGAAAAAGTAAAAGCAGCGGTAGCAGGAACGGGGAAAAGCGCTGGGGGGCGCCGCGGCGAGAATCCTCCGAAGGCCAAGTAGTCACACACCTTGCTTTCCACTTTCGACATCACCAAGGACTTATAATAGACACACTTCTCCCCGTATCGCCCTCGCCTCGCCTCGCTCATGGGAGTGAGTGAGTGAGCGAGCCAGGTCGCTGTAGCAAGGGCGAGTCAATTGGTGGGCTGGTGCTACACATGGACGCTGCGCTCCAAAGTGTCGAGGAACGGGGATATTGGCCCCAGCAACTTTGCTGATGCAAATGATGAGCACAGCACCGGCTGCCGCTGATACCGCCCTCCCAGAAAGATTCCAGTCTCGCCCGGACTCAAGGTTAACACCCCCCCTTCAGTCATTCCATTTCGTCCCCCGGTGAAGAATCAAAGCCCCAGCTCCTCCTTTGCGCTTCGTGAAACTCCTACGGTGTCGGCGATGCTCCCATCCAGCTGGTTGATGCCCAATAATAACAGCCCCAACATATTCGTGGTCAGTGATATTGGCGACGAGTCCTTATGTTGTGCATCCGTCGCCCTGACGACCTCAACCCCGTTGGAAGTTAGCGTTTGTGTCAGAGTGTTTGCTGGGGAGGGACAGGCCATTCCGCTGTCCCGCCCCTCTACAATTGATCTCTCTCACCAAGGTCTGCTTGAGCGCTAGAAAACGACTGTCTCGCAGGCAAACCATCCCCCCTTGCGTGACTACTTTCATCGACTGTTTTACGGTAGTGACGATTGGTTTTGTAGTGTCTGTGTGTGGTTGTGCTGCGGACAGTTTTGAATTCAGATCAGGAAAGAGGTGTTTTGTGAGCAAACGCGACGAATTCGGATTTCGTCTCGGTGTAGTTCAGAGAAGGTTAGTGTGGTGAGGTCTGCGTGAGATTCTAGAGTGCTCAAAATTCATCTTGCGAGGTTGTACACTAAGGAGCAGAGCGTGTATCACGGGAGAGTATATGGACAGGAGAGGGTGGTGCAAAGGGATTTCCCACTGGTGGCCGCGATTGAGGTTGGTGGTGGTGAATGATCGTGGAGTGTCGGTTGTAGGGTCTGCGTGCTTTGGATTCAGAACGTACCTTGTATGCAATGACTAGCTCTTAATGAAAAGCCGATCGTCCATGGCCGGTAACCGTGGGGTCTGCATCTCAGAAGTTTATGCAGATTCTGCGTGAGTCCGAGAGATTTTTCCCTGCGGACGAGACGAGTCATTAGAACTTGCGAGATCTACTTGAATTGATGAGCCATGAGGAGAGACCGTATAGGATGAGCATGAGCTTGCAAATGGATTGGTCTGTGTACTGGGCAGGAGTTGGTGAAGGATTACACAGTTGCACAAGGTCGTTGTTGGTGATTGATCGCTTGGTTTCTACAACTACAGACTACCATCGCTCCAGCTACTTTCGGATACGCCAACGATAACACACAAGTGTATCGTTTCTGCGTGAATACCTGGAGAATTGGCCACCGTAGTTGCCAAGGCGCAGGGGTACTAGTTGCCAAGTACTCACTGAAATTTCATCTCCAGAAGCGTGCTAGTGGGAGAAAGTGGTTGGGGTTTTTTCAGGTTGTTGAGCAGGGATCTCATGTGCATGGTGGCAAGCATGGCACCCATCGCAAGCGCCTCTGCGTCCCATGTGCCAGCATCTCAAAGTTGCGTAGCAGGTACTAGTGAGGAGTTTGTCGCACCCCTTGCGCACTTCGTCTCAAGACAGGAAGATGGCACAAGTTTAAGTCTCAACCGGGCGCAAAGCATATCTGAGGTACTTGGCGGCAGCCAGGTGATTTCTCCAAAGGCCCCATCGGGCCGGAGCTTCTTTGTGGCACCGCAAGGATTCCATGAGGACTACGACCTCCAGTACGTGGTGAACGTTGCAATGGCGTCCTATGAACATAGCAGCCGGCAGCAGGTTCCGATTTTAGCCGACTCCGCTTCGGAACTGAAGACACCGGAGTGGTCTCATAGGAACGAACATAACAATCCCCAGTTCCGAGAGCCTAACCGCGCTCCGCCATGGCAAGGCGCACCTTCGGCCATTGAGACGTCAAATGTAATAGCGCCTGGTAGTCCTTCCGGCTTAGCCTTGACTCATTCTCGAGGAGAAATGCTCAGTCTTCCCCTCCAAGCTGAAACCAACCCCCTCTGGAACTGCCCCTACACCCAGTATGCAAAGCCCACATCCGAATTAGCTTTACGGAAACCAACTCCAATGATGCCAGTTGCAGTATCAGACTTAGTCAGTTCACAAGAAGCCACTGCCAACATTCCCCCGGTGACTACAAACATGCGCCTTGATTCATTTCAGGTGAGACGAATTGCTAAAGCTCAGTAATTGTGCACCGCACAAGTACATGCCCTGGGCGTTAAAGTTTGACCCAGTCTTCTGCTACAAGCAATGATTCCGCCTCTTACAGTATCATGTCGATTAAGATGTTATGCTAATTCTCACTAGTTTACAAGCATTCGACCGCGGATGAACAGGTCGCACATTGTCTGCGTAATCTGAAACATGTGCACGGCATCAAGTTGGATGGATTAGATTCTAATGCTGTGAGTTGAGTTTTACTTGTGGCTGCAGGTGTTACTAGCTGAAGCTTCTAGCTCCCGGCAACCCAGCGGCAGTAACTTGTCACAGGCAGTCAAGAGTCCAATTCTAAAATCTGAATGGGAAACCTCCGCCTTGCCTCATCTCATCCATCGCAGGGAGATTGCTAATCCTCCTGACATGGTAAGACTATCATTTTCGATAATTCCAGATTCTCGGCAATTCAACTGTCGAGGTTTTCAAACTTCTTGTAGCGTGACATTGTCCAACGCAGTTCTGAGCATGGTGTGTTAAGTTACGAAAGGCTGTAGGATGTTCAATTTGTGTACGTGTGCTCATTTGCAGCTCCAGGAGCCCAGTATCGCTCCTCAGACGGTGGCCTCCCCCCCTCTGCTATCTACCCTACACCCGCAGACCGAACAGTCACAGCGATCAACTGGTCTGTGCTCGACCGTGCACATTATCCTCTTGCTCACATTCCATTTCAAAATTTGGTCCAATTCAGTGACGTTTAGGAAGAAGTTGTTGGAAAGTTGAACCTGGCGATCACCCTCATCATTCATCCTGTTATTTATTTTATTTTGTTTTATTTTAAATTACAGTAACAACATCAGGAGGGAGTCCAGGGCCTTCTACCGAAGCTACGCCAATGTTCTCAGCTGCTGAGGCTGCCAAGGCTCGCTTACGGTGGACTCCTGCACTCCACGAAAAGTTTGTCGCGGCTGTTGCCAAGCTCGGTGGCCCTGATCGTAAGCGAATCGCAGCCTTTGTCTACTCAATTCTCATTCCATATAGATCCTACAGGTTTGGAACTCGTCCACATCGAGAGCTCTTCTGTGGTTTTTCCATCATTTATAATACCAGGTACTGATGTAGTTTTATCATATGGCTCGCAGGAGCAACGCCTAAGTCAGTACTGCGTTTGATGGGATGCAACGACATTACGATCTATCATGTCAAGAGTCATCTGCAGAAGTACCGGCTTATCCCTGAGACGTCCACTGCAGGTATTCTCACTCATCTCATGACAGCATCGTAAATTTTTACTGAGGTTTGCACGAATGGTTCATTTGAATATGGAGTACAAAGTGATAGAAATATCTCACTTTTCTGTCCATGCGGGATTTGGAAATGCAGAATCCAAGTGTGAGCGGAAGCGCCACAATCACTGCCACGGAGGTTTCGACGCAGCCTGGTCAGTTACCTCTCCCTCTTGCGATGTCATTAGTGCTGGTTTTTTTCTTGTTATGAACTCTAAAAACGTTCGAGAGTCTAACTCTGCGTTGGTTCCCTACAGCACTGCGAAGATGTCGCAAGCCCTGCAGATGCAAATGGAGGTACAAAAGCGTCTGCACGAACAGCTCGAGGTCTAGAACATATTGATCCATTGTATTAAAATCGAATTATTCGTGCATGCATGAGCTTACGAGTTAGAATTCCGAATTCAAAACTGCTGCAACCTTCAATCGTATCTTAGAGTGTGTTGGTGTTGATCGATGGCAGACCCAGCGGCAGCTTCAGCTCCGGATTGAAGAGCAGGGCGCCAACCTCCAGAGAATGATCAACGCGCAAGTCATCGCAGGGCACGCTCTGGGGATCCCTTCGGACCAAATCGCCAACGGTGAATTCCTCTCAAACGCCGTTAGTCAGGCGCTCAACCTCTTCCCAGGCATCACTCCCTCCAAACTCTCCCAACAAACCACCTCGTGGACCCACACCGCGAGCACCAGCACAGGTCCTCCACCCAAACGCACACGCGTCGAAGTGCCAGCACTAGTTATCGTGCCAAAAATCGCATCAAAAACCAAGTACACCATGCCTGCAGAAGCCTCATCGCATGGATCAGCTCCATTCGAAAACATCACTCCATTGTCGCGGATGGATAACACGGCAATCAACGCAGCAGCAGCACCCAGAGGTGACGCTGACGCGATGCCAGTCCCGCGGCACGTCAACCAGCCGCAGGGGTGCGTCCTGATGCAGCACGGTGGCGCGGCTGCGGCGCCGATGCAGACTTCGGCGTGACCACAGAAGCGGTCATCACAAAACCCACAGACTGACTTCAATGGACCCTCATCTGGGTCTGTGCTGAACTGGACTGGACTGGGCTCCGTCTGTGTATTGTTGCGTCTAGACTTGGGAAGTTGGAGATGCTCTGGGTGGGTGTGTGTGTGTGGGTGAGTGAGTGTGTCTGAGTGCGTCTGTTCTGTCTAGTGAGGGTGGAGCTAGAGCACCGAGGCCACTGCCACCTGTCCAGTGCTTTGTGTATACAAAAAAACAGGAGATTGTTGTTTTAAATTCAATTCCAAGCTACTGCGTAATTGAGCTTCGTCTGTCGTCCCCCTGGCGTTTATTTTTCTCAGTTGGAGTCCTTCATTGCCACTGCAGTGACCCATGAAGGAGACTGCAAGTGTTATTTTTTGGAAATATCATGGTTGCCCTTGTGTTTTAATTCTAGTTGTCAGTTGGGAATTAAAATTATGGATTTACTGGATGCAACTACAAGTTAACTTGTTCTTGAGAAAAAGAAGAGATTTGAGGTGACGAAGAGTTGACTCTGCTATGGCTTTTAGGATGGTAAGAAGAGTAAGGTTAGGCTTGAAATGTGGATGGTATGTTTTTTCAAATTTGGGGTTGTGTTAAATTAATAGTAAAATATTTTATATGTTGTCGCATTGTAATCGATATAGGTGACTCCAAATTTTCTATCGTGAATTAAAACTAAAGATATATATACATATATATATATATATATATATATATATTTCTTCTACTACTTGTTGTGAAAAACTTTTAATGGAAAAATTCGAGGCATTATAAATACCTTACCAAAATTTATATAAATAATGCAAAAGATATAGAAAAAAGTTATTTTAAATACTTAACATGGTTATTTTGCATGAGCTCTTTTTTTTTGAGTTTATTCTTATATTTATGAACAACTACTAGTCACTTAATGTTAGATAATTATTTTAAAAAAAAACATGCAAAAAAGAGAAAATATATTTTTAATAAAGATTCAAAATATCAAGAAATAAAAATCACCAGTCTGAACATTCAAAAAATACAAAAAAACAAAAAAAACAAAATATTGCTAAGAGAAATTGTAGTTTCTATTTCTTTTTTACTTTTCTTCCCTCTTCTTTCTCTTCCTTCACATGTACGTATATATATATATATTTTTTTCCAGCATGATAAATAGATGAGATCAACAGCTACAGAGAGATGAAAGCTCACATGTAATCACCCATTCAGAACATGAAAATACATCTGAGGGCAATTGTTACAATTCTGCCTTTAAAAGCAACTCAACCCACAGGATGAGAAACATCATTTTGACCAACAAGAGTGGTGAATCAGAATGGAAACTAGAGCAAGAGCAGAGCCCACGGCCAAAAGCACAGCCCCCTCAAGACCATGCAACGGATCAGGTATGCTGCAGCAAACACACCACGCACAAGACTAAATGCAGCGCCCCCACAAGACGTTCCGTCACCAAAAACGGGGCCTCATGCCGCAGCTTGGCTGGATCCGGCCGGCTAATGGGAAGGAGCTCGGGCTCAAGTGACGGAGCGCCGTCGAGGCTTCCTCGGCGACGGCGACGGCGACGGCGACGGCAAGTGTGGGGAAATGGGAACGGGTCGAAATCCTGGAGCGGGTGAGAGGGTATCAGTTGGGATCTTGAAGCCGGGGTGATCCCAAGGGGGTGTTCTGGTTAGACGCCCTCTGTTCTTGCAAGAACGGGTGCCCCGCGGTCAGCATCATGAGGCTGGACAGATGGGGATCGGCGCGCGGGCTGAATCGATTTGGCGCTGGTTGCGCTGCGGTGTTGAACATGGAATTTAAGGAGGTGGTGTTGAGGAAGCCTCGGCCTGAGAAGTCTCGGCAGTTGAGGAGGTGTGGAGCTCCGTCCAGAGTGGCTCTTTGCATCTGGAAGTCTCGGGCGTCGAGAGTGTCGGCGCTGAAGTATGCCGCTGCCGCTGCGGCGGCAGCGTATTCCTCCTTCATCCCGGAGGAATCGCCGTCGTGGCAATCGGAGAGGACTTGGCCGCAGGAGGGGAGGAAACCGTTGGAGAGGCCTGTGAGGTAGGGGTTTCCTTGGGAGAGACGCTGGATCGGGGCGCCGCCTTCGCTGGACGCCGGGGAGGCGAAGGGGGAGTTGGAGATGCACCCGGAGCCTATGAGGGTCATGGAGGAGCTGTTGGAGTGGTGACCAGCGGCCCCGCCCATGGAGTGGTGGCTCGGGGAGGCGGTCGTCGAGCAGTTGCCCTCGCGAAGCTCCCCAGCGTCCCCCATGAGCCCCGCTAGCGTGCAGTTGAACCCGGCATTGATCGTGGTCGGAGGCGAGATGAGCTGCTGCAGGCGGTTCATGGTAGGGTTGCTCTGGCGAAGTGAGTGGTGCAGGCTGCTCGAAGGCTGCGAGAATCCCTGCTCAGACATTACATGGGCTCGTTTGAGATGCTGCAATGGAACACAACCAAACAAACAAGATGCATCAATGTGAATATAGTTGAGATGCGGAAAATTACTACATCCAATCAAGTCAAAGAAGAGCAAGATTTCTGGTCTGGTGGCTGAATAACTGCTGATTAATCACGATTATTCTACTTCCTGGCTACTCATTTAACTTAAAGTATCATTCACCAGCCCTAAATCAGGGCAACTATAAAATTCTGTAACACGAACAAATAGGGTTCTTTTTTTCTTTTTCTCCTTTTTGACACAGAAGGGGTAACCCCTCGCATTGAATAAATAGGATTTCGAATCTTTGGACTTAAATTTAGCTAGCAGAGAGCCTTAGCGAGTGCTGCACTCATTGATTGCAAGAGTACACCATCAGCGCGCAGTAAACATGAAATTAAAACGTTGTGCATTGAGAATACCAAGGAATGGACGCAAGGCCCGGGCATGGAGGTTACCTGGGAGCGATAAGTGTTGCCGTCGGGTTCCACCACCCATCCGGCTTCGGAGGCCAGAGCTCTCAAAACGTCATTAATGTCAGCGCGAGGGGGCAGGTTGTAACTCCCGTATTTTCTGAGGCCAGCGAAAATTTTGGTAGTGATGGCTCGTCTCTGTCGCTCCCTCAGCTTCGTCTTCTCCTTCTCGCTTGCGCTCAACTTCGCCATGCTACTGGTCTCCGACTTGGAGTTAGACTCACTCGGAGCCTCTTTCGGCATTACCAAACGACGCCTATAAGCAGAATCAAATGTTTTTATTTCCACCGCTCTTCAGGTTCTAAAATTCTAGGATGATGGCGTCAAAAATATTTCGTACCATGGACAGGCATTGCTGGACAACGGACTGCAAAACACCAAGTACGATATGCATCAAATTCCTTTTCAGGCTGCTGACGTGCAAGGTCAGGGCAGAAAGCACTCATACCATCCTGTCCAGTGTGCTAATGACTAGAGTCCATCCTCGAGATGAATACGTGAAGTCTACCCAGTGCAAAAATGTTCAAAGAGCAGAGCATGAGACTCACCGCCAAGTTCTGGTTGCTCGAGGAGCTTCACCTCCGTAACATACTTTCACCCATGAAGTCGTGCATATGTCCCGTAGTAAATCAAACCAAGAGTTATCTCTTTTGGCGCTTTCAAAACTCCAGTGATACTGAGCCGCCTCCCACACACACACACCTTTCCCGTGGGCCTCTCTAAAATTTCATGTGTAACCTATAAAATATTGTTTTCCAGCTCCCTCCTTGTGCCGAAGGAAAAGACCATTCCAGTTCACCCGAGCACCGCTTCAGTGATCATGTGCTGATGTCGGTAGAGAGCCTCCTAGACTGCCTGGTTGACTACGCCGGAAGCAGACATAGTGGAGTATAGTGCGTAAAAATCAGCCAACACCTGTGACAGAGCATTTAACTAATTACTGTCCAGCTGAAGAAACCAGCCATCTATGGCGAATCCCCCTCGAGTGAGCAGCAGTACGAAGCAGCTACGTTGCCTGCCGCAGCTAAAGCACAGTGGAGATAACTGGAGACAGGGACCAAATTACAGTTGGAGAGCCATCTCTCCAGAACAGTCAATGTGGAATGGGCTTCACGTATGTTTCTCCCTGAGTACTCACAGCACGACTAAGTTGTTGGAGAGACTGCCATCATGGGCTTTGACCGAGACAGTGACGAGGCGCGGATTAGGGCTCAAAGAGTCTGCGCGAGGTCGTAAGCCCGTCACAGCGTGCTCATGTGAGGTGCGTTAGAAGAAGAAAATTCCCACTTCACGATGAGCTGTTCTAGAGATGCACAGCAATTGTTGACGACTACAACACCGCAGAAAGTATTCAAAACCTCCGATGGTAAGGCGAAGCGATATATTCCCACAACCGTAAAGCGCCTCAGTAACACTTTTTCTTCGACACGACTAGGCCATTGATTTCTTCTGCTAATCAGCTCACAGAAACCTCAATTTCTCCACTCCTGCTCATCAGGAACACGCTCACAGTTGGCACACTCAAGGAATGTTGTGATCGTTGGTAGCATTCGCAGAGCCACTGTAGCTGAACACTCAATCAATGACTCCGCCACATGCACCGCAGTGACAAAATCCTCACTCCACAACACCAGCCCCAAGCGAGAGAGAGCGGCGATGGTGAGTGCGCATGCTTCCAGCAACTACTTTGTCGCAGCGTGGCCCGTGCCTGGGCCCCCTATACCCGCGCAACCAGCTCCACCCCGCTGCCTTCACACCGCGGTGTTGATACCCTGAGGATCCGATACCCTGGATTCCGGATTGGTCTATACGATGTGGGTCATGTGGTCGGCAGTGGCAGCAGCCCACTGACACAACCTTCCAGTCAAAATGAGACCCTATGACCATGTAAGCTGGCAAAGGAGCTTCCTGGTTTTTGGAAGGTTTACTGTTACATTAACATGTATTGAAACATGAAGCTCCCCTTCTATGTGTATGAATGTTAGCCCTAGAGACTGAGTGGATGCACATTCAAACAATCATGCTATGCTGTGGGAAATATCAAGCTCCATGACATGGGTGGGAGCATTTACTCCTTGCAGATGAGAAGATGGTGGTTTATGGTAGAAAATGGTGGAAAATGGTTTTGCCTATAAGCCACCATGTGAAAGGGGAGGAGGGAGGGAATATTCTGAAAACTTTTTTGCCTTTTTCACCACCACCACCACCTAGTCTGCCACCATGACTGCAGCCTCTATTCCTGGCGGCTCTGCCATAAAGGCCATATGAGGAATCCACCTAAAGTGGAGGTGGGTTGGGATAGGATGGAGGATCAAAGGAGCTCTTTGTTTTAAACTCTCCTTCCCAATGAACCCATAAAGATAAAAGAGTAGATGGCTCCAGCTATGGACTCTCTCTCTCTCTCTCTCTCTCTCTCTCTCAAATCGGATGTGACATCAATGGCTGCCGGTGCCGCCAAGGTAGGTCATGGCCATGCAGTTGACTGGGATCCAGGTCAGCAGTGCCAAACCAAGGCTCTGGGAAGAAGAAGAAGAAGAAGAAGAAGCTGCCTCCCATTTCTTCCATTGTTTGCCATGCAAGGCAGAGAGGATGAATGTTTTCCATCCATTTCTACTCCTTTCCAGAGGATCGGGTGGCAAAGTTCTTGAAGAAGGGATTAGGTCTGCAGAGTTTGGATTCTTGAGCTTTAATAATCAAAGCATTGGCTTAGTGAATTTTCATATCTGTTTGCACTCAGAGTATGGAGTGGAAGAGAATGGTTGCACACAATGTTCATAAGAGAGGCACCTGACTTTTTGATGAGATTGGTGGTGTGGAGTGTTGGATTTCATCTAGCCCCTACCTTGTTTGACAAGCCCAATCATCAAACACAATATAATATAAAAAATAAAAAATGCTTTTATTTTTTCTATAATTTGAATATTTTAAAAACAATGATTGATAAAAAAGGAATATTTCTTGTATTAAATGTGACATTGCTCCACACTCTTATTGCATAAAATTATTTATTAAAATATTGTTTATTCTCTACACAAGCTGTGTAATACATGCTTGTTGTACCATAATGTTTTCCAAGTTAAAACTCTAGATTATTACAAAACATGATAGTCTTGCAACAAGTAGGTTGCATAGGATATGAAAACTAATAAAAACAAAATTAAAATTAAAAAGTATTCTATGTATTCTTTAAAATTTAAACAACTTAAGTAAATATCTTTGTTAATACACATGCAACCATGTGCTCCACTTTAAGCATACTATTTCACTTTATAAATGATTTTGTAGGTCAATGTATTTTTAAAAAAAAGTAGTATATAGATATTTTGACAATTAATATGCATCATTCTTTAATATTCCCTATTTTTAATGATCTGTTTTAATAACATCTTGTATCTACCACTAATTAATAAAATCACACAACTTCTTTTATATAACAATTTATTATTGTATATTCTATTTTCACATTCAAATACATAAAAGTTGGTTGTCATTTCATTTTTGTAAAAAAATATGTAACTGACTATTAACTAATAATATGACTTTCACAGATTGTATTATAATATCCTTCTAATTTCATGTGGTTACCTCCTTGTTCCATCTTAAAATCAATCGTGCCTTTTAAATAATAAACAATATTTTTAAATATTTTTATTCAATTGCTTAACTTATATTTGGCTTTAGATGTACCCACTATGTCAGTAAATAATACAAGGTAAATTTTGTGCCTATAATAGCATACATTAATTATCCAATTATAAATTTATTCATATTTTCTATTATACTTTCTTATCTGTCAAATAATTTCTTTAGTTTGTTTATTTTTGCAAGTTCTAACAACTTTGTACTTATATAAAATGAAATTGTAATAGTCTTCCAAATTTTTATCTTTAAATGTTTAAAGACTTTCTTTTTTATATACTTGGATTAACTTGTAATAGCAAGATAATATGTTTAATCTTTTTAACACTAAATATTAAAGCAATAATTCAATTTTTTTAATTTTTTAATTTTTTATAATTACATGAAAGAATAAAATATTTTTCTCTATGTGTCATTATTATCAACACATATTTATTTTTATTTCTCTAAAAATGTAAACTATAAACTATGAATTTTTTGTAAGACCATTTGCAAACAAGAACAAATCAACACTTTAAATATTAACAACTTTTTTCTTTTAATATGTCATCTTACGTATTAAATCTTTATTTTTATAAAATATTCAACTGTATTTATAAGATTATAATTACATATATAAAAATCAGTTAATATCTGTATATAATCTGCATTTTTCTTTTACTGCTTCTAAATGTTACAAATTGGAAATTGCAATGGCTAATGAATAATAATTACATGCCAAAGCTTGCTACGTTTGCATAAGACTTGTCTTTAGAGTTTGAATTATAATTTATCCAGCATTCTGTAGTGATTTTGGATCTTTAATAGGATAGTTTTTTTTTTAATTATAAAAAATATATATTTATCTTTTTTTTAATCTGAAAAATAATTTTATTCTCAAAAAAATTTATTATAATTAATTAATAAAACATATTAAAAATATTAACAGAATATATTAAACATATTAATAAGATATATCTTTCAATACTTTTAATTGGTGATTTTTCCATCTTTTTTACTGAATTTTCTATTATTTATTTATACGTTTTTTTTAAAAAAAATTGTATCTCAAATTTTTTTTCTACAATAAAACATAGATTTCTACCACCTTACGAATTGTATCTTAAAGATATTACTAAATTTAGTTTTTTTGTTAATACAAATATATTTCATCAAAGCTGTAGATGACCTCATTGATATTCATATGCCTTGGTGCCTTTCTAATGTTCTAAATATTTACATGTATTAAAATTTGATTTCAACTTAACATGATTTAAAGTCTTATATCTTAGAACATAAAGTATATTTAAATATTCTAAAACATATATAACAAGATTTTCTATTCTGTTTTTTAAATTTTTTAAAGAATTTGACTCTTTTTTTTAATATTTATATTTGTAACATAAGAATTATTGGTCAATGTATTATCTTTTGTTTTTTGTTTTTGTTTTTTGTTTTTTTTGTTTTTTTGTAAATCATTCCAAAGTTTTTGTTTGATTAACATATGTCTTGTCATTTTTATAATGCTTCAATTTTTACACTTTTCTATTCTACTTTGATGTGGCAAATATAGTACTTATATTTGAGGTATCTGAGGTACAATTCTATGTTTTAATATACATATATATATATATATATATATATTGACTCTCTAGTAGTATACATTTTTAAGATCTTAGATTTTTTTAATAATTTATTAAAATTTTGAAAATAAATACTTTATTGCATTTTTTTTTCTTGTAAATTAAGACTTTTGATTTTATACAACAAATTAGTGATAATTGTTGAAAACTATGATGTTTTTTTATATTTGTTTTTTTACAACTATGTCTATAAAAATATATAATCTCCAATAAACAAAAGACACAACTTATACCACTATAAAAAAAACAAGAAATTATCTTTACTTATTTATTAATCATTTTGTGAAACCTTCTTGCCTAAAAAATACATCATATAATTTATAATTATTTAAATACATGTTGCGTACAATATTTTGATGTGCTATCATATTTTGTATTTTCAAATAGGCATCATAAAAGACCTTTTATTGTAAATAATATCTTTTTATACGATTTTGCACAAATTTTTGCACAGTTTTTAGTTTTGACCACATAACCTAATGTTTTGAAGTATATGTTAAATATTCTAATAACAATCCTGAAAAAATTTAATAAATAAATCTTAACATATAAATCATTGTTTTTTATTTTTTTATTTTTATTTTCTATTTACCATTCTTAATAGTGACATTATTTTATTATTTATTGGATTTATAAATCCAAACATTTTATCATCATGTATATATATATATACATACACCAGGGCATCAAATATTTCTTTTAAACTTTCATAATCAAAATATGTGTATAGTTATTAACTGTTTTTTAAATGTGAATAATAAAATAGCAATAATAGTAGTATCATGTACATTTTACATTAAAAATATATTTGTCAAAAATAAATCTACTAGAATTCATTAAAAATCCTTTAAAAACCATTATCTTCAAATGACTACATATAACCTGTGTGTTAAAAACACTGTTTTAATCATGTTTTATAATTTTTTTGTTTCATTTATTTCTTCACATTTAAAGATAAGAAATTGAAGTTTTTTTTTGTGCAGATTTATTTTATTTTGAGTAACATTCTATTTTTAATTAATGTATGTCATTCATTTTTGAAATACACTCAGTTTAAAAGCATGCTTAACATGCAACAAAATAACCTTAAATCTACTTCATATGGTAAAAACAGTGTTGAGTAATGCATTTTACACAATGAATTATTTGGATCCTTTTGTGGTTTGACTTGCATTAGTGGTTTACAATGCACAATGGGATGTACAATCTGTTTGATGGATCACACTGCTAGTGATATTCTCTTAACAAGTTTTGCCATAAAGTCTATCTGTATAGTTGTGAATGTGATATATATATATATATATATATTCAAAATGAATTCACATACAATGTAGCTAAATTTTAGTACTTGTTTAATGTTTTGAGGCTAATGTTTTGAAGAAGGAAGGGATTTAGCAGAAGATAATTATGTGTATATAAATATCCTTAGGTTCAAAATTATGAATTATGGTTTTAATTAAAGTCTTTCATGTTTGTGAATATTGAATGCCCAAGACTTGGCAATTTTTTCAAAGATGAAAACATGCACACATTTTGGCAATTTTTGAATTGCTAATAAGTAGACTAGAGAATTGAGTAAATTTTAGTTATTGTTCAAAAGGTATGAGGACATATCCTCTAATTTCTTTAATGGTGATTGAATCCCACATTCTAGTCCCACCAATGTTTTTGTTTTGCTTCATTCACATCCATCCATCTCAATGCACAAATAAAATAAAATAAAATAAAATCTTCTGCACACAACATGTCAGCTTTAGAATTCACATATCACAGTATTACTATTCCAACTTCAAAAATACTCAACAATCAATATACACAAACAAACTGAAAAGCAACTTTCAGCAAGCTCAATTTCAAGCCAAACTCAAAAGTTGACAAGGCCTTCTGAAATTTGTGTATAGTCATCATATGACAAGCATTCTCTTGTACAAAAAGTGTATTAAAAACACTGATAGAAACCCTTATTGCTAAATAAATGAATTAGTAAAATAAAGTGAAAGTCTGAAGATGGAAAGGGCGGGGGGGGGGGGACTAGCTGCCATTAGTAATAAGAAGACAGACTGAGAGAGAGACAGAGAGACAATCAATCAGACAAACAGAGAGAACAGTGTAATCCCAAGGAAGGCACTCCTCTCCAGAATGCTCTCTTTTATTATACACCAGAGCATTCTATGTCTTTACGGCACTTCTACTTATTGCTCTTTTCTCATCTCAGATGTCAAAACTTGGACTCCTGATATGCTTTTGACTAATCCATGTGTATATGACCACATATCACTTATATGTATATATATTTTTATGAGGTGTTTTTGATGTAATAAAAGTACTGAGAATAAATGAGAATTTGTTTATTTATTGATGTGTTGGTGTATTTGTTGATTGTAAATCTAAAGATGGTTTTTTGTATTTGTGAGACAGGTTTTGATGTGGTTTGGATTAGAAGTGAATGTGGATGAAGAAAAAACTGTTAATTCAATCCAAAGATTTGTTTGTTTCAAAGTTGAAAAAAGCCTTTCATTCATCAATATTATTTGTTTTTTTGTTTAAGGAATTGGCCTTTACAAACAATAAATCTTTTTTGGTATAATTTATTCCAATGAATATTTTGGTTAGCTAGTGTTTTATTAATTACTTTTTGTATTTCTAAATTCCATTAATTGATAAGGGATGAATACAACACCATTTTAGCCTCAACACCACAACAACATAAATAATTCATCAGCATCATTTGGTTGCTAACATGGGTATTCATTCTACAACTTATTTTACTATTCTCCAAGTACCTTTAAAAGTATAAAAAATAAAATTGTACAATCATAAATCACATGGGTTTCATTTCAAAAACTCTAAAAAGTTTTTCCAGAGTGAAGTATTTCATGTTTGGTTAGCTTAGTCCAAATCCACATGATTTTATACTTTTTTGGAATTAGGGTTTGACCACCTTGTTCAAATCCTAATGGTCAAAGGAGAGACCTTTACCTTCTCATCCTTCAAGATCTTTCACCTTTTTGACCAAACAGTGAAAAATTGAGTCATTAAAATTGCAGAGATTATACCCTTTTTATAAGTCAAATAATCAAGGGAGTTGAGGCCAAGGAGGAGCAGATGGCTGCCAAAGGGGCTATGTGAAGCCTTCTTAATGGCACAGCATTTGAATGAATAAAATAATTTAAAAAAATTGCTCTCAATCAGTCAAATGTGTTGACTAATGGTGTTCAGTGCTTGAGACTTGTTTCATCACCTTCCATTGATTGACGGAACATGACAATTTTTCTAAACTCTTGTTGACCTTGACTAGAAACAAGAGTTTTGAAAAGTTGATTCTTTGTGTTTTGTCATTTCTTATACTGGTTCTGTAGATTTTATATTAAAAGTTCTTTTATATTCAATAAAAAACAGTAAAAATAAATACCAGAAATTTGGTCATGTTACCAATTAATTAAGGGAACTGTTATGTGGACATCCCTTTTTATTGCATGGACACTCCCCATGTCATGTATCTCTGCATATACACAATAAAACTCTTATTTGCATTCAAAAGTGATAGGGTAAATTTACAGTAAAAGATTTGTGTGCAATGGCTTATGTCACTTCTTTTTTTTCTTTTTTTTCATAATACATTTCATATAATTCTTTTATTTTCTTTAAAAAACTTATTAATTTTATTTAAAGAATCTTTTATTGTTAATTTACCTTAAATTTTTTTAATGTAAATAAGAGTTTTATTGTGTGTATGCATAGGTGGGTGGCATGAGAGGGTGTCCATATAGTAAAAGGGGGATGTCCATCTAACAATTTCCTTAATTAAATAGTCCTCTATATGTATATATTTGCAAGTTCAATATATTAAGATTTTATTTTTAGAATGAACTTGAACCATGGTTTTTTGTACAACACCAAATTAATGTATAGTTATCTCATATCAATTCATTACATTCAATAAAAACAAAAAAAAAAAAAAAAAAAAAAAAAAAAATACTATGTAAATATGAAAACAATATTCTTTACCAAGGTTGGTATTTCATGGAACTAATTAGTTAAAAAACATTACTTCTTTGTTTAATCTAAAATTAGATGACATCCATGCATTACATATATGGATGAACTTTACTGGAGAAGATCTTTGCATTATTAAGTAGCAATTCTTTTTACTTTGCATATGGTGTCACTTTAAAATTGTACATCTATCCTTATGTCAAATGAATTTTAAAATAAGAAGCTGACAAAGAATCTGTTAAAAACAGAAAGAAAACTATACATATATATAAAGACTCAAGATTCTTCAGTTCAGGGAGACCAGATTATTATTTTAAAAGGGAAGCTGGAACTCCAACTGCAAAAGTGCTTCTCATCATTGGAAGACTTTGTATTCTAAAGGCCTTTGAAGTTTAAACATTTGGATAAAAACAATATACATAAGGGAACAACTCAGATAAATTTTAAGAATATGATCCTAAATTAAATATATGTAGATAATTATAAAAGAAAAAAACTCTTTTGAAAAAAATTACTGAAGGTTAATACTAATACTTCATATATTTAAATTTTGAATAATAACGTTTGATATTCATCTAATCTATTTATTTCAAAACAACCTTGTTTAGAATATAATCAAGGTTATTATTTTTATTTTTAAAATATAAAAAAATATTGTAAATTAAAGTATCATTGATAGTTTTTTTAAGAAATTATTACCAAGAAATCTCTATTAATTTATTCTTTGATGGTAAATATTGTTGAGATTAAAAAAATCTTGTTGCTGAATCATACTTGCATATCAATAATTTATATGAAGAGAACTTTTTCTCTTCTAAAATTTTATTATTTTTTTTTACTCAAATCTTTAAAAAAGGATGTTACTAATACCACCAAAGTTTTTGCTACTGCCACCACAACTTGCCACCTATTTGAAATATTACTTTAGTTTTTTTATTCCAATAATTTTTTTGATAATATATATATACTAAAAATATATTTAAATTTAATAAAAAATAGTTTTAAAGTTAATAAAAATAAGTTGTAGAAATAGTAAAATTTATAGTAATATTACAACACCTATAAAAAATATATCAATAAAACACATGCTTATTTCATTAAAATTAAAGGTATAAAGTATATTTTAAGTTTTAAAATAATATTTAAAAATTAATATTAATAAATTGATACTAATTTCATATTTTATAAAAATAATCTAAATTAAATATCAATAAAAATCTTTTTAGGATATATTTAAAATATTTATAATATATTAACTATAAGAATGTATAAGCTTAAAAAATATTACTTTTGATATAATATTTAAATTTAAATATAATTTTATCTTTTTTAAATTTTTAAATAATTTAAAATATAATTTATATATAAGTTATTAAAATATATTAATATAATATTAATATTAAAATTAATTATATTTATAAATATTAATTAAATCTTATTATTTCTTGTATAAATTTTATTGCAACATCTAACCAAGTGCAAATCCAAATAGTTACTACTATAATATAATACATGATATTATGTATCTTTTAAATATTAATATTTTTTAAATCCCTATTTAATACTATAGATTAAAATTAATCATATATTGGCTAAAAACTTCTAATGATTATCAAATATATAACAATAAGATTTTTTTTTTTTATTGGTTTAATTTCTTTAATAATTTATAGACTTGAATTCTTGACAATTTGCTATTAGAGTCTAATATTATAGCTAAAGGATTTAAATCTTATTTGCCAAACCATTTAAGTATCATTCAAAAATATTTTTTCTAATAGAAGAAAATTGTGTGATTTTTTAAAGTTATTTTCAATATGCACATCTAAAGTATAATTGATTATTTTTAAACTGTTCATTTAAGTTGATTGGCTAAATAATTCTTTATCTTTTAATGAACTCCCTTGTTATTATAGTCTATTATTAAAACATCTATATGAAATAGAATTTATTACTTATTTTAAATATAAATATTAGAATTTGTATATTTTTTAATTAAATTTGGGAGGCAAAGTATTCACCTATATTTTTGTAGCATAACTTACAAAAAATTGCTCAAGTCTATAGATAATACTAAAAAACTTAGAATTACTAAATTCTAAATCTTTCAATATATAGTCTTTTATTTAATTGATATATATATGTCCTCTTAAAGATGTCTATTTAAATATATTATCTTGACATCTACTTAATAAAATATTAGATATTTAATTGAAGCAAGTTTTTAAATTACATAAATGGATATCAATTTTTTTAAAATATTATTATTTTTAATTTTTTATTAAAAAATCCTTTGGCAATCTACATATATATATATATATATATATTGCTCTACATATCCATATGTTTTATATATAAGTTTAAAAACCAACTCGTATCTAATGGGTTTTATTTTTTATTTTTTTTATTTTTTTTAATCTACTAGTAAAGATGTCAAAGTCTAAGCTTATTTATAAGAGCCTTGCAAATCTTAAAGTTAAACATTATCTTGCAGTTTGTACTCAAAATGGGCGATGGGATGGACAAGTTGTGGCCAGCGATGGTTTTAGAGGCTCTGCTTCGAAGCTTCCTTTCTTGTTCAGCTACACCTGATGGTATCCTCTGGTTGTTGAACGCCCACTTACGCAATAGTGACCATTTGTTTAAAGTCTCCATTGAGTATGTAGCATTCGAATGTGTCGTTCCAGGATAAGTAGGTCATGAAATATTTCTATACGGAACAGGGTTTTGAGCGCCATTGCTTCCTGGAGCTTGCAATATGCTTCAGCGATTCCAGTACTACTGCAATATCAGGACTTGTCTGAACTGAAAACAGCATTCGGTGACTAGAGAGCCTTGGTGCACATTGGATGTCGCAGAGATCTTGTGAAGTAAAAAACTTCAAAAGAGTTCGAAGCATTAACTCCCGCTCTGAACTCTTTTGAGACTTGTTATAGCACCTCTAGATTGAGCTCACCTAGTTCTAGTTCAGAGACCACAATGTCTGCAACGAAAACATGGCTATTTGTACTAGGAATGGGGAGTTTCAATGGAACTTCATTTATGCATTCGTTTCGCATACAGATCACGGTTGCTGTATGGAGCATATAATCTCGCACACTATCAAGTGGTCTATTCGTCCGTGGGTTTTTCAACGGAGTGTTCTACATACAGCTGCATGTCCAGATAACTGCTACGCATTGACTTCATGGATGTCATTATGAAGTTCTGGTCCCAGCCCTCGTCGTCAGCTGGTACCCAAGGTTGGTCTTTGTTAATGGTGTCGAGAGAAGATGACTTCAGGTATGTAACCAGCTCCCACGAACAATCTATAAAAAAAAATCATAAGATAGCTTCAACTCCCTTGGTCTTATACAATTGAACAGACAAGAGGATTTGAGGTCCAGGGGCGGAGTTAAACAAATCAAGGACAGTGTTCCATGAAGCAAGATGTGTCAAAATGTTTCAGACGGGAATATTCTCCACTCACACGGCATTTTTAAAAAAGCGACTCGAGTAGCCTAAGAGTGATACAGTTCCACAACACAAAGCATTCTTTATTAAATTAGGGCAGAAGTGAACACAAATGGAGGGTATAATTCGTACCAGGGGGTAAAGGCGACAGGAATGAATCAGAAACGGAGATCTTAAAAAGGAATCCTCGAAGGGCAAATTCAAGGTGTTGTGCTGGTACTCCTGCGTTGGACAGCTGCTTCAGGCCGAGTGTGAACACAAACTTCTCCACCAGTGCCTGATTCCTATTCATCACTAAGAGAGTGACCTTGTCTACAACTCCCTGTCATTAAAGTTCAGACATATCAGAAAGAACCCAAAGCTTTATTCAACACCAACAGTATCATCTGAAAATACATGGAGAGAGAAGGAACGAAATGAAGGGAGTTGTCATAACCGACGTGTGGCTTTTTGCAAGCTTTGAACCAGAAAGCAAAATTATCAACCAAATACTCACAAGTGAATCATAAGGTACTTACTTGTTGAACCCAGGGTTGAAGGTTAGTGACTACCGAATGTATGTACTCCCTCAAATCAGGGTGCCGAGCCCACTGCACAGGAGTATTGAAGTACCGCCGTCTCTCAAAGATCTCTGCATATACATTTGATCCTTCAGAAACTGACAGTGTTCGATATCATCCTACAGAACTTCCGACTCTTTGCAGCAGTTGACACATAAGAAAAGATTTCTACTACCGATTTATGATTCGAGATGGTTCTTCTTAAGCAAAGGGATGGAATTGAGAGGAGATTCGTCACACCTGGTGGGTAAAGTTCTCGGACGCATAAGAGCTGATGGATGCAAACCTCCAGAAACTCGCAAACAAGTTCGCCAACATCTCCTGCAAAATACAAAAAGAGAAATTGAACGCAGTCCAACAGAACTGTATAGGAATAATACAGCATTGAACACCTGTAAGGCAGCAAGCAATGAAGTTGCAGATCTCATACCTCGATCACACAGGCGAACGACCCCCATAGACTCCAAAATTTAGAAATTGGTCTTCTGGAGTCGGTGCTCGAAGAAATAAGACATGTTAGAGTACTTACTCCCGTCCCGAAAGATAAATTTCTTGGTTCGACCCATCCAACCTCCAAACCCTAACGTCATGGAGAAGTTGCAGAGAATATACGGTATAAATAAACGTACAATACAAGTTCTCGCATTTGCTAATGATTTCAGGATTCCAAAAAGGAGGCTCAAATCTTGGACTGCTTTCCTACGATCGTATCGATTTTCGCAAATGAGCTGCAGAAAGAACAAACCACAGACAGGGTTGTCACGAAAACCTCCAAAAAGCCCACCACATCTATTTTTCAATTGTCGATGCTCTGGAACCTCCGAACGTCGGGTCTTCGAATAAAATGAGATTTGTTTATTGAATTCCAAATCAACGCCAAGGTTTTGCAGGAGGGGGAAATTTAGACCATTTTCTTTTTCAAAATCTAAGAAAATAAAAAGAGCAAAACCCCGCCCGTAAAACTAAACTCCACAAGGATTGCGACTTTAAATTCAGGATCGCGCCACAAAGAGTATAGTGTTAACCCCAACCTAAATTTATAAACCCTGTGTATCCACAAAAAGCTCCTGAAAAAGCGATTTCTGTAACAGTAATATATTTCTCCAAAAGCGAAGATGCGAAGATGCGAAGAATACGACTGCTACAGGTACCCATGCCACGTTTGGAATGGACACACGTACGAGAGATTAAGCCCCACAACCCACACGTTCCATTAAGGCTCCGTTTTACTTTCTTTTTGAGGTTCTACTCCAGGATGTTCGACGTACAACTGCATGTCCAAGTAGCTGCTACGCATTGACTTGATGGTTGTGATGGTGAAGCTCTGGTTCGAATGGTCGTTAGGATCAGCAGGTATCCAGAACTGAGATTTGCTGGCGTTGTCAGCAGAGAGTGACTTCATGTAAGCAACCAGCTCCCACGAACAGTCTGTCACAGCGAATACACGCCGCGTCAGCTAGGTGGGTACCGCACCACAAACATTAATTCCATGAGCACTAATGGGACACTCAAGGAGTATGACAGAGCCTGGAATGGCTCGTCCAACAATAGCATAAACTTAAACTCGATTCAAGGTCATCATCTTAATCAACCAAGATGAAGATTCTCATCACATAAGGCAATGGAAGTGTTCCTTTCGTTCATCTTCATCTCACTAGGTCACGGGAATCAATTGAAAAGAGTTCAAGCGAGCAGATACGATCGTGCCTGGAGGTAAAGGTGGCAGCGCAGAGTTACTAACGCAGATCTTGAGGAGGAAGCCTCGAAGAGCAAATTCAAGGTGTTGTGCGGGCAATCCTGTCCCTGTCAGCTGCTTGAGACACAACTTGAAGATAACCTTCTCCACTGGAATTTGGTTAGCGTCCAGAAATTGTATTGCGATTTTCTCCGCTGCACCCTAAGATTATGTTCCTCGCTTAGTCAGTACAATGCTTAAACTCGAGTGTGATACCACTTTACTTCAAGATTAAAGTCCCTCCTGATGTGGATACTAGAGACCTTACATGGGACACGAGATGTCCAAGAGATTACATATTCAGAGAACCGACAGCCAAGTAGAAACTATTAGGGAATTCAGAACACCAAGCACCAACCCTTCCCCAAATTATACCAAGAGATTGAACATTCTTACTTGCTGGATCCAAGTCTGAAGGTTGGTGACCGTTGAATGTATGTACTTCCTCAAATCAGGATGACGAGCCCACTGTACAGGAACATTAAAATACCGCCGCCTTTCAAAGATCGCTGCATACAGGCTCCCAAGAACGAAACCAACATCAATTCTCGCAGGGTCTAAACGCAAACCCTGGAAGGCGAGACCTTAAACCCACAGCACCAGAAAATCCTTCTCCACCACACTAAAAAAAAAAAAAACCGGAAGCAAGAACGCAACTGAACTAACCTGGCGGGTAAACTTCTCGCACACTCAGAAGCTGGTGAATGCAAACCTCCAAGAATTCGCAAAACAGCTCAGCAACGTCTCCTGCAACGCACGCCCACCCACAACAGCGTCACCACGAGATCCACCCCAGGCTCAAGTCTCATAAGCACCAAATGAGAGAAACCACCCAAGCAACCCCCAAAACCCACAACACAATCCACCCAATGCTCACAACCACATGCCAATGGGCGTCTCCCCACCTTGATCAGCGAGACGAACGCCCTCCATTGAACACCAACGCGCAATCTGCTACTGGTAACGAACACCGACGCACAAGCAATTGCCTCTCTGCCCTGCCGTGATGCGTCCAAGACGAAAATCCGTTGCTGGTGGCAACAAAGAGCCGGAAACGAGCCAGAAATTCAAAAAACACCGTAACATGGTAGAGTTGAGTTCCGTCCCCAACACCTCAGATCATGAAAATCATGAAACAGAAGAAGAAGAAGAAGAAGAAGAAGACGAAGAGCGATTCCAGCAGAGGAAACAGAGCGAGCAAGAGAGACACAATGTGTGTGTGAGTGTGAGAGAGAGTGTGAGAGAGAGTGTGAGAGAGAGTGAGAGTGAGGGAGGGGTGGCCTCGGATGTTGCTCCCGTTTTAGAATTCAATCCAAGGGCTGCGGATCCGTCGCGAGGGGTCCTTTGGCTGCGCATCGCCGTTTTTTTCACTCTTACTTTTCTTTTTTTCGCGACTTTTCTTGGTGGCATTCTTCTGAGGGGTCCGTGTTGCCACGCTGGCACAATGCCGTGCATGCGTTACAGGACGCATGTATGTATTTATGGTTCAGTTTGAGGATTAATTAGTTGGTCATTGTGTTGATTTTTGTGTTGTTTTTGTAACTATCCTACGTAGAGAGTGTAATGATATTATTTATTATTCTAAAAAGTATGTAATTTTCTATTTAAATTTTGGATTACTTACGATGATTATATGTTATCCAACACAATGTATGTGAAATAGATATATATATATATATATATACACACACATATTTGATTAAACTGAAATATCACACTTTATAAAATTTTACACTTCATTTTTAAAAAGAAAAAGAAGAAGCTTGTAATCCTTCAAAAAGACATAAAACATATGTTTTTACAACAAATAAATTTTATATACATAATATCAAAACAAATTTGATCATACTGAAATGACAATTTTTTTTCTTACTAAATCCATCAAATAAATCAAGGTTACTAGCAATTTTAAACACTTAATAAATATATTCTTTCCTGTGTCAATATTTTTGAAATGCATATTCTGTTTTCAGGTTTCTTTTTAGTGCATTATTACCAATAAAAATAAATAAAAAATAGTATATATATTAAACATTGATGATTATTTAATAAATAAATAAATAAAAGTTCCTACAACTATATCATTTTTGAAAATCACTATATCTACTACCAACTTCATCTAAAACATATTATATTAGTGAAGCAGTTTCTATTGCAAACACAGCTTAACACTTTTAATTTAATAAACAAATACAGATACATACATACTTATATTCTATGAAGATTCAAAAATAAAAATAAAGAAATCTCTGATGTTCAAAACATTTATTTTTTTGAAATAATATTGTGTATCCATAAATAATAATATATATACTTTGGACAACAAACATTACACTCAAATTTGTGTTAGATTTAAAAAAACAACAACTGCATTTACAAATTATAACAGATATTCAGTATAATAATTTTTAATACCAAAATCAACAATTTAAATAAACATTTATGCAATCATTGTAAAACGAGACTAAAATGATTAATAATATTCTCATTTTTCAAATGATAATTGTTCACATTCAATTAAGAAAAAACTTGTATATAGAATAATGTACCCTTGACCATTAGTGTAACTATAAGTTTTTGAATGATAGTTAATAGAATTCATTTATATTTTGATAAATATACTTAAGTAATAATTAAATTTGTAATTTTTTTAAAAAGGGCAAAGGACGTTATCAGCACTTCAAACTTATTGATGCCAATATATATATATATATATATACATACATATACAGAATAGTATATAACAATATCAGTATGATACAAGTTAAATAGAAAAACATAGTAGAAAATTCAGGCTTTGCAATAACAGTAATAACTATAATCTAGTTGATGTGATAATTCATTTTATTATTAAGCATAAAATATTAATTATTGAGAATAAATTTTAAAAAGTATACAGACAGAATATAGATTCATGATTTTGAGTGTGATGGATAGAATGAAGCGCTTTTCTAAGAACCCACCATCAATATATTACAACCGTTATATTTATCTTAGAAAATGATTTTTTTAACCCAATCCATGTTATAAAATTTTGTATGGCCTTAAATGAGCTAATGCAATATATAGCTTCAATTACTTGATAGATTTGGTTAACTTTTATCTTTTAAAATGATAAAAAATATGAAAAAAATAATTCAGTTACAAATAACTCTATGAAAAAATAAAGAAGCATTTTATTACATTTGTTGAAGCTCAACATTATTAACAGCCCCATGTACTTGAAATGAACACCATCTTAAAAAATGAATCATGTACAGATTCTGAATTTACAATTACCTCATGAAAAAATAATCATCTAAATGTTGGAAGTGTATTTATATTTTCTACAGCGAGGAGTTCATTGAGAAGAAATGTGTGCAAGATTATAATGAATGAATTTTGTTTATTGCTAGTTAATTGGAAGAAATGTGCTTGCAACTTGAGAATTGTGTGGAGGAATGTGAGACTTACCTGTGCATAGTGAGATATTTTGGACTTGTTGTAAGTCATTTTACAATTGTTGTGTTGTTAATTTTTCCTTGATAAGGCCACTAGTGTTATTATTTGGGCAACTCTTTTTTGGACATATTGTACTAACTTCACACACTAGAGGTGATTTCCTGCTAACATGTCCCTATTTTAAATCTAGACCCTAAATTCCAACTAAATAAATAAATAAATAAAAATTAATTAAAAAAAAGCCCACTTGTTTTGTTTTGCATCCATACAATCCTTTGCTACCTGAAGTGGCGATTCTGATACCTCTAGTTTTGTTCTTGAAAAAACAACATTATTAACTTTACACATTTCACACTCCATCGCCTTTGCTTCAAGCCAATGAAACACAATTTCAAAGCACCATTCTTCTCTCACTCTGACGCCCACTAATGACTCTCTCATGTTCCAAAAGAACAAATAAAATAAAATAAAAATAAGCAACTCTCTAATTCCTTGATGGTAGTCAGGTGAGCAGCATCAATCCCGATTAAGAGTCAAAGTTGAAATGTTGACAAAATTGGCAAGAGAATTATTCATGAACAAACTAGTTTGTCAGTGATTACAGCCAAGCATAATGAACTTAAAAAAAAAATATATATATATATATATATATATCTATACACACATATATAAAGAGAGATAGACATAAATAGATAGATGAATTTAGTATTGCAGCAGCAAACTGCAAAAGATCTGCGTCGTCCATGGCGTCAGACATTGTTTGTCGCACCTCCGAACTATCCATGAAGTGCTCCAGAATCGGAATCAGAATCGCATGCGATACAACAACACTGTCGCCGTGGGCAATTCGGGATTCCACTGCATCAGCACAGCCTCCAAGTGCAGCTGCTGTAAGTGCGATGTCAGAGTGACCTCTTCCATGTCATGGAGTCTGTGGCATCCCCGGTACACTACACCACCCCGCAGCAGCACTGTTCCATTTCTCGGTGATCGATCACACACGGTGCTGCTGCTGCTTTGTTCTGCTTCGTCAGAAGCTCGCGATGTGGTGACCAACTAGCACGCTTGGAACCGGAACACAGCGAGGAGTTTTCTAGCCTGCTTGGTGAAAAGACCCGACCTCTATTGGCGATGTGCACTTGCGTTGTCGCCGTGGAATGCAATTCACTGCAAGAGTCCTGTGTTTCTTGTTCACAGCATTACGCCAGGGAGCTCTCTTGCAGTAGCAGCAGTCCAGGCAACGGCGATGGCGGAGTGAGTGAGCAGTTTGACATCAGCAGAGTTGGAGTGTGTGTGCTGCAAATGTAGCTGAAACTTCGCTTTCACCATGTTGAGAGCCCCTTGTGAAGCTGACATTGCACAACCATAAGGAAGCTGGTTGTAAAACACAAAATAGAAAGACAGACAGAAAGACCCAAATGGGAGTGAGTGCCTTTGGGAACTGTGACATGGAACACTGACAATGTAATGTGAGAAGATGTCATATAGGAAGGAAGGAAAGGAAAGGCTGCATTTGGCATTTCAATGTTTGTCTTCACATACACTAAACTGAGTGGAAAACTGTTTTGAGCTATGTTGCCTTTGATATCTTAGAGCGTATTGATGTACTTATATATGCAGTTATATATACATAACTATAAAAAGTAAGTAAGTTTGTATTTGCAATATTTATGTTGCATATTTATGTATATGCAAGGAAATTTTGGTTCAAAATATTTGTCAAAAAACAATCAAAAGTGTATTTTCAGGATAAAAGTTAACCACTGTAAAAAATAAGAAATAAACATCTAATTATAGAAAATTTAAGATAGTTATAAGTGGCTAAAAGAGATCCTACTTATATAGCACAAGTGCATGATTTAAAAGTACTTACATTTTTTTAGACTATGTAATAATTTACTAAGTTATAAAAAATGCATAATATTTCTAATAACTTATAGGAGTTACAAGTTGTTAATCAATAATGTGATATCAATTGTTTAATAAATATATGATGTTTGATACAAGTATATATATATATATATATATATATATATATATTATTTATATAAATAATAGAACATAATAAATGTGAAAGTCTCTAATGAATTTTAAGCTAATTATAAAATAAATCATACATACCTATCTACATAGTTATAAATAAATAGATATACTTTTTTTAAAACAATTATATGATAAAATAATCTATTAACAAAAGTTATCTATTTTTATTACTAAAATATATATTTAATTATTTAAAGTTTATATATTAATATAAAAATATTATAATCTGTGTATTAATATAAATTAAATAAAATTTGTTTTTTATTATTCATCTTTTTGTTCAAGTGTTTCATATTAAGGTGTTTGGTTATTTTTATATTTTTTTTTATAAAAATATTTTGAAAAAGATTATAAATGACTTTGTACTCGTTTTGTTTCATCTTAAATATTATAATTCAACTCCAATTTTTTATAAATAAGTAAGCTGATGTTAAACAAATTCACAATCAATTTTAATTGCCAATTGATTTTTTATTGGTTTGGAGGTCATAAAAATGTTGTTTTCTGAGTGCACATAACAAGAATAAATAAATAAAAACTTAGAATTTTTTTTTATCATATGTTGCATTTTATTAAGATAAAATAATCATTGCATTAATTTTGTTATAGAGTTAATTTGGCTTTACAATCCAAACATATTAAAATTTTAACAGAAATTAAAAAGAACAATGGTTTGCTTAGATAATAATAATATTTTTGAAAATAGTGAATTTTCTATATCTTCATTTTTCATTTACATTTAAAAACATTCTTAAAATGTTCATACTGCAAATTTTATTTTTAATAATTACTATGCATCTATTAAAATAGAAGTAGAGTAATATATTGTATTGGTATATTAAAAGGTCATTTCCAAAGTATAGAATTTATAGGTGCAATTGTTGAAAGACCAAGAGAATACACATGCACAACAAAGCATTTGAGTTGGTTACATATTGCATAACATGCTCTTCAACAATTACTATTATAAAACAAGAATCTTGTAATTAACATCATTATGAATTTATGCCAATTAAGTGATATGTATTCTATGTAATATGATATTTTACATCATATTGAAATCTATGGCATTAAAAAAAAAGTAGAAGTTTAAACATAAAATAATACAATATTGTAAACTCATATATAAGATTTGACATTTGTGAAAGTCTAAAAATAATGTATTGAGTGTTATTGAAGTTAATATATACAAACTTTTTATAAAAGAATAATCTAAAAAAAAAATTATAATATGCTATAATAAAGTAAGATGAGATATAAAGTATAGTTGTAGAAATGTCAATGAAAGTGTAATTTAATAGAAAAAACTGGACCACATGTATTTTTTAGAGAAAAAAATTCTAAATTCATTCCTCTTTTGAGAGGCCTTTTCTTAAATCAAAGATCCTAAAATAACCAATGCACCCATTTATCAATAACTACTTTTCAAACAAAAATATTTCAAAAAAATCTTAAAAACATGATCTTTCTTTTAATTAAGAAAGAGCAACATTCTCTAGTTATTGTACACATATCATGCTCTCCTTGTAATGGCCCTAATTTATTTATTCCATAACTTTTAAATCTATATATATATGATATAAAAATCTTTCTTGAAATTTTTTATCAAAAAAATAAAAACAAACTGTTCAAACCATGATTTTACATAATATTGTATGAATAACTAAAACATCTCCTTTCTTTATATTCAAACAAATGGTCGTGCTTTGCTGGCACAAGGATAGCCTGCCACGTCAGCCCTAATGGGCAAGGGCCAGTGAAGCGAGAACTCGTAGTCAGGAAACCAGTCGCGATTCGGAGAATTGTGTGCTTCGTGAGCAATTCGGTGAATTTCTGCTTCGCGACCAATTTGGGGTTGCGTTGTGGAGAAATTGTAGTGTGAGTTTCGTCTGCGATTCGGCGTTGACAGCTGGGTGTTGATGGGTTTCCCGCGTCTCGCACGAGCCTTGCTACGAACTTCCTCTTGCACACCCAATTTGAGGCGAGAAATTCCTTCTTCAATTGGCTTGAATCTCCCAGCACATGCTCTCAATTTTGCTTCGATCACTCATCTGTCTCGCATTGCCTCGAACGACCGGCCGGAGAAGGGCCCCCATCGTTGAGGTGTCAATTGCCTCCTCCGTTCGCTCTGACATTGTGCAGTTTCCTTGTTGAATTTCAGTTTTTCTGATTCTGTTTCACTTCAGCGAAACACTTTTGTATACCTTGCTTACCAATTGTAGAAGAGCTTGAAGCGTGAGCAACGTTCGTGTTTTGCTATAGATTCTAGGTTTTGAATTGTTTGGGTTACGCCAGAATCGTGAGTTCCAGTTTTAAAAGAAATTGGTTTCTAGAATCCGCGTTTCTAGTTTTGTTATTCTGTTCTGTAATTGGATGCTTACGTTTAAGCTATGCTGAGAGGTGAATTCTCACTTTGACTAGGTGTAAGTGGTGGGTTCTGCAGCCCCCTTATTTGAGGGTTTTTGTGTGGGAAGAGCAGGGGAGGCGAGAGTGCAAAGATGGCGAGGTTGTCAGGAATGCAGAAACAAGTACTCAGCCTGTACCGATCATTCCTGCGTGCAGCACGAAGCAAGCCCGCCGAGTCACGCAAAGACATGGAATCGTTCGTGGGGGCCGAGTTCCGGAAGTATGCCCAGATGGACAAGAAGGAGTTTCAAAGCATAGAGTTTCTTCTGAGGCGGGGCAACAAGCAGCTAGAAATACTTAAGAGCCCAGGTGTAAGCGGCTTCTCCTACGTCGCCCCTAAGTAAAGCTCAAACCATCTCAAGTGAGCCATAGTTCTCAAGCTTATGCCAGTAACTTCTAGAGAATTCGTTGCAATTTTCGAGTGATAGGAATCTATTCTATGTACATTCTTTTTTTCCTATTGCACACATGGATTGCCAAGGTCATTCACATCACAGAGGAATGCAGGCGTTGCGTTGTGATGCGGAGAGTGCTGCCTGGTTCTCATGTGTGCAAGCAGGATATTGCAACTGGCTTCAGTTGTGTTTCTTCCCACCCAGCATGAATTCATGCTTCGTTTCTCTGCATTGCCACTGTCTTTGACTAGAGAGTGGCGACGTTTTTTGTAAGCAACTGGGTTATTTCCAATGCATCAATGTAGGGTGTGAACGAAAATTGAAGTTGGGACATCTTTGGATGATTAGCACATAAAATTCGTGTAAAATTTCATGAAATCTCTGCTCGCTATGGTCTGTTGTTTGGTTTGGTAAAGCTTCAGTGACACTAAACATGGTTTGAATGATTGAATGCTTAGTTTTAGCCATTTCTCGCGTTTAAGATGACTAGGAAGTACATTGTAAGTACAATATTTTCTTGGTCGGCTTTGTTAGCTTTTCAAATCAAAATCTTAACACTTTCATTTGACATAAGATGTTGATTTGTTGAAAATTATTTTAGTGTGCTCCAACTAGTCCAATTATGTAACCAGAAAAAAAGGTTCTTTATTTATTGTAACATTAACCGCATTCCTTTCTTTTCTCGTTCAAAGTTCCTTGAATCCTACAATTATTTTACAAAACTAAAATATGGATTCGCAAGATTTTCTTACCATTATTTCTTCTGATTTTGTAATGAGTATATTTCAATTTGTTAGTCCACAAGTGAACCTCAGTGCTCAAAGCTACCATCAATTCATAAAGAAAAACTAACTCGATTTGAACACAAAATCAGCAGCAATCTTCAACTACGGCCACACTGTCCATTCCATCGCTTGCGGCACTTCATCAGTTGCCAAAGAAAGAATTTGAAGAAGTCACATTCAAGTCCAGGTTTCGAAACAATCATATCAATGCAGTGGAATCAATTCGAGCGAGATATGGGACCACAGTTTCCACATCCTCGCAAGGTACACGAACCTCGACAAACTGTCAGGCATTCCTTTCTAGAAGGTTGAATGACTGAGGCGACTAAGGTTTGGATTTCGGAAGCTGCATGCACAGTATAAAAGTTTCCAGACAATCGAATTCATTACATCACCTTCCCAAGTTTACCACAATCCATGTGAGATAATACACAAACTGGACGGAAAAGATTGCAAAAAAAATAATAATAATACCCATGTCGAAGCAGGAATCTAAGGATCTGCACTTCATAGTTCCAAATGCAAAGTTCAAAAGGGCCTTTAGGGGTCAAAGGCCAGATAAGATCAACACTTCCGCGGTGCATGAGGTTCCAATGCACAACCACCACCGTCGCTCTGCTTAATCACGAAGCACAAATCATCCTGATACGAAGCACCCAATGGAAAGAAAAACAAAAATAAATAAAAAAACAAATTAAGAAGTTCCCAGCATCATTCTCGCTTGGCCAAAAAGTCTAGCTCTACATGATTCGTGGCCAAAGTTGCAGGTGAACGTGGAACCAAGGAAAGGTTTACTGATTCACAGACCCTGGAATATTGACACTGAGACGGGTAACACGAGACCAAAGGCACATTCTGCGTGCTGAAGTGGAGGATAAGATTAAACTATGATTCTACACTGCACATGATCACCGCACTCTCTGTAAACTATGATTTCTACACTGCATCGTATCAAGTACAGGTACCCACATTCTGTTTCCGAATCCATGGACTTGTGATTTCATTGTCAGGGAAGAAGATTTGAAAGCTGCGAGATCAGAGGGCATTTCATGCTTCCTAGCCATGAAAAAAAGCAGTTCTGAGATGATGATGACGATGACGATGACGATCCTGATACACAAATTTTGCTTGATGTATGTTTAATCAATCAAACACAACAGCGATTATTTCTATAGCTTGTTGAAATGACTGATAAATGTAGTGAAATGAATACCAAAACATTACAGTAAAATAACCAGAATTCTTGACTTATGAAGAGTGTAAAATAATTGGGATTGAATGGCTTGCATGTAGCATCTGCTACTTCACACTTTAATTCACAAATGTTGTGTTTAAAAATATGAAGCATCAAATTTGAACACTGACAATGGAATAATTTATTATTTTTTACTGCATTGTTGTGAAAAACTATCATCCATATCAATTCTATTGAGCATAAATTTACCTGAAGTCAAAATAGTGTTATTAGCATGTATATACATGTTATTGGTGACATTTTGCACTTGTCATTCTTGTCATCACCAACAGTATTTTTTACTATTAATATTTTTAGGTTTAATTTTTTTTCTTGTCTATGTTTAAACCTCTTTTATATTTTTCATTTTATGCAAATTAATTTGTTCTAACTTTAATATACACACATACTTGAAACTACAAAATAATAAATTTCATAATTGTCAATATTTTGAGCATATATTCATTTGAATTAGATAAAATTTGCATTTAATATCCAAACCTCATGTTCTACACACTTCAACTTTTTGGCATTGCTAATTTATAATATATATATATATATATATATATATTCGTGTATATATATTTTTCATAGTTAAATTGATTGTTGTAAATATGCCAAAGATGGTATTGATTTACTAATAAAATCTTTCAACAAATGATTATAAATAATATAACAATAGTTTGAAATAAGACATCATGTGCATTGATGATTCCTTACAACATTATTGTACCAATGTTTATTTTGAAAGAACTAGATAAATGATAAGCCCTATAATGCAGATCCCAATGCTTTTCTTTTAACATTACAAACATTGTAAAAACATTCTTAGAAAAAATACACATTCATTCAAAAAATGTATTTTATTAGTTGTTTACTGATAAACAATTTTGCTGAGGCACTAGAGGCTAGATCAAAATGTTGAATGGACCTAGCACAATCCAATTAAAGAATGTAAATCAAATCCAATTTCATGTGCACACCAATCTTGTCAATCTAGAGCAGGAATCGAGGACAGAAACTAAACACTAATTTAAAATTGAAAATTAGTATAAAAAGAACATACGCCCTCAGAAGCTGACAGTAGCTTAACAGAAAATAGAAGCATGTCTTGGAATGCTTATTGAAGTCAAGAAGCAGCAGCTGAACATTATGAGAAGCATATTGCAGTAACACGACTTGATGCCTTCATGTAAATAAACTTGAAGCTCAACAGAGGTCGACACAAAGGACCCAATTATTGGTCTAAGGCTCAAGTAACTGCGAAATGTGACTACACACTCTATAAAAACTACTATTCGAATTTCTAGCAAACTACTTAACATGCTGCTGGTTAAAATAATCTGGCTCTTGGAAACCTGGTATGAGCATGGAAAGTTTACTAGAAACAAGAGAGCAAGGATCAACTTGGTGGTACAGTGTGAAAAATATAGCTAATCCACTTCGTACCAGTGGAAAATTTGTGACAAAATATTCCCAGACATTTTATAAATGGGCTTGCTTTCGTGCCACATTTAATAATTACAGCATGAGCTAACCGACTGCCTCGAGTTTCAGTTAATTGGAACCGTCTACAGTTTCACACTGACACTCCGACTCATCTAACTTAAACTTCAATGCTAAATGATCATTCATCCATACCTCAACACCACCATTACATAATACCCACCCTACTTACAACTTTGAAAATAAAACTGGTGGACTAGGGGTGAGAGAAAGATCAAATAAAATAGCCTCTCAACCTTGTTCTACAATATATCTTCACCTCTGAAAGAGTCGAGCTATCAGAGCGGTGTATAGGCATTAAGAATGTGTCAAACCCTCTTCCAAGTGGGGAAGATTAGGAAGGTTGGCAGTTACCGTGAAGATTGAACACCAGTGAAGATGAAGAAAGATGTCGATTGACTAGAGCACACATTCAACCCAAAGTCACAGGAATAATTTTGTAGGCTCAAATTTACATGCTGTTGACCGCGCGATGCTCAACTTTGATGGGTGTAAACATAGCGGAATATTCTACTGAAGAATTGTCGAAAAGATATCCATTGACTTCTCCTCCAGCATGCGCATCAACCTGTGCAAAAACGACTATTCTCAGTGTCTAACCCAAAACAAAGCCAGCGTCATTCTCTTCAAACTAGTGGATTATGCTTCACTAGCGAAAATGAAAATAATTTAAAATTCAATGCACAAAAAAACAGAAATACCGACAATATGTTATGCTGACCGTAATATCTTTCAAACCATTATCAGAATGATATGTCACTCTGTCTTTATTCATTCAAGTAAGTGAAATGGGCGTAAGGACTGCATATCTCAAAACTAAGCATACACAGTTTCCGCATACCTCCTCATCGTAGTACTCTTCGCGCTTGCGCCCTAGGAAAGCGGTCGGTAAATCATCATCCATGTTCTTTGCAAAACGCCCTCGAACTCGAGGTCGACTATCTGCCAATGTTTTGCGACAGGCATACTGAAATAACATTGCAAAAAAAAAAAAACAGGCAAAAATGATTAGAGCTCGGCACTCACTGGAATAATCACCTTCTCATGCAGTTGCTCTACTGAGAATGAGATAACGCAAGATTAATCTTCTTTCTTGATCACTGATCACTATAACCTAGTGGAAAGTGTTTAAGAATAAACATATCCAGACCAACTTAAACCTGGAACACACGATCCCATTCCCGAAAAGAGGAACATAGAACACAGGCGCAGCAATTGCTGTGCAAGAAAGGGATAGCAATGCCACCTTTATTTTCTTGTTGAAGTTACGTTGGCTGCGTTTCTGCTGATACCTGTGTATCCTTATTTTACGTTCCTCCATGCTATATTTTCCCACCCTGTAATTGCTATCCTCAAAACTTGGAGATACACCTCCGCTCAATCCACCTTGCATACCATTCAATGTCTGCACACGCAACAATATAATAGCATTAAGAAGATAAGCATATAAACACCACGTGAACAACTACAAATATGGCTATAGCATCGAAAATTGTCACCTAGGAGTGGTACTCGCGAAGCAACTAATATACTCAGCATAAATATAACCATATATTCTTATTTCATTAGTTCATGAAGACGTAGCCAGCCAAACTGCAAGTTCTACTATCAAACCAGCTAGAAATGCACATTACCGAAGGCTTTACCTGGATATCCCCAGCACTGTAAACACGACGCATCATGGGACGCATGCCAACACTCTGAAACTCCGCGATACTGGGCTGCAGGCGAGCCCCTGGACTTGGCAATTCCCCAGAACGGTCCATCTGGGTATGACGAGAAATTATCCCATTTCCTGATGGAGATGGTGCAGAATTCACATGACGGAGCTGGCCTAAAGCATGACTGCTGAAACTTCGCTGCATGCTCGGTCGAGTCATTTGAGGCAGAGGCTGCAACCCGTCCCCGTCTCCGTCCACCTGTACCCGAGAAAAACCTCTCTATAAAGTGAAAAATATTATGCCACCCCTATGAATTATAGATCACTGAAAAATTGCACAAAAGGCGCCTAAAAATACAAGCCACAACATCATCAACAAGGCTTCTAAGTTTCACGACTTCTAACATGAGCAAGGACTCGCGAAATACCTGATCATCCACGAAGCTGGCAGTATCAAGCCCTCTCTCTTGCTGCATCACACCTCGCTGATTCATGCTGTAATACTGCTTCTCTTGGGACGTTTTAATCCCAGCTTCACCTCCAACAAGCCGCTCAACCTGATCTTTCCCATCGGATGAGTTTGGAGATAACACAGGTGACGAGCTCTGATGAACATTACTCTCTGCAGCAGATAATAGCATGTCCTGACTTCCAAACCTTGACGGCACATTTGCGACTGGCTGCAATGTCACCACTTGGGTAACGGGCGCGGCTTGTGGAGACGACAAAAACTGCTTCGTCTCAGCATTAACAGACATCACTCTTGCAGACGAGTAAGACATCCCTGGTGGATACCCCATGCTTGACGTGGACTTTGCATCGAAAGAAGATGGGCCATAGGAAGGGGCCATCTGCCCAATCGTCAATCCATTGAGCTTCTCGGAGGCCACCACGGACGGAGACATTAAGCCAGACTGGCTTATCGAGGGACTTGATGGAGACCCCATCCCGGTTACCCCATTTCCCTGCAGATAAAGACTAGAGATGCCATATCCCATGCCCATGCTCTCCAGGTCCAATGTCGGCTTGCTAAAATTGTAGTTGTTATGTAAAGTTCCATTGGAATAAATCGCACCATTTGCTGTAGCTTCTTGCGGGACAATCAAATTCGATTCACACTTCGCCTCTATCTCATCTACAAACGAGTCTCCGTTCAGACTTGCGGGCTTAAAAATGTCGCGGGTTTCGAATGAGCTCAAACTGGACCCTGTAATGCTGTTAAACGTGCCATCCTGAAGATAAACAATATGTTAAGAAAAGTGATCAGCAGCGCACAAATTTATCTACGTCACAGAAAAAAGAATAGGGGATCTTTCATGCCTCGGAGTGTTCTATCTCAAAAACAACTCACTCTATGACCGCCTCTACCAGACCCAGGAAGAACTTCAGGCTTCAAAAACTAGAACGACCTTGGCAGGTCGAGGTAACCCCAAGAATCTGATTCTTTGCGTTGGTCATATATGCGAAGAATTTTCACTCGTACTGCACCTACAGATTCCAGAGAGAAACCGCACTCTTCATGGCATGGCTGCAACAACTAAGCTAAGTCAGAATTCCCCTCTGGCTTTCTCACCGCAACTGTACAGTAACTACCCAAAACATAAGTTAACAAGTCGACATGCACACCGAGCTCTAGCCGAACTACTCTCAACTGCAGTCAAATCAGTAAGAGCTCACTCATTCTAGATTCACGAGAGAAAAAGGTCGCAACGTCGAGCTAAGCGCAGGAAGAGACCCACTCAACGTCTCAATCACCCGCGAATACCAAGATGCAATGGCTAATCGACCACCAGACCGCAGTTTAAAAATTCAGGTTGCTCTCAACTGAGAGCTGCCGAAAGGGAGAACAACAGAGATCCGTTCGTTTTCACTAGAACATGTCTACAAATAGAGCAAACAAGTAGGGCAAACTAAACTCGGCATCTCAACCTCCATTTGATCGCTTATTCATTTTAATACGATTTGCCTGCTGCGTTACGCTGGAAGCTCTACTAACATGGCACCAAAACCATGCATCCACAAACGCGTCCTCGATTTCCTCGTTAGAGCAGTTACTGAGACAATCTAGAACCTCTATCACAGCTGTCACCACACAGTGCAGCGGACCGGAACTAGAATGTGTGACGAAACATAGAACTCACATCAAGTCCACTAGCTTCGCCAAATGACCCAAAGTCAAGCTCATCGGCATTGTCAAGCAGCACATCTGGGAAAAACAGCGCTTCCGTTTCCGTCCTATTGAGATACAAGTCTTCTTCTCCAGACATTTAGAGAGACGAGGATGAGGATCTTCGACGAGCAAGCCCGCGAAACCAACCCCACGCCCCTGGTGGACCCAAACCAACTCTTCCTCTCCCGGAATGTCTCCCCACCACTTCACCGCCCTCCCAACACTCCCATCAGCCTAACCTGTTGTCCCCGCTCATGGTTGCCGACTATATCTTTCCTTCACGCCACAAAAGCACTTACCCTCACAATCTCACAACAATCCCACTTCTCTGCCTCCTCCTACATCAAATCATCAACAAGATCTTCAAATCGAACTACTAAAAAAATAAAATAAAATAAAATAAAAAAACGCCCCGAGTCCAAACCTGGACGCAAAATTCCAACCTCAGTTACACAAATCACAAAAAACAAACACCGCCCCAACTCACAAAATCTCCCCAAGGGTTCTCCTCACACCAAATTCACACACAATTTCTGTTTCCCCTTCCCCTTTTCTGCCGAATTGCAACAGATTCCTCCCCTCTCTCATACACACGCCTCTTTCTTCTTCTTCTTCTTCTTCTACTTCAGATGCTTGCTTGCTTACTTCCCCTAACCGCCCCGCACGAAAAAAGGGCTGTAAATGGCTCACTAGAAAGCACAGAAAAAGGATGTCATGAAGCAGAGAGGATCAGCAGACGAATACGGAGGAAATCGTCGACAATAGTGGAATGGTAAGTACAACAAGCACAAGGGCCAGCAATGACAGAAGAAACATCCGCAACAAGACGACGAAGTGCCTCCGTAAAGCCCGAGACCCCCTCCTAGCCTAGGTATGAACATCGCCCTCCCGGGTATCTTGAGGGTATAAATTGATACCCTCCAGCTCCCCGTTCCCGTTGGGAGGGGGGGGGTCCCATGATTGTCATAAACCTTGGCAGATGCAAGGACCAGTGAAAATCAGCAAGAGTACATTCCCCTTTGTCTTGCTTCCTTTTCCCATTATACATCTCTTCATTAACCCCCCTCAGTGCCCAGAGCTTTGAACATGTCCCCACATCCTTTATTCATTCGCTTTCTTTATTCATAAATACCCACTTCAAACTACATTGACCTTGACCTTCAGTTTTCAGGAAATGGAAAAAGTATGTCTTGTCCGAAGCCATTAACCACATGTCAATCCCGTACCCCATTGTAGAGGAATTTACTCTCGGGTTGCATTGTAGCCCACAGCTCGATTGTGTCAGGAGCGAGAATGAATGAAAATTCCATCTGCATTGGGACGGGAAGTGGATGATACTCATTCATCCAAATTTTGTTCGTTTTGAGCGGCGCCCCGGTGCGCGGCGATCACGTCTTTCCCTTGGTGCGTGAAGTTGAGGCTGCGACAAGAGCTCCGTCACGGATTCGCACCGCAGCAGGGCCTCGAATCAGCAGTCAATCTTAGTCGCGCATGAACACGGAAGAAGGCGATGGAGAGAGTCCCGAAAAGGGAGACGAAATTCAGGGCTTTTTTGTTTTTGTTTTGGAGCCAAGTGTAAAATAACTCGGTGTGTGCTAGGGGATAGAGGGAGTAGAGTAGGGTACTGCCTTTTTTCTCCCTCCCCGCTCTGACACCCCCGCTTGTCTTGTTGCAGAGACACTTGCACGCAAGATGACAAACCCGGAGCCTCGTAGGGTTGAGTAGCTCTAGGGTCCAGAGACGGAAGCTCCCCTCGACACTGAGCTCACTCCCGTTGGTTTTTCTCCACCTCCTTGACTGCACACAGCAGCATCCGTGAGCACATCGTCGGCTCCACCTCCTGACCGCAGCTTTCTCCTGCCGCCGGCCCGCGAACGCCATCGATCACCATCTCGGTCTCAAGTGAAGCCAGGCAAAGAATCAATTCCACAGATTCTAGTTACTCGCTATTTGCTTACATTTAAAAAAGGGGGTGGCGCAGAAAAGAAGTAAAAAAGCCAGAAAGGAATAAAGAAAAAGGGGACCAAAAGGGCAAAAAAAATAAAACACGAGAGAGAGTGGGCAGGACCGGCACTCATGCCGCGGTACACCACTCTTGATCTTCTTCAACTCCATGGAGGGAAAAAAACAAAAAAATAAATAAACAAGGATCTGGAGATCGCAATCGGGCGCTGCAACATCGACGCAATCCGGGTCGCAGTCCTGGAAGACGAGCCGGCAAGTGAAGGCACTCACTCGCAAGTGGGCTCTCGCGGCTCCTCATCGCACTCTCACTCTCACTTTCACTCGCACAGTCGCACACATTCCACATGGCATGCCCTCCACTGTCTGTCTGTCTGTCTGTCTGTCTGGATCAACAAAATCCGCTCCAGTTGCGCACCGGCTTCGCTCCGGAATCGTCTCCGACGCCCTGATTGAAGGCTTGGCTTGGATGCTTGCGTCGCGGTGCCATGGCACTGGCTGCGCATAGTCTGCAGCAGTGGAGCTCCTCCATGAAACTAAGAGCCGCGCCTCCCAATGGAATTCAGCAGAGACTGGAGGGGGGGGGGGGGGATGCCACCTAACCTCACGTCTTTCTCTTTTACTTCATTTCTTTTTCTTTATTCCTATTTCCCCTTTGTAATATTACTTCTGTATGAGGTCTTCACTTACTGTACCTCATTCTATTGCAGATCTTTTATTACTTGGGAGATTCTTACCCTCCATGTGGGCTGAATATTAGAACTGCGGAAAGAGATGAGA
The DNA here is from genome assembly GCA_036785485.1 of Physcomitrellopsis africana. Taxonomy (NCBI): domain Eukaryota; kingdom Viridiplantae; phylum Streptophyta; class Bryopsida; order Funariales; family Funariaceae; genus Physcomitrellopsis; species Physcomitrellopsis africana. Next base: position 182,655 of record JAWRVF010000286.1, read on the forward strand.
ACTGTATGAAAACAAATCAAACGCCATTTCATGCACAACGTTTTTTTTAATTTTGATGCCTATTAATAGGTGTGTTGTTATCTTGTACTAGTTTGGGAATGAGATTTTTTTGGTGCTGACTTTGACCTTGATTGTTAGATCCTGTTGTTAAACAAACACGCCGTAGTTGATGGATGCTTCAGGTTCTTTGCTCAATGTTGGTGCATCAGTCTCAAATGAAAAATTATTTTTTTATTGATTATTTCTTTATTTAAATAAATGAATGTTAAGAACACACACCACATTAGAATTTCTCCCCCCCCCCTTTTTTCTTTTTTTTGGTGAAAGTAAGTTGTATTCTTATTATATATATATATATATATATATATATATGATAAAATTGTTATTTTTTACAAAATTGTCTTCAACTACTAGCTCATATTACAATTAACAAAAAAATCAACTATAAAATTGATAAAATTCTTAATTCACAAATCAATACACTTGAATAGGTTTATAAAATCTAGCAACAATAACCTCATAAACCAAATCATTATGTCTTTAAAAAGTCAAAAACTTTGTTATGCAAATGATGTGAATGATAAAGCTACTCCACCAATATATACATGAAAGTAAGAAGCAAGTAAATTGAAGAATACAAATAATATTTTAGTTTTATGTAAATTAAAGAATTAGTTTTTTTAGTTGTCATTCCTTCTACTATTACATAGATACCTTTGAAAAAAGTGGGACCATTCAAGTATAATTGTATAAGCATCAACTTTAGTTTAGAAATATTCAAGAGGATGATTGAGATTTTATTATATTAATAAAAGTTGGTAGTAATAAAGTTATCAATTAAGAAATAGTTTTTTAAAAATACATTGAAAGTCCAAATTTAAACCAAGTTATTAGAATAAATTTATTAAAATTAATCATATATGTTGGTTGAATGGACATATCTATTAAGTAAATAGAGATTAAATAATGACATTTATTAAATTATTGGTATTCTTAGAATATCTTCAAATATTTTTAATAATATTTTAAAACTTCTTAAAATATTTTTTTATATATTCAAAACTTCTTATAGAAGTGTAAAAGCTTTTACAATCTTTCAAGTACTTCAAAATCTTTTAATATGATTATAAAATCTTTTATAAGATTTTAGAAGATTTTATGGCCTTAAATAGTTCTATAGAACCTTCTATAGAACCTTCTATAGTTTTTTATAAGTCTTTAAAAAATATTTTTTAAACTTTTAATATATTCAAAGGATTTAGAATATATTATAAAAATTTAGATAAAATATATAAAAATATAATAAATAAAAAGATAAAATATGATTCATCTTAATTTTTTTGACATAAATTTTAAAAAAAATTTAGTATTACAATATTTAAAGTCTTATATCCAATCTTATTATTAATTTAGTAGCATATTATTTTTTTATTTTTTTATTTTTTTATTTTTTGTGATTATATTTTTAATATTAAAATCATAACATTTGATCAAAATCATACACACTTTCAAAGACATGAAATACAAACAATTAAAGTATCAACCTATTCTAAAACTTAATTTATCTTTTATTTTAAAAAAATATTCCAACTTACTTTAGTACCGCCTCGAATCTAAGATTTCTTCTATCTCAAATTCTTCATTGTTGTCCACTTCTATAGAAGACGGTGGCATTTGTCTTCTTCCTTATATATATGTTGTTTTATATGACTCAAATAGAAATGCGTAGAATATAGCATAGATCTTTATAAACTTTGGTAGGTGTAATCAATAAACAATTAGATTAATTTTTTTACAAATTGGAAATAATCCAAGCCTATGATAATCCAGCTTGTCACAAGGATGAATACTTTTAAGAAGTCAAAAGTATCAAGTTGTGGATGATAATCATAATTAGCAAAGAAAGGTGTTTGTTGAGTAGAAAAATGTACCAAATTATTGTAAGCAAACTTTGCTATTGGCAAAAGAGTTGTTCAATCATCTTAATGATAATTGATAATATATTTTAAATGTTATCTTAAAACTTGATTTATCTATTCTATTTGCCCATTAGCTTACGAATAGAAGGCTGAAGATAATTTTATTTCCACCTTTAATATCTTAAAAAGGGATTCTTCAAAATTTTGATACAAATTGCATCCTTTTATTTGATATAATATTTCTTAGCAATCCATGATAGTAATAGATATTATTAAGGAAGAATTTAATTATTTTTTTCACCTATGATAGATTTTATATACGATACAAAATGTGCCATCTTGGTGAAACAATCTACAATCACAAATATAGAATCATATGAATTTAAAATTAATAAAAATATGATAAAATCTATAGAAATAGAAGATTATGGTTGTTTCGATATAGATAAGGGTTGGAGAAGTCCGTAAGATCAATAACAAGGGATTTTAGATCTTGAACAAATATCACATGATTGTATAAACTTTTTAATTATCTTCTATATTTGAAACCACCATAAATCTTTTGATATTAGTTCCAAAATCTTGTTGTATCCAAAATATCTTGTTATATGGAAGTTATAATAAGCTTCAAGAACACATAGTCATGTTTTATCTTCTAAAACATACAAACATTCCTCAAAATAGAATAGATTATTTTTTAACTTAAATTTGAATGTATCATGAGATTTAGATGAATTATTTTTAATATCATGAACAAAAGGATCTAAAGACATACTTGATTGGACTTGCATGAAAAAAATTGAATCAATAATTGATTTTATTATTCAAAGATGAAATTATTTTGGATTTAATAAAATTATCTTTTGTTAATCAAAAATTATATTTCCTTCTTTTGAAGTAAGATAAAAATATCTAGAAAGGACATTAAACAAATCTTATTATTTTTTTGGCCAATAAGTGATAATGAACTCAAATCTTGAGAGAGACATATTCCAATGAGTTTGGCAATAATTCAAAATACATGTTAATATAAAATACTTGAGGTTCTTGTGATCCATATACACAGTGATTAAATTGGAAGTACCTTTTAGATAATGATGTCATTCTTAAAAAGAATCTATGATTATAAAAAGTTCTTGATTGTGGATCTTATGATTAATCTTAGTTGTTGAAAAATTTCTTGAATAAAAAGCTATTAGATGAGGTTTGTTATTTACTCCTATTTGTCAAAATACCGCATCTAAGGCAAAGTCCAATGTATTTGTTTTCATAAAAAAATATCTTAAAAAAATTGACGTTGTCGTGTTGTGGTTTGGCTACTATGTAAAAAAATTATACATGTCTATTTATTGTACAATTTACTACTTAGCTAAATGAAAGTCATATTAGTGGATTTTATTGGTTATAGGATGTGATTAGGTTGTTAGTTTAGAAAGGATCTATTAAAAGGATTATTATTAAGATTTATACAACCTTATTATTTTTAGTAGTGACTTTTGAAGTTAATTTTATATTGATAGTAACTTGTATATATCTTAAGTCACCTATGTTAGACATTGGTGATCCTTAAGATCTTATTTACTTCTTTTATTTGGTGCTTAAAGCACAAAGTATGTAAATCTTATAAGAAGAAGGGTTAGAAAAGGGTTTTTAGTATAAAAAGGGTAGTTTGGCCATCCATGTGGATGAATAGAGGTGGATGATAGAAATCTCTATTTTAATAGGCCAAAAATCATGCCCAATGGGCTTCAAGGAGGCTGCCCGAGGATTTATTAGGAGTTAGGGTTTGTTTTTCGGATGGAAGTTGAACATCAAAGGCTAGAATCATAAGGTTTAAGTTTTTGGATCTGGTTTAGGTGCAAATTTTGTGTGATTTGCACTTTTTATGAAGAAGTTATAGGCGCCCAAAGTTAAGGTATTGATTTTGGACCTACTGTCACTCTTTTGGGTATAACTCACGCATACATAGAGCAATCGAGGATCGGCGACTGGGGTTGGAGAGAAAAATTTCACGGCTACACTTTCTATTAATAGCTCAGTAAAATGCAAGCTAGGGTGAAGGAGATATTGGGAGTTGAAGTCAGTGCTTACAAACTTAAGGGCAGTAAGTGACATGCTTATATAGTGGTTACATTTTGAGCTATATCTTATGTAATTTGATAGATTTTTGGCTCAAAATTTTCAGGAGTGTATATACTTATGTCACAAGACTATGTGCAAAAATTTTGTGGCATTAGGGTTTTGGGTTTGTGAGATATAAGGAAAATAGTGCTCGGGTGTCTCTGAGCTAGGGTTTTAAGCACCTGCTAGGGGTTTTGAGATATCAGACGATTGAAAATGAATTTATGGTTAATTCTTTCTTGTGATGAAACTTAAGAGAATTATCTACACTCTAAATTAAATTATTTAGAAACTGAACGGTTGGATCAAGAGTTATTGGACTCCAAAGTTCAATAAGAAATAGGTCTTTGCAGGTGAATAAAGTTTTGAAGGGTTTTTGTACAAACTTACTTGAATACAAGAGGGTTTACATATATAACTTCTCTTTTGTGAGATTTTTGTATTATTTGTCCTTTTTATTGAGGACAAACGACCTGTTGGATTTTGCCATCAAATTTCAAATAAACTCTCCACAACCAGGTACGTAGTGTATTCCCAGATAGAAAGCCACGTCATACGATAACATGATATAAAATTAGTGTAGAAATAAAAATCATCTTCAAAGCTTCAAATAATCCTTTGGCTTCTTTATTCCACTCAAGTTTTATTTTTTATTTTTTATAGATTAAGTATGTCAACGGAACTATAATTTGAAAAAAAAAAAAAAAATTGATGAAGATCTGGTAGTAATTGGCAAATTTTAAAAAATATTGTACATCTCTTATTTTTCTTAAAATTTTCCAATCTATAATTGTTTAAACTTTCTCAGGATCATATTTAAACAATTATAGATTGAAAAATTTTAAGAAAAATATCAACTTATTTAAATTATACATATTAACTTAATTAAATTATATATCATTAAAATATCAATTTAATTAAGTCAACTTATTTAAATTATACATCATTAAAAATATCAACTTAATTAAATTATACATCATTAAAAATGATGTATCCTAAAAAGTCAATTTGAGCAGTGTAAAATATACACTTTTTTATCTTGACATATAATCTTGCATCTCTAAGTTTTTGTAACATACAATAAATGTGAAGTTCATATTCTTATGCATTCTTAGAATAGATCATATTATCATTTAAATAACAAAGAATAAAATGTCACACACATAAAGCTTATTCCAATAATAATCTAAATAGAAATAAGTAAAAATAAGTTAATTTGATAATATTTTATAGAATAGCTTTCTAAAAACTTCATAAATATAATTTTGATATATTAGACTTATGTATTTTTACTTGATTAATAGATTTTTTGATTAAATTACGAAAAAAAATTATAATTATAAAAAATTTAATCTATTTGAGGATTATATTTTTTTAATCACAATAATTTTAAAATAATTAGATTGGAAGGAGATCTAATGATATTAAATATTATTATGCTTTTATGTTCTTTAATTGCTATATCTAAAAGAACAGTTTCATGGGTGACATCTCCAGAAGACAACAAACGACTATCTATGATTTTTACATGTACAAGTTTGATTTTTTTAATTAAATATATTTCTTATTTTTTGACAAAATCTTTGTTTATAAAACAAGTTGAGGCTCTTGAATCTTATAAAACAAAGACTTTGTGATTTGTAGGTCTTAAAGATATATCTTTTATAAAATAAGTCAAAAGATCTAAAGAGAGAATATGACCATTATTAGATATTGCATATGATTCTAGCCACAAGGTCCTTATTGTAATTAGAAAAATTTATTTTACAATTTATTATCTTCTCTAACAATCATATTCTTTATTTTATAGTTGCATTATTTCTTTAAACAATATTGAATAGTATATATAGTTTCTTCACAATATAAGCATAAACCTTCTTGACAACGTCAAGTCTTTTTTTGCTTGGTGAGAAATTTAAAATATATTATATCAATTTGCAATGGTTTTAGCTTAGTCAAATAAGTTTCTAAAAATTTAAGAATTATTGTCATTAATTGATTTATTCTTCTCCAATTAAATCTATATTCTTGATGCTTTTCAAATAATTGATTCTTGCATGTAATGGCTTGAGAAATAAATTATTTTAAAAAATCCACTTTTGATATTGTTAGTAACAAATCTTTGATGTTATCCTTCAATCCATAATAAATTTGATTGATAAGGGTTTTTTCATTCCACTCCACATTGTATATAAGATTTTAGAATTTAGCAGCATATATTATGGCTGACTGCAACTCTTGTCATAAAGATAAAAACTTAATTTTTGCTATCATTTTTCAATCACTTTTTTCAAATATGGCTGTAAACACTTTAAAAGATAAATTCAAATCATAAAAAAGTTGTGAATTTTTTTCTATCAAAGGTGCAAATCAAAAAATAATATTTTTATATAGAAATATATTTATGCATTTAACTTGAATAAATCCATTAGGATATTAGAAAAGATGCAACTTTAAATAAAACTTGACTTGTTGTAGAAATCCTCAAAATTTTGATCTTCCATCAAACTTCTCAAGCATATTAATCTTTTCCTCTTTTATACTTATAAAAATAATACTTCTTGAATTTAGTTGTAAGGCTAATTTACCTACTTCTTTCAATTGTATAACTTCTTGACATTTTAATATTATGTGATTTCTTGTTTGGAAATGCATTAAACATATCTAGTTGGTGTGAAATTTCATACATTAGTGTCACTATAGATCTTCTATGTACTCATAAAATTTAAGTCCAATCTAACTTATAAGTAGAGAGAAAATGAAAAATAACTGCACCAATATCCATCAAATGTCCACCTTAAAATTAATGAGGAATCTTTGGCAATAATTTCTCCTACTTCAAATGTTAACTTTTTTTCTAATTTGGTGTATAGCTTGATCTTCAAGTCTTTAATTACCATGTCAAATTCTAACTTCATCCAACTAGTTGATCTCTTCATATCTTAAAAACTCCAACTAATCTCAAATTGCTTACTTTTAGTATCTCTATGTGCTAAAAGTTAGATTTCTTCCAATTGCACTATTACATTGACACAAAACTTAGCACACAAATACTACACATTAACATCCATAGATCCATAAAATTTCAACCACTGATGTTACACAAATTACATAAACCAATCGATAATGATAACCCTGAGATTATTGCTAAAAATCCAATGCCATCCAAAAAACTGTGATTTTCAACAAAGCTTCCATAGTCGTCTCTAATCTGATCAAGACAAGCCTTATACTTCTAAAACCCCCTCAAAATTAGCTCTCCAATGCCACATCTTGATTTCCAAAAAATCTCCTAATTCTATCTCAGGTGGCTATTTGAATGCTTTGGAATTAGAATTTGACCATGTCCTACAAACGATTCTCATCTAGATATCACTTTTATTTTTTTTATAAATCTACTTGCCTAATCTTATACTTAATTTTTTTTAGAATCAATCATATCAAATTTTTATCTATTTAATTTTATTTAGATCAAATTATGGCCTTACAAAGGATGTAGAAGTATACTAATAATAAATCTCAATCTAGAAACTAAAATACTATCTAATTTTAAGAATTTTGCTTATAAATTAAATTAAATTAAATTAAGAGGCTTCTATAAAAGTCTTTTTGAAATATTTTTAATACTTATCAATTCAAAATGAAAGAACAATAATCCAAAAGTCAATTAAATTAATATTTTTATCATATAGTTGTATTATAATATGATAGTATAGACTCTAGACTTCTTCTATAGACATAGAAATAGTACTTCCATGGTTGATATTAATGATGCATGAAATTTCCACTCTAAGAATATTGACAAGCTCTTGAAGATTTGTGATAGTTATAAATTTATTTTTACTTTTGCTAAGTATAGCATCTATGATTTTTTATTCCATTTTAGACAACTTAATAAATTCACAATTCAAATTAGAAGAGGATAATCTACAACCTCTAATATCAAATAAAAATTTCTACAAAGAGAGATGATTTACTCTCTTTAAGAAAAAAAATCAATATTAGAAAGTAAAGAATATTAGTTTAAAGGTGGATAGTCTGCAACCTTCAAATATAAAAATAGAAGTAGAATAATCTACGCACTTCTAAAATACAAAACAAAAATAATGAATTAAGACTCTTATCAAACTATTAATGATATAAAATATAAACAACTAAAGTATCAAAATATTCTTATGCCACTTGAAAGGAGTAAAGAATCACTCAAAGATGATATAATATTAAACTAGAATGGTTATTGCTAAAGATAAGAAGAATAGAGACTCTTGAAACAAGACTAAAAACAAGAAAGATGTTAATAAGAGTGAAGAAGGCTTCACTTTTATCTATATATATACTATCTACCTAAGAGATATATGACAACGTTCTATAAGACCTTCAACACATGTCTAATTTGTAAGACACGTGTCAAACTTATAAGACAAGATTTTGTATATATGCACCACATAATTAACTTGTTCTACAAGCTATCAATATGTGTGATACGTGGCTAATTTGTTGGCCAAGTTTCTAACCTACCAATCGCCTATAGACATAAATAAAAATAAAACCGCATTTATGAAGCTTTTAAAAAGCTCCTCTATAAGATATTTTCAAATTAATCTTTTTTTATTTACTTCTACTTGTCCATGTTACTTAGATAACTATTAAAGTAAATCTTATGTCTATAACACACACACATGTATGTGTATCTATATATATATATATATATTAAATCAAAATAATTAAAAAATATTTTACATTCTTCTTTGATAAGTACATGTGTAAAAGAAGTATTATCTCCAATAATCAAATTTTATCTATTTAGTAAAAAAAATTTAAAAATTAACTCATACATATATCTATTTTCATCTAAATCTCAGTTTTTTATTTTGATTGCTATTAGATCACTCTCATTGAAACACATTAAAGTAACTAAATATAGATAACTTAAATTTATTTATTTATTTATTTTCATTTTTATTTATATAATAGCCAAGCTTTGAAAGTTGTGCTCGCCAGTAAAACCATTCAACTGTGTTGTAACTAAAGGCCTTTCCACCTTTCACTATTCACAGGAATGAAAACGTCGTCGTCATCAAAACCCATGTCCGGACCTCGTCGAGAACTGTGCCGGTCATGGTTCGAACACACGACTTCAGAATGGTAAAAACGTGACAAAACTACCCGTTAAAAATTCATTCCCATTATCGCAACGCCGCTGTAGAGTATGCGCATAATCCTCAGCAGCATGATTTTAAAATGTTGATGGGGACGTGTACGTGGGTGCCATGATGGGAGGCCCATTTCGTGCTTCGACAATGACCGCATGGATTAGGAACAAGCTGCCGTATCGGTGAAGGTGGGGAACCCGAGAGCTCATGCATTCGTCGTCCAGATTGACAGCCGCGGTCAAAATGTTCTCAATCCGAAACTAGCTCCTTGTGGAGTTCAGCTCCTGTAATTGGGTACTTTTCCTATTTACAGGTTCCAGTACCGAGAAGCCGAACTTTATAGCGGTATGAATCCTGGATGTAATTTTGAGATGCAGAGTGAAGGAAGCGGGATTTTAAACAAGAGATGGTGCGTAGTTGCGAACTGTGTAGCGTGTTAGTACACAATGGCTTGCTTAAGACATGACAACGAACCATCGAACACTCTTCAACAACCCGACACCTGCAAATCCTCACTTCCTAGTGTCCCAACAAACCTCTGACGAAGGTCTCCACACTGCATGCTGATGCTGCTCCATTCCCACATCTGGTGCGCCAATTCTGCTGTTGCCGCAGACAATTTTCTTCAAGCCGGAAGCAGCATCTTTTGATTGCTCTCTTAGTGAATCCTCCAAAATAAACTAAACGTTTACATTGTGCTCATTTTGTCCCCACACTTGTGACAAATATCAAGTTAAGCTTCTCGTTGGAACTTCTGCAGGATCTTATTAGCAGCAAAAGTTGTGGGATGAGTCCAGTTTTGTGATAGTGAATGAATCAGCGAAACTGAACTTGTTTCTCTGTTGAAGGCAACTGATGGGCTAGCTTATAATGCTTTCCATGAGCTCACCAGGCACGCAAGCAGCCCTCAAAATGAGCTAGTTGTGTGTGGAGCATTGTGATGCTGTTTTTGCCATGCCAACAACATCGCATAGTTGCACGAAATCTCCTCAACATCTCAAGAAAGGCAGCGAATCACGTCGCGACGGACGCCGCGTCTGGATTTAGCAATCAGACCATATCCTGTAATAGTAGACTGTTAAGTAAGAAGAATCGGAATTGATTGAAAACTAATTGTGGACCTACATTAATTAGCTCTTAAGTAAAAAGTTTGTACTTAAATATTGAGAAGGTTGACAAAAAGTACAACTTGTCAAGTTGCAACGCCTAGGATACTTTAGAAATTGTATTAAAATCTTCCATATTAATCAAACGTGGTACTTAAAATGTCTGAATGTGATAAGATATGAATCTCTTCACAAAGATTGCAAAATTGGGTTTAATGAATCTTTTACTTTTCTAAGATGTAGTTGGATTTTTGTTAATAACAGAATTAAACAAAGGTAAATGGGCTTGTTTAGATTTCCCTGCAAAATAGACTCAGTTAGATAGCATTATAAATAAATACAAAAGTAATTATTGTGATTAGTCCAATCCAAGATATAAAATGCTCACTTTAAGCAAGAGAGAGCAAGACAAAAGCATGAAAAGCAATGCAAAATGACAAAAGGTGGAAAATTGTTGCACATAAGACAATGCAAAACCTAATAGCATTGAGATAGGTTCTAAATTCGACATATTAAAACAATATTTGGAAGAGTGTTGCCTTAAATAATGTAAGCTTGAATGCTACTTGATTTTTATTTTTTATTTTTTATTTTCGTGAATTTTATTAATACATGTTTTAAGAGATTTAAGTTTATCATGTAAAAAGTGTTATATATTTTTTTAAATAAAATAATATACAATATTCTGAAGCAGATGTTTACTTGGAACGTTCACATTTTTTTTTCATTCACATTCTAAAGATTATTTTACTGTTTATTGAACACAATCATTGCAAGCAAAAATTTAAGTATGAATGATATATTTATTTTATACTATATATCAAATAATTTCATCATAGTTTAACTTCTTTTGGATTTATTTACTATTATGAAAAAAATCATGAAAAATAAACCAAAATAAAATGTAATACAATTATCTATAATAATTCAAATTCATATATATTTTGAATTTTTAAAGAAAGAAAGAAATAAATAAACCACATTGGAGTCATACTTTGTTATTTTTTTAAGGATTGAAATTGTGAAAAATCAAAGTATTGTTCACCTACAATGTCAATATGTTTGAAAACTTATTTTTTGATTAAGGTTTTTGGATTGTAAGCAATATTTAGTTCATTAAGCAAGTAAAAGCAAAAAACAAAAAATAAAAAATAAAAAAATCTAACTCTGTGGGACTTATCAACTCCATAGATCTTGTGTAAATTTGATATTTGTACAAAAAGAATAGAATACTCATATTCTAAATTTATCCAATTTGATTTAGTTTGGTTTATATTTGATGGTTTTTTTATTCTTGGTTATTCATATTGCACAACAGTGATGGTCATTATCAAGATGTTATCAAGTTGTTATCCAGTTGTTAAGCTTTTTAAATGTGTTTGCCTGGTTATTCAAATGAGACTCAATCACTTAATCACTTTAGTGAATGAATACTTTGAAACTTGACCTTATTATATTCAATATTTTTTGAGTGACCAACAAGAAAGGCTTAAAAATGTAACAAGTGCGTATCCTTTATTTGTTAAAGAGGAAAAATACAATAGAGTATAAATAATAAAAAGAATTATGTATTTGCTCTTCATTCATGAAAAGATTTGATTGCTACTTGCAACAGAAACTGTATGTCTGTTTTATTTCACAGATTGCTTGTAATGTCTGTACATATAAACTAATTATTTGGTTTCTTTTTAAAAAGTAAAGGATTTACCTTTTCTATGGCATCTGTCTCAAACATTCAATTTTGAAAATCTTACATGATATTTCAACAAAAAATTAAAAAGCCAATCAAAATCTTACTTAATACAATTCATTTATTTATCTAAGCTTACATTGTTTTCTAACTTGAAAAATCATTTAAGTAATAAACTGGTTATCTATCATTGGAGATACAAAGTATTGCTTTAATAAATGTCATATCTGAAATTGTTTGAAGTAAAATTCCAGGATTCAAGAAAAATATTTTAATATATATACACATATATGCATGCAGTGACAAATTACAATGTTTATAATCTTCATTTGAGAACTAATAGATTAAAAATATTAA
>JAWRVF010000286.1:200000-385035 GCA_036785485.1 Physcomitrellopsis africana
ACACTCCGGCAGACATTGGATGCTGCTCGAAATCCTGAACTTATGCGAGAAATGATGAGAAATACAGATCGGGCCATGAGTAATATCGAAGCCTCGCCCGAAGGGTTTAACATGCTCAGGCGCATGTATGAAACCGTCCAGGAGCCTCTCTTGAATGCTGCAACCATGGGTGGAGAAGGCGCAAATGACATGGCTTCGAATCCGTTTGCAGCTATGATGGGAGTAAATGGGAATCCACCACGCCCAGCCCAAGCTCAAGGTGGAGCTAATACTAATGCTGCTGGAACAACACTACCAAACACTGCTCCTCTACCGAATCCTTGGAATCCTACACGTGAGTGCAGCTATGGCAGTGCATGTGTGTATGACATTAAAACGCAAAATTATATTTTAAGCATGTTCTTATTATATGTAACTGACCACGACTGATAGATCTTGCCTGTGTTAAGAAGCTGCTACTGTTGGGTGTTTGTTTTCGTTGGTTTCTCTTTTTCCCTCTTTTCACTTAACTTAATTTAATTCGGTTCTGCTTTTTAATCCTGATTTGGGCTTTTTTGTGTATTCACATATGTGCCACACTCTCTAACTCTAGACTCGGCTGTGTTAACAGCTGCTGGAACTGGAGCTGGTCAGACACCATTGGCAGCACCAGGAGCAGATGCAGGAGGGGTTCTTCCAGATCTTGCGGGACTTGGCCTTCCAGATCTTGGGATGATGGGCGGTGCTGGTGGGCTTTTGGATCCTGCAATGATGCAGCAGATGCTTCAAAACCCGCAGATACAGCAGATGATGCAGGGGCTCTTGTCCAATCCTCAATATATGAATCAGGTGATTTATCTCGATCAATTCTTACCTCCAAATGTCTCCGTTTATAATCTTGGTTTCAGACTGAAAGTTAGTTGGCCTGACTGCCCACACTTTTGCTCATTTGGGGTGCTTTACCTGTACTTGTAATAGTTACGGACTCTTTTGCGAGACTATATCAATTATATTTAGAGTAGATGCCAAGGATGTTGCGGGAAAACGCAATTTACGTCTTCACATCTCCAACTACTGTTCCGAATATTTGTTCTGCAAGGCAAAACAATGTTGAGAGTCTGAATCTGGCTATTGTTAGGTCTGATCACTAATCTTGTTTTTACAAGTCTGGTGAACTCTCACTAATGTCTTCTTGCGGTTCTGTGAACAGATATTGAACCTTCAGCCTCAGTTACGGAATATGCTGAACCAGAATCCTCAATTTAGGGACATGATGCAAAATCCTGACTTCATCCGACAAATGAGCAGTCCTGAGAGCTTACAGGTGCGTTGTTTGTTCTTCATTGGTCGGTTTGTGCTTCTCAATAAACTTAGGTTATTTGTTCTATTGCGCATTTTGTGTAGCATTTCTGAAATTAGAATACGAGTTGCTTCATGTATGTTGAGAATGCTAGTGGGATGTATGAAGCTGTGTTGTTTACTTCTGTAACATTGATTTACTGAGTGGACCTTGTTGTGATTAAATGCAGCAAATGATGCAACTTCAAGAAGCCATGATGGGTCTCCGCGGACGGCAAACTCCTGGACAGTAGGTCCTTCAACCTTACTTGCCAAGTATCAATGTAATATTGAACCTTATGCGTGGTACCTTTAAATATTAGACTTAGTTACCAACATGTTTGGGCGGTTTCTGTAGACAATGGAAGGGATTTTTTCTTATCAATTGCAATATTGGAAAGTAGCCTCACCTCGAATGATTCCCACTAAATACGAGGTTTTAAGTAGGTTATAATTTTAATGTAACCTGAAGGAGTAATGATACTGTGGCTGAAGATAGTATTTAGGCAGTCTTTGTGTTGCAATTTTCATAGATAGTATCCGTTGCAATAGTTTGTTAGCTGGAGCAGCAGCATCTCTTATGTTAGTACGTTAAGATACAGTTTTGCGATCTAAAATTGTGTACTCCTTTGCAGAAATGCTGGTCAAACTCCAGCTGGACTGGGCGGACTTGGCGGTGGAATGAATATGGACGCCTTACTTAATATGTTTGGAGGTCTTGGCAATACGGTTCCTTCCAACCCTGATGGTAAGTGACGACTTCTGAATTCTGTTTGCGAAGTTGATTACACGAAGATTTTTTTATGGTTTGTTATTTAGAATGTGCCAGGTAGTACGAAGGAAGTTCTCTTGTATAGTGGTGAATATGACAAACTCAAGGAGTTCATGTCGTGATTTAATCGTGTCGCTGGAGCTATATTTGTACTGTCGTGGAGATCTGTGTGTTCAAATCGTTGCATGATGATAATTTGCAGATGATGAGTTCATTTTAATTGTATGAATATTGCAAATGCAGTGCCTCCTGAACAACTATACGCCTCACAGCTGTCTCAGTTGCAAGAAATGGGATTCTATGATACACAAGAGAATATTCGTGCACTTAGTGCTGTTGGCGGAAATGTACATGCTGCTGTTGAGCGGCTTCTAGGGAACTAGGAATAACCTTATCAAGTGTGGGCTGTCTATTTCAGAGTCCAAGTTGCATTGGCTGGATATTAAAGGTCCTTGCTCTAGTTTCAGCTGATTCTCTGTTATGGATTATGTTGTCAGTACTCATCTTGGTATAGGGCTTCTGTACTTCCCATGGAATGTGAGAGAAAGTAAGTCACGAATTTTGAGAGGTTTTCCATATGCTCATGTCACCTTCTCTGTTTTCTTAGAGCTGGGTGTGTATCTTAGTAGAAGATAAATGTTGCCTCACCAATTGGAAAACGTGTGATGGCGGCTAGAAAGGTGTAAGTTCTCTATTGCTACCAAGACGTTCCGTTAACCCACCAATGAATATGCTAGAATTGCACGTCTGAGTCTTTTTAGGATGCAAAGAGGAACTCCCTGTCAGTGGCTTTTTTCATGACGAATCTGCCTGCTTGTCATTGATCTTGTTGCCTGTGGAGTTGCATGGAGTCGATGATTCAGTAATAAATTGTATCCTATTAAAAAGCGTTCTAGTGACAAAAGGAGCTCTATGGCTAGATACTACTAATTTTTTACCAAAATTATATATTTTTTCTATCTCCAATTTCAATATTTTGTGTTGTAATTTTCATATGCATCAAAATACAATATGAGGATCTTTTTGTAAAAACGCATTTACACTATAGAGCATCAGTATGTTTTCATGATAAAGATGCTGCCAAACGAAAAAGGTTAGTTATTGTAAAGAATACCTTTCAAGCACTTGGTGGATTCACTGATAAGAGATTTTGGGTTTCGAAAATTTTCAGCAAAGAAATGCAATTTTGCAAAGTAATTGTAGTATATCAAAGCAATAAATATTGCCTTTAAACCTCATCAAGTTTCTTTGAAATTTATTATAAATCTTGAAATTCTGTAGTATGTGTTACATAATTTAAAGAGAAAATGGCCAAATTAAAGAATTTCTTCAATAGAAATTTGAGTGGAAAAAGAAAAAAAGATATATCATATTTATTTTGAAAATAGAGCAATTATTTTAGAATCCATGTGAAATGTGATATATGTAGATTATACCACATTACAAAGTACTTCAATTAACAATACTGATGAAGATTTACATGCTCAATATGACAATACAAAGGTTGTATTTGAGGAAAAAATGAAAAAATATTATCAAAACATCAACAATATAATTGTATAATTAAATGAAAAGTACAAATAAAACTCTTGATTTGACCAATTTATAATTTGTTGTATATATACTTAATAGAAAAATAGAATAAACTGATAAAAAATTGACCAAATTTTGACATTTAAAATCACTAGCAAGAAAAAAAAAAATTTTCTTAAAGAAAAATAATATTATAAACATATCAAAAAATAATAATTATAAAAATTATTATTTATTATTAATAAATTTAGAACTATTAGAACAATAATGTGTTGATCTTCTATTAAATTTAGACTTTTTGAAAATAGTGGTATCTATTTTTGACTTATAAATACTCTTTTAATCTTTCAAAATATAATTTAAGGTTTTTTTTCAAAAAATACTTGGACAATTTCATAATCATCTATTAACATGATATCTTGATGTAGTTTGAAATTAAAGATAATAAGCACCATAAATATCTAATAAAATAAAATAAAAACTAAGATATTTAAATTATTAATCAAATTATTATTATCAAATATTATTATTAAATATTATTATTATTTAATCAATTCTTGGATTAATGGAACAAAAAAAAAAAAAAAAAAAAAAAATCCAAACTTCCATAGAAAAGAAGAAACCTTAATTAATTAAAGATGTATATTATTTTTTGGAATTTATAAAATTTTAAAAGATTTTTATTAGAAACTATGTTAAGTTTGCAACTCCTTTAATAAGATTCATAAGGCAAGAAAAACTCAAAGTACATGATAGAGCCAAAGATTCTTTTTAGAATATTAAAAGATCTTTTTTTGTGTTTATACCAATATTACATGAAAATATAATAAACATTCTTTTTAGAAGAAAATACAATTGTCTTGATACTTTTATAACATAGTGACAATTTCTAACTTTATGCATGTTACTCTTAAAAGTTTATTTGATTTTCATTTATTTTTGTAATAGAAATCAATTTAAAAAATTGTAGTAAAGTGTTTTTGGCAATAATTGATATTTTTTAAGACTAACTCTATTTGCTTCAAGAAACTCAACATACAGTAAGAGTATATGCAAGTCAAAATAATTTAAAATATTTTTTGAGCACAACCATTTTCAATTGACAATATGCTAGATAGAGAATGATTTTATCTTGGTTCAACTTTGTAATAACATGCTGTCTTGGCAATTTCAGAAGAAAACTAAATATTCTTTTATTTATTGATTATGTTTAATTTTAAAAAATATAGTATTTGACTGACCAAATAGTGTTGCTTTAAAGTTAATATAGTTATATATGAATACAACATGAGTGTCAAATATTTTGATTAATTAAAAATAAAAGTAGAAAATTTTAAGGAACTAAAGAACAAGTTTTTTGAAACAAGAAAAATAACATCTAAATGATAATATAGTTAATGATTATTTTAATTTAAATAAAAAAGTAAGAATGTAAAGTATTATTATATATAGTTTCAAGACTTGTATGTCTTCTTGTTGTTTAAACATATTATAACTTTTGTGGCATAGAATATTTTGATTTTAATAAAATTAATTAATTTTTTTTGGACTCATTTATAATTGCAAGTATGAGAGTTTGTGGACAAACTCATCTAACTTGGTGATATATGTATAAGTGCCTAAATTCCAAGGTATCAAGTATATAATTTTTTCCAACCACTTTCTATTCTAAAAAGATTTTTGTTGTCAATATTAATGCGCTTTATAATTTTTTTATATTAATTTTTAATATGAATAATATAATTTAGATAATTATAGATAATATATATATATATATATATATATATATATAGTATAAAAAAGATTATCTTAGTATGATTATATATATATATATATATATATATATATAGATATAATTTTCTTTTTTAGACCACATCTATCATATTTATAGAACTTTTAGAGATATTTTATTAAATTAAGGATTAAAATTTGTCTTAAATATTTATAAAATATTATTTGAAATCTTAGGCATTAAGTAAATTTTTCTACAAAAAATCATGAACAAATAGTAATAAATTAGATATATAGTAATATATCAATCAAATGTTGAAGTAAGATAATTAGTTGGATGTCACATGATTGACAAAGTTTGCTTTTAGTAGTAGCATAAAGTTTTTAACAAAGTAAACTCTCTATTTTTTTAAAATTATGGTCATTACCTTTAAAGAAGCATTATTTTAATTATGTATGTTGGAAGTCCATGTCTAAAAGATGTAATTATTTGTCTTAGTATCATAAAAAATGAGCTTGCATTTTATCTACAAGAAGTTTAAATTTGACACAAAAGTTATACAAATTATCATCAAAAACCTCATTTAAGATTTAAAATTAAAAAAATTAAATGTGTCTTTGTTAGTAAAAGATACATTTTTATTTATTTTATTATTGCAATAAAATATCAAATATTAGATCCATTTATAATAAATAATAATTGATTTTTTTTAAGGTTCCCATCTACTATATAAGTTCATCTAATTTTGTATGCTTTGTTCTTTAATGCCTATTATGAATTATATACTCTAGGAAGTAATCTTCTACTATAAGCTTCTATTAAAATTAACAACAAATATATCAATATATAGTTGATAGAATTCTTAATTTATAATTTAGATACAAATGCTTAAAGTATTTGATATATTAGAGAATGTATGTTATTAACAAAATAATAAAAAGTCATTATCCAATCTAACCAATTTTTCTAAGAAGATTAATGAATTTCATCAATAATACAATTAGAAATAAGAACTAATATATCCATAGAAAGTCAAAGATTATATTGTGCAAACAATATTGTTAAAGTAGATTTAAAAAGTTCTACCATGACATGCAAAGGAGAATATTGAGAGAATTAAAGAATATAAATAATTGTTAATTTTATTTTTCTTACAAGGACTTTAGTACTATCCTATAGTTTCTATATGTCAAATATGAAGATTTTCATAGTTTGAAGATCCCAAATTTTGTTTTATTTTATTTTATTACAAATTTTGGAAGAATTTCAATAATATTTAATGCTTTTACCACTATTTAGATATTTTTAAAAATAAATTGAGACCTTCCAAATGTTGATTACAATTTGATTTAAAATACTATAATAAAAAAAATTAAAACATTTATTTCTAATTATCATGTACAATAAAAAAAAAATTAGTCACACATTTCTTCCAAGACTTCAAACCATAAGGCTCTCACACAAATTAAAAAATGATAGTTTTGACCTAGCAGTGATTAACGAGCTATAGATACACCCCATGTATAACTTCAAATTACCTTTAATCTTTAAGAAAATCCTAAATCTACAATTGTACTCATTTATGCACTACATAATTTGTATAAACCAAAACAATATTAAGTTAGTTATCTCAGGTTCAATAATCCAAGACTCATGGTAGAAAAACTTCAAACCGAGACACCAAAAGATTCACAATTTAATGTTACAAAATATCTGCAACATGTAATATTTAAGTCTTTCTATAAAGCTTAATCATAGCTACAGCTAACACAAACTTCAAGTAAACCAGAAGTGGACAGGAGCTTTGGAATAACAGTTCACTGGCCTGCGGACATATTTATGAATGGGCTATTCAAGTAACTGCAGTGTTGAAGGATTTCTTCAACACCTTGTTTGCTGCAGAATCTGTGTCTTGAACTGGTAGCAGTAGGGTGCAATCTCCAGGAACCAGTTGGGCACACTGTTACATGTATTTGGTTTCTTAATTGAACACCAACTTCTATCCTTCTAGAGCTCTGATGCGTGTGGTAAAAACAACCGGTAATGGCCTACCTGATGCTCTATTACATCAACTGGCTTAAATCTTCTTCTCTGCGAAACCTTTCCAGTGATCTAGGATGTCACATGTCCGCAATGCACATCCTGCTTGGAGTGATTGAAAATGGTGTTAACCCTAGAGAATCACAAAAACGTTGACCATCTCTTCTGAGCATTTTTACTCATCAGAATGAACAAAAATTTTGAAAATCATGGGGTGGTTGGGAACTCCAGCATATGCTTCCCAGCCTCCTTGACGTCCCTTGGGTGCTTTAAACATCTACCGCAAATGCAGGCTCTTGCGCAGAGCCGTGCAAGAGCTCTCAAAAGAGTCCCAGTGGGAAGACGATACATGAAGTCGACGTTGATTAGACCGTTCATTCCCAGAAGTCTTCGAGGTCGCATTAAATCTCGGAGTCCGTGTTCTCCCCCAAATCATGATCTCGCAAGATTATTTCCTCAACGGGAATTGTTTTATCATCTCGTAAGGCCTTGTGCGTGTAATAGCGAAAAGATTTCCAATCGAAGCATGTCCAGCTCTGTCTGCTGACCAGTTCTCACCATTTTCTCTGCAGCCTGCCTTCTCCTGATGGAGAAAGAATGCGACGACATCCCTCGGGTCAGCTACGTCCTCAGATTTTCCTTTCATGCGTCCGCTGTGCTAATTTACTTTTCAGGACAAGCCTGTACCTTAATTAAAAGCAAAAGGCATGGCTTAGCACTAATTGTGTAATGGAGTTTGGCACAACATGCCTAAACATTGACTGAAGCTTGAATGAGTTCCTCCTGCAGCTGATTTTGCTCAAAAAGTGAAGGGCCTGGATAAGCTATAACACTAGCACCAAGGCACACATCGCCATCGTACAATACTAGTGCTTGCCCTGGAGTAATGGCTCGTGTAGGCTCCTCAAAACGTATCTACACATGGGAATATATAAGCAAAGTTATCAATAACAATCAGCATTTTGTCATTAATAATTTCAGACAAAAATCTTTTATCACTTTTCACAAAGACATCAACACAGGATCCAGATCTAGTCGCTACCTGCATTAGACCTGTTCCTTCTTCGAGGGTATGGGGTAGGCGGAAAAAATTGCTGGATCTGAACTCTGAGGTATGTTTTCCAGCTACACCCATACTTTGAGAGACTGCAACCTCATTTTTTGAATCCAAGAAACAAACTGTACACCTCTCCAACGACTGCCGGTAGCGAGCCTTGAACATGCATGTGAGAGGTTGGCCATCCTGAAGTTGCTTAGGGGGACTTCCTGATATCCAAAATGGATCACCTGTTTAAGAAAAAATTGAAATGTCCGTCATCATATGGTTACGTGACACTTACAAAGAGTTGCAAGGCAGGCAGGGAAGGGGGGAGAGAGAGCGAGAGAAAGGAACAAAGAGAAGCTGACTAAGAAGTGAACATTTGATGAAAAAGAAAGAATGGGAACAAAAACATGGGTGCAGCCCTCGTTTTCGAATAAGTGTGAAGTAATCTTAGTGGTAAAGCGAAGTTACTTAACCTAAAGTTTTATGTACCTGCGACGGCAGAAGTGCAGAAGAGAGCAGGATGGTCCGCACCCATTGCCACATAGACAACGTTGTTTTGCACATCTTTTCCCACAACGTAGAACGGCTTGGGAACGCCCGAAATTCCTGCTCTTTGACCATGTGTGTAAGCTGCTATACCAGTGTGCGAACCCAGGTGGGTGTTCCCATCCACGCACACAAAAGGTCCAGGCTCCATTTCCACGTACTCTGATATGAAATCTCGAAATTTGCGCCTCCCAACAAAACAGATGCCAGCACTGCTGCGTTTGGTGGCTGTTACAAGACCTTCAGACAGGGCTAGGTCACGAACTTGAGCTTTTGTTAATGCACCCAGTGGGAAAAGTACCCTCTCAAATGCAGCTGAGCCCTACAAGAATCGGCGAATCAAACGACGCACATCTTGCACATGATGATAGATATGACAAGAACTACGTTGTCCGCTCATACAACTACTGGCGTAAGGTGTGTTCTTTCCGAAATGCAGTTTGGTATGCCATAGGTACATTGACATTACTGAAAGCGAGCCAAAGGTCCCAGAACGGAGATCAGCAGCAGAATTAGGGCTGAAGTCATACCACAGATGCTAGAAAATAAGATTGATCTTTGTTCTCGTCAATTCCACGAAGTAGTTGCACAGGGCCGCCACATTGAGGTCGCGAGAGCCGAGCATAATGCCCTGTAGCAAGTTTGTCGGCCCCCATTTGCAAAGCATTCTCCAACAGGGCATCAAACTGCCACAAGCAATAAGAAGTCGGCGCGTGATGCTTAAGTGTTTCGCATCTAGCTGATGAGGTGATGTTAGATCATATTCTAACATCAGAAGATGCTGAAACCAGAGAAAACTTGTTGGGACAAGTGCATTCGATACTTCATTCAGGAATTCATCAACAAAAAATCCCAGCTAAGAGCAAGACGTCCACTCACACAAACAAGCCCTCAAAGATAGAGCAGGAAAGAAACGAGAAGTGCAGGATTGCAGCCCAAAGCGTTCGAGAATCGACAATGATTGCAACCAGCAACATCATAAAAATCACAAAAACTGTGTTAATGAGGTACCTTGATATGTTGATTACAATCAAGATCAGGATTTGGAGTAAGGCCCATAGCAAATTTCTGCGTAAAATCCTCAAAAACTTGAGTCCAATACTGTTTCTGATAATCCAAGTGATGCAATTTTATGCCTGCTCACATAACACACGATTATCCAGACTCTGCAATTAGCAGGCGTTGAAAACATTGAGGTTCGACGAATTTTTACAGCAATAGCAAAAGAAGAGGGGTCAAAAGAAACACAAGAGAGCACCGAGATGTTCGCAAACTCGTTGCGCGTCTTCATAATCCTGATCAGCTGAGCAGTGACCACCCCCTGCCTCATCGCGAGCGTCCCAATTCCGCATATACACTCCAAAAACTTCATATCCCTGGACAAGAACACAATCATCCGTCTGAAACCTACAATTAACGTTCTATAATAATAACAAAAAATGACAAAACAATTAAGGTAGGGTTCTACTTAAAAGCAGAGTAAAAACCCAGAATTAGGGTTTAAGACAATCCCGAAACGAAATTTCAACCTGGCGTTGGAGGAGCAGAGCTGCAATGGAGGAATCCACTCCTCCGGAAATCCCCACCGCAACCACGCCTCGTCTCTCCCGCAAGGAGCTGTACGCTGCACCGAACTTACATGCTGCGTAAGATCCACGTGAAGTGGCATGGCTTGCCTGACCACTGCCTAACAAAACATGTGCAAGCATGCGCTTGAAGGGGTACATAAGCCTCCTTCCTCCATGACCCAACATCATCACCACAACACGAAATCACTCGCCTGCTTGCTGTACAGCTTCCTGCAACTGATTCTGACAAGTGATTTGGGTTCTCGCGTGCGTGTTCTACCAAATTTCAGAGACTGGAATCTGAGACACATAAACCCTAAATCAAATTCTTAGCCAAATGGGTCGCAGGGACCTCAGAGACCCATTTCAGCCATCTC
Organism: Physcomitrellopsis africana; assembly: GCA_036785485.1. Lineage (NCBI taxonomy): Eukaryota > Viridiplantae > Streptophyta > Bryopsida > Funariales > Funariaceae > Physcomitrellopsis > Physcomitrellopsis africana. The sequence continues at coordinate 210,931 of JAWRVF010000286.1, forward strand.
CAAAACGCAAGACCTAATGTCTAGTCGTGATTTGAGACGCCACACGACTTTCAAAACTGGGCTTGCAAATTCAACATCCCGTTGTCAAGACGCGCAAAATCAGTTGGTGCAACGTCGGAGTGCACATGTTCACGGCTTCGGACAAGCCCAAAACTTGTGGAGGGACAAGTGAAGACCACATTCACTACTCGCAAGTCCAATTCATTGTGTTTGTTGTTACCTGCATCAAATTTCTCAAACATTGACATCCAAGTAGTCTTAACATTTAATATTCCTGCTTGCTGTAGGTGTTATTTTTATAGACTTTTTTAATGAAATTTAATGAATTCTTTATAATGAAAATTAATCTCTAGTGTTTTTCTTTAATTCTATTTTATTTTTTATTTTCACTTTAGCTGTTAATAGGATTGTATTGTTTTACATTTTAAAATAAATCATAATTGGTATTTGTGTTTGATGGGATTTACTTTTGGAAGTGTCTTGGGAAATAAATTTGTTGTCATTTGTTTGTTTAGATATTATTTGATGTGTGTTATTTTTTAAAAAAATTAATGTTGTCTTGTGAATTAATTTTGAATAATAAAATATTTAGTGCATCCAGAATATATTGGAATTTTCAGTGTTTTTTTATGTTTAATATTTTATCTTTGCAAATTAAAACCAAAGAAAATTGTTTGATTTGATAATTTACAATGTTTTAAGATTCCATAAAGTTTTTATTTTTTTATTTTTTATTTTGAATTACCCATACTTACATATTTTGTTTTATAAGTTAAGATTGTGATAACATTTACTTATTAATATAACAAATTGTTGTAGAAGACTATATAATAACATATCTTGTACTATTAGCAAAGTAAAATAGTAAATCAGTAAATCCATTGTTTATTGATAGAAGTTAATTCATTCTATCTTTAACAAATGTTGTCTTAATATTTGATAAAGTGACCAATTTCAAATATCTACAACTTTGGTATTTTTTATATTAGAGCTAAAATAATTATATAAATTTATATATATTATATATAATTTAAATTTATAATATTATTTTTTTATTATGCATGAAGTTTATCTCTAAGAAATAATATATTTAATCCAATTTCTTTACCTTGTAGCATCGTTGTAATTTTTCTTTACAAAGAACTACAAACTTAAAGTTCTTACCTTAGAGTATTACATCATCAATATAGACACTAATTGTCAATATTAAGACCTTATATCTTATAAATATACATATAGAAGACATTTTTAAAATCTTTAATTCAGTTAATTTGACAAACTATCCAAAAATTTATTTCAACAAAATTTTAATTGCTCTAAGACATAGAAAGCTTGCAATGGTGTTTGGCCACAAACTACAAACACTTGGATTGATACACAATCTTGTATCAATTAGATCTAATTTTGTATAGTAATTCTATCTCTTATATGCAAGTGAACTTAATACATCTTCTCTTGTCTTAAATTTATATTAGAAATCATTAGTATTACTAAGAATATTAAATATATATATATATATAAATAAAATAATTATATTTAATTATATTTTTTTCTTTTTGGACCCTCAACAATATTTGCTAGATTAATTGTATCTTTGCAACAATATCATATCTATTACAAAATTGTGGTTGATTCTTCTAAAATTATAGGTTTTAATACCAATTCATTGATATAAGTTAGTTTAAATCTTACAAAAGTCTATATTTAAAGAATTTAATATACAAGCTATAATATGATATATATATATATATATATATATATATATATATATATATATATATAACCATAAAATATTTATGCTATTATATATTTTTAAATATATTATATTATGACTAATGATAATTTTCAAAAGCAAACATAAGAATATTATGTAATTTTTTAGTTTTTAGTTTTAGAAATTATTATTATTATTATTATTATTATTTTAATCTTATCATAATTATGGTTATAATTATTATTTTAATATTTAAAAATATGGTACTTTATATGAAGATTAAAGGAATGCATACAAGAATTTAAAGGATTTTTTTAAAGATATCATTTATAAAGTGTTTCAATTTTATTTTTTGACATAAAAGACTTTGTTACTAATCTATATTTCAAACTTATTGTAAATGTATAGTAGCACCTATCTAAAATACAACATTAAAAATAGGGTGTTGCTATTACCACCCCAATTTTTGCTATTGCCACCACAACTTACCATCTACTACATATAAGCATGGTTTGTGCTAATGCCACTACAAACTGCCCTAAATCCTAAACTTGAGTTGCACAAGACGATGCACTTTTCTCAACCACCGATGTTGTTACTAAAGCTGATTGTACCACACCACTTGGTTGGTGAGATTGAAGAGTGACTGCAAAATAGGGCATGAGAGCTGCGATAGGATTCCAAGCCCTCCAAAGTATAGTTTCAGAGGTCTCGAAATGCTCCACTGGATAGCAGCATGAAATTGAGTCATACTCAGACACCTCAGATGTTTCTCCAACCTATGAGCCGGCAGGATGATGCGGGAGGTCAATTGTTGAGGGAGCTTGAAGCTTTGAATCAGGTGCTTTACAATGCAGAGCACCAGATCCCCTCGGAAAGAAACGCCATCGTCTCCTTGCCTCGGCAGCTTACCCTCTCCTCGAAGACTACAGGAACCCCAATCTCCTCTCCTCGGAAGCAGGCCCTTCCAACCTCCATCGCCTCACCACGGTGGTAGAGCGTACCAAGCTCCTCCATCTCCTCATCTCGGAGCTAGGAGAGACAGTTAGGTCGAAGAATCGCCTTCGTTGAATGCAACTTCGTACGGTAGCCCTAGAGGTAGGGACATCCGATTAGATGACAAACCATCATCGCCTTACGTAGGCGGTAGGAAAAGCGGTGTCCAGGCTCCGTCTCCATATCTCGAAGGGCTGGATGGGCCACAAATCGAGCCTAGAAGTCCAGTGATTATAAGTCTGAATGGCAACAACGGCCCGTCTTTTGGAAGATCCGGAAGCAGGAGAGATGGAGCAGGCAAACCCCCTCTGACTGAGCCTGTGTCGCCATTCATTGACACCCGTCGAAGTGTAGACAGCGCACCATCTCCAAGGACTCAGTTCCTACGGTTATCAGGGGACAATCCTTCTAGGTCTCCATTAAGTATCGGGCACCAATTCGCCCATGGCTTGTCGTCTCCAGTTCTGCAAAGTGAGGACAGCCCGAGGAATCAGCTTTGGCATTAACTCGGTGGTTGGAAAAAGGTCAACTTGTGGTGGTATTAGCAAAAACTTAGCAAAAACTTAGCAAAAACCATGCTGGTATGTGATGGATATCAAGTTGTGGTGGCAATAGCAACATCTTACAAAACATTGTGTGTTGTTTTAAAATCAATTTTCATTGTTTTTTGATAGTTATAAATTTATTTGTATTTATTAAATTAATTCCATATATTATACATGTATTTTCAAATTATATATTAAGTGTTTTGATAAAATTATTGAAATTGTTATTATTTTTTTTTTACAGAAACCTCTTTTAAATATAAACTAAATTGGATTAAAATTAAAGGTTTTTGTAAAAAAATAATATAAACTAAATTTAGTCCAATTTAAATAAATTTAAATATAAACTAAATTGGATTAAAATTATATGTGTGTATTTAAAGTATTTGATAATTATGTCTAATTATATAAATCTTTAAAATTTGTTGGAAAAAAAAATAATCATAAAAAATTAGAAATAAATATTTTTAATTGAAAGAATAAAATAAAATAAAAAACTTAATTAAACTTAATTTTCAAAAAAGTACTTAAAAAAGATTATAGATAAATTTGATATATATTAAAAAGACATATTATTAATAAATTCTAATACAATTTAATTTAGTTTTATTATTAATATATTTTATATTATCATAAATAAAGAAATTATTTTTAAAATAATGTCAAAATTTTAAAGTGTTCACGATATAAAAATGATATAAAAATGATATAAAAATCATTTATATATAAATAAAGTTTTTTACACTTTATTAATAAAGAGATGTATTAATGTCAATAAATATTTTAAAATATTCAATAAAATATTCTGTGAGTTACTAAGAATCAAAATAAAATTTAGATGATAAAGATAATGCTTCGAAGCATTATCTTTATCATCTAAATTTTATTTTGATTCTTACTATCAAAATATTATCTTACTATAATCAAAATAAATAAGACAAATATTATCTTACTATAATATAAAAAGATATCAAAATCTTTTTTTAAATCATTGTAATTTTATAATTTAATGAGATAAAAAAGACACCAAAGAGTATTAAAATAATTTAAAGTGTTATTTAATTAATATTAAAAATTTGGTAGAAGCTACAATATAAGATAATTACAATAAAAGCTAAAATATATATTTAATAGACTAAAAAAAGATAATGTAAAAATATTATATTTATTTTAAAAATTATATTTAAAAACATTAAATAAAAAAATAATTTAATTTATTTTTTTTAAATATATATTATTATTCAAAATGAAATATAAGATAATATATATTCAAAATAAAATATAAGATAAAACATATATATTTATAAGATATATATATATATATATATATATACACACAAATAAAATTGTCTCTAAGTGCAAATTTTATTTGTTAAAAATTACTTAAAAACCAATTTAGGTATATATAATAAAATAAAAATAATAAAAAGATAAGAAATTAGAAACATATTTTATACACATTTGATATATTAAAAAAAAATAGACATTCTAAAATCAAAACTTGCAAATAAATATATGATTAATTATTATGCTCTTATAGGATATAGCATAAAATATAATACTTTAAGATTTTAGAGAGCATAAAAATATTTAAATATTTAAACAAATAAAATTAAAAGCCTTATTATTTTTATAAATAAATAAATAATAATAATAATAAATATTCTTATCACACAAATTTAAGATTTGGTACATATTCTAAAAGGGAAGAATATATCTATTTAAGGTAATAAATAAAAAATTAAATAAATCTTCCATCCAAAGCTATACCTATTCCATGCAAGCAAGCAACTCTATTTCTAGAGAAGAATGGTTGTTTGTTACTCGGCTTTCTTTATATACAAGCCATACAATATTTTGAAAAATGCCCTCTACCAATCCATATAGAATCCCCATGCTTGAGGTCTCACAATGACAAGACAAATAAAGAGAATGAAAGTTGGCATGGGTTTTTCTTTCTACCACCTACCACCACACAAAATAGTAGGTATAATTAAAGCCTATATGTAATAAATTATATACCAAGTTGGTTGTGGATAAACCACACATAGAACTATATTTTGGTGTGGTCCACACACCACAATCTAGAATTGAATCCCTTCACTTCACCAGGTGAAAATGCTTTAAAAAAACACAAAGTACCATTCATTGCAAATTAATATTCAGGAAGGACTCTTCACAAATATGCGGAAACACGTAAAAGTCACCTTCAAAATAGACGTGAACATTGTGCTGTAATATATTATTAGCTTTTAAGCTTTGTCCTTTCAAAATTCCTCACAACATCGATTGTTTCTGAGTAAAATGTTTGCTTCATTTGTTGCAATTTCGTTGCCGAGCTTGCTTTCTTTCTGAAGAACTTGCCCAAAACTTTGTCTTGCTCACATGGGTTGCTGCACAAAACCAGCTTCATTCTCATCTTGTTGGATAGACAATTTGTTGATCTTCCACATCGGCTTCATTGTTGACACAGTTGGCTGCAACGTCATTTACCTCTTCATTATCGTGACGTTTAGTTGCACGTTGTCTGCCTGTTGCTCATGTTTACTCGGCATGTCGCATGCTCATCTCCAATCTTGTCTTTGTTTGGGATGCCTTCACTTTGGCCGTAATTACTTCCATCTCGCCGAGTTCTCAGTTGGGTAATTTTTTTTTTTTTTTTTTTGTTTTTTTTTTTGTTTTTTTTTTCACTTCATGCCTTTTAGGGTTAGAACCATGAGCTCTGATCCGTCGCATGCCGAGTGCATTCACTGTGTGCATACAAGTGCTCGCGGAATAGTCTGGAAGGACTCGCCATAAACATTCGGTTGTGTCCACTTGTTTTCCTCTTCCCTGGTTTTCCTGTTTAGTCAGAGTGTGCATTTTTTGCTTTATTTTTTCCTTGATGTCACTTGGGCAATCACGACTCCATTGCACTCTTTCACCAGATTTCAGTCATTTGGGGTCATTCTTTTATTCTTTAGTGTTCTCATGTCGTTGTCGTTGTTGTTGCTCATACATTAACTTTGGCTTTGATTTACTGGCCATCCTTGACTGTTCATTCCTCTTTCGATATTTGCTACTGCCCACCTTTGATGAAGCAGGCAATACAGTTGACTTGTTTGCATTCGTGTCTGTTTGGTTGTTTAACTCCGTCTCTTGCTGCAGTAACCTAGTCGTCAAATTGCTCGAAGTCTTGGGTTGCCATTCTGTGTCATCCCATGCTGACAATGAGTTGTTATACCCTTCAGGCAATTTGCTCATGACCTTAGCAATACAAAATTTCTCAGAAAAAGCGTTGTCCTCGCAATCAGTTCACTGGCTCATGATAACTCCAGATACCCTAATAAGTTGCTATGATCTCTTCTCTCAACTGAAATCGATAGAAACCTTTCTGTAAAATAAATGTTCTTCACTAGTATTTTGCTATTGAATGAGCCTCAATCTGCCCTAAATTTCACTATATTTCACAACTGATCACGTTCTGCAGGTAGTTCTTGTCGATAGCTTGACGAAGAAGACTAATGCTCTGGTTGTCTTGCATTACCCATCCACTCTGTTCCGCTCTTTTTGCTTTTGGTTCAGTACCATCTACAACAGACATCAAATCTTTAACCAAGAACACTGATTTCGTCTGAAATTTCTAAACATTAAAATCTTCTTCATCAAACCTATCCAAATCTATGTCACCGTTAAAGTCTAAAGCTTATCTCTCGAACTGTTTACTGAAAATTGAAGCAAAAATAGACATCGAGGAAGGTGGAAGTTGGAGTCTCGCAACCAGGTGCTGTGCGAGGGCGACATTAGCAAGACTCCGCAAGGGGAGTTGATGGGGCAGCAGCAATCACTGAAGCAAGTGACACCGTAAGAGGGTGCATCAACTCAGCTGCTGCAGCATGAAAAATTGGTGAATTACGGTGGTAGAAAAGTGGGAACACCGAACTCGTCAAATGGTAACCATGTGGCTCCAGGAACAGCAGCGGAAGCACAGAGAGAGAGGAATAAACTTATGAACGGAGCAGATAGAAGGGACTCACATTAGGGCAAAGGCTGTTTGTGTTGCACAACACCTGCTTTCTTCCATGGGTTAAGTTTGAGTGCCCCATTCTTAATTAAAACTCCTCACTCTCATAAACTGCAGAAAGTATTGAAACATCGTCGCGAAGTACAAGTATTCTATTTACACTATTACCCTCATCGTCTGTCACTTAGTATGATTCTGTTTACGCTATCACCTTCACCTATTTCTTTGTTTAGGTTGAACATATCTGTAATTACGAAGATATTATTGCACTCATCTCAAGGAGCACGTCATTAAAAAGGGGCAGTTGTCATGGACCAGACTGTCACTAGCTCACAAATTTATGTCTAGGGTAATTCTGGTTGAATCGTTTGAGATTGTGGAATGATTTCGAGATTGCTGACAGATATCTCACGTTTTTCCGAAAAATCTGGTGCAAAACAGAAACGTGATTGTCGGCGAGGAAGTTCCTGCAACATTACTAAAATAATGGTGAGTGAAATCCAGGATCCTGATACAAAATTAGATGTCAACTTCGGTTTCAAACACTATTGCAGAACTTTACAAAGGTACCAAATCCTTCCATTATGATGAACAGAGCTGCATACTTTTAGCAATAATGGGATTCTCTGCAATCTGCTGCATCTCCTGGATTCATCCTCGATTTTCGACTGAAATCTTCGGCAATGTTTGTACCACCGTACTAAATATGCAGGATTGTTCTATGATGGTTGAGTTTTCGGTCCATGGCGGTGTGCATAGAACCTTTCTTAGTGCCTGCCGTAAATACATGAGTCCCAACTGCCAGAAGTCCACCATCTCCGACTTTGCAAGTGACAGCGTCGTCAAAACTAAAATGTCCTCATGTCTATCATTCACAGCATGGTCATCAGTGCTTTCGCAGAACTAAGTTTAGAAATTTTCAGAGTCATAACCTATCGTGAACCTGGTCCATGAGCAGATGGGTAAGAAGTTTCTCCGACATCATAGTTTTATTGATTCTGAAAGTCGCAATATTTTGTGTTAAAATTGGTTTTCTTTCCAGTCCATCTTCAGGGTCAGCAAATTAGACCATAAATTCCACGTAGCCGTCACTGAAATGACGCTACGCTCTCTCAGGCAACCCTACACCCTAATTTGAAGGATAGAACAGAACTTCTATGAACAGCGGTACGAAAATCCCAACTCCAATAGCGGGGGTAGGATTTGCTTCTCTTGACCTACCGAAATGTTGTCAACTACTACACAAGTTATACAAGAATATACATCTGATCAAGAGGAGCTCAAGATTGCTTTGCTAATGAGTATATCCTTCATGATCCTTTCTGTACACTCCTATCGACAACATAAGCGAAGAAACGTTCACGTGGCCACCGCAACTCCAAATTTGGTGCTGATCTTCGGAGTCCGCAGACGAAATACGTCTTGAACAGCAAAAACCTCCACCATTTCTTATTCTAGTTGATGACTAGTTGGCACCACTTTGAGATTACGCTTTTAAAGCCTACTCTCAACCATTGCGTTAGCCAACTCATTCTCTGGAGCAGTTACAGAAGTAATTTCCGAGGTGCTGGAATCGAGGTAGCTGATCGAAGACTTCTGTCAACGACCAGGCTCCCCGATCACTAGTAAATTGCTTACCGCTCTGCATGTGCGCCACCACGTCCACAGATTCATTCGAGTCATAAAACTGAATCTAATCATACAAGGTGCTTGAGTCCGACGGGATCAGCCGTGTCGTTCCGGATGCGACGAACGTTAAACGTGTTGAGCGTCTTGTGCCTAAAGCCATACTTATTGAGAATTTGGTTATCAGCGAAGTTGAAAGCGCGTTCCATGTGTGCGAGGCAACGATCCGTGCCGTAACTGCTGCTACCCCCCTTGCCGCATGGCTTGCACCCCACGAAGTGAGTCACGAATGGCCACTGGAACTCTCCTCCACCGGCACCGGGCCTCCCCATCGCCATCAGTTCCTCGTAGCGCTCCGTAATCATAACCCAATAGCCATGAAGACAATAGTTGTTCTCTAAATACACCTTCGGTGACCACTGTTTCCTCTGTGTCGCCAACAAATACACCAGAGCGCTCTGATCATCAGCTTCGAATGCGGGGCGTTCGCTGAGTGAAGCGGTGAGCAGTTTCCCCGCTTCCATTCGCACCGCACCCTTGGGGCCCATTATCGCCCAAATCTCCAGAAGGTCGAGCGACCACTGGCAGTTACGCATGAGGAAGCTGCCCGTGTTCAGTCCTAACCAGCTCTTTTTCTCATAGACATCCTTTTCATTGCCGTGGAGCACCATGTTGTACCCCTTGTACTTCTCAATCGGAATCTCGAAGGTCATGTCGGTGAAGAGGGCGTCGGAGTCCATCCACCATATCCACTCCACTTCCGGGTGCCCCAGCATGAGCTTCCTCAGCAACGGCAGCTTTGCCCAGAAGCCCGCCAGCTCCACATCCAAGTGCGCCATGTTGTAGAAAATTTCGATATCATGCAGCCGGCAGTAATCCATCTTGTTCTTCAGCGCCTTGAGCAGCTGGAAACTACCCATGGGGTTGTCGCACTTCGTCGGCTGAGATCCCGTGACAAGCAGCATCCGGTCCTTTCCGTCGAGGGTCTTCGCCGCGCCAGGATTCTTCTTCTTCCACAGCACGCGTTGCTCGTCCCACTTGGTGATTTTCGGCCCCAGGCTGAAGGGAATACTCGGGTCCCATTCGACTTCCTTCTCCTCTTCAACCACAACGGTCTTTCTCACCAAGTCCACGTTCACGTTCACGTTGGTGCGCAGGAATTTGGGCGACTTGTCGACACCGTTGCTGCCGAAAGTACCCCGCAAGACGAGAATTGTCACAAGGCCACACAAGATAGTTAACCGAGAGTTGTACATCGTCTTCTGCATGGTGCGGCCTTTCATGGCTGTAGTCTTCATGATCGATTCACCAACTCCAAGCTTTGCAACCCTCCTCAGCACTCCACCGAAATCGGTGATGGTCATCAACTCGTCCGAGTCGTATCCTGTTTAGAAAACTTGTTACCATGGGGCTTAAGAACAAGTTCTCAAAAGACAGGTACCAATTACGTCAATGATTCATCAACTTGATACCAATTTTCAGAGCATGCCACCTTCTCAGTCGCAGTTAACGGCCAATCTGCAACTAGGGGGAAGGAATCATAATAATTGAGGAGCTAGCTTACTGAGATCAAATCGACACGCAGATCCAACCACGCACCCTTTGAAACTGTTTCTCAAAGACGAACATCTGTCACTAACCCCACCTCCGACGTCGAGATCCTTCGGGAGTGAAAGGGTTTTATACTTTCAGCAGAAATGGATTAATTATTTCGTCGACTCACGAGAACAAATGGACAAAGGGTTAATTCGCCCTCGTGCGCTTCTCCATACGAAACGGTCAAGTAACAGCGTTGACAAGGACCATGCCAATGCAACTCCGAAGTTGACAACCTAAAAACAAAACACCGAACTCCTACTTGACACGGAGACCTGACACATTGGACCAGCGAACAGGACGTGGCTGGGGAACAGTGTCGCAGGGAAACAGCGAGCAGAGGGGCGAACCATACAATTCCGAGAATCAGGCCGCATCCGTCACTGGTCTAGCGGCGAGAATGAGACACGGATGCCATGGGATCCAGACTATCCAGTTTCCAGACAGTCGACGATCGATTTTGAGACTGCAGTGAAGAGTCAATCCCATCCCGCGTCGACCAAGCGACGAGTCGGCACTGCGGCAACTATTCCGATCGGAAACACCACGGAAATGGTTTTGGCAGCGTGACGAGGTTCTACGGTGGGGTCCAGGAAAGAGGCTCCTCAGCGGCTTTCCGCTACGTCTAGCTCGCAATCTGCGTTGCCATGGCGACGAGGAGCTGCTACTCCCATACGTAACCCAAAGACTCGGTCTGTGATCGATGCAGGCCGAGAGGTGGTGGTCCTTCGCTTTTTGGTCGATTACAAGCTTCTGCCGTGAGTAAACCTATTTTTGTGCGTTGAAAAAGGGCCCCCCAAAAACTCTCTCTTTTTCGCTTGTTTCAAGGTCCTTGCAAGACTGTTGTGTGCAAATTCTATGGCTTTTGACAATACATCATGCTGATTGTATCGTTAAATATGTTACCTGGATTTGAGCCAATTCTCTGTTTGTAGGTTCTTAGGAGTCACTTCATGCCACGAAATGAAGTCTAAAACTCCAACCTTTGTGTAGGTGAAGAGCTTAATATATTACTCAACTCTTAAGCCTAATTGTTGATATTGTGTTTCAAAGCACGGTTTAGATTTGTTTGTTTGTTTTTTTTTGCACTAGTTGCTGAGTTTCACATGGTTTCTATTGTTGTGAATTGAGAGTATAAAGTAAACAATGCATATCGCCTGATTTTTATATTGTTTTGTAAAAAGTTAAGTATTATATATCTTTACATATAAAATATCTATTTCTCCAAAGCAATTCTCAATCTACAAGCAATCTTGTGGGACCATGTCAAAGTCAACCCTTCCTGGCTGAACCTCTAATCAGTCACATTTTTGACATTCTGATATGTAGGGTTCCATTTTTGTAACTTTGATGCTTTAATTAAGTGATAATGGCAAATTAAGTAGTGGTGCTTTTTACATTTTAAACAAGTTTGACTTGAGATTCACTGTTACATGAATAAGTCCACTCCTATTGCCATTGGATATGATACATTCTCATAGCTTGTTATGATAGTATCTCCATTTTCAACAAAGGTTTCCAGAGTTTGGGTCAGTACAAGTTGCAAACAATGTGTAGGTTCTACAACTTGCTTTATACTCACTCCAGGTCAGATGAGCTTTACAATAGAGACTGAATAAGTCCTCTTGCGCCTGATATGAAACATGTGTATTAGGGCATAAAATGGGTTATTACTGCTCCTTCCTTAATCTAATGTGATGGGTTCATCCCATCCATGTCAAAAAAATATTAAAAAATAAAAATAAAAATTTACTTAATGTGCAAAGAATAATAACAGAAACATCAAGAATGATACTTTAACAAAAAGGAATGATACTTCCACATTGATTACTGTGCAAGTGTTTTTTTAATCTCACTTTTCTATGATTTGATTTTTGGTTTTTTAAATTTCTTTTTTCTTTTGGTCCCATTTTTCCAAACCAAAATCATTAGAACTCATATTTTGTAAGAATAGAAATGAGTTCTACAGTTTCTGATTTGTCTAAAAGAAGGAAAAGAAATAATTAAGAACTAAAAATATATTAGAAATAGAATAAAAATTGGGTCTTGTCCTATGTGTGTTGAATACTTGGATCCTGCAAAACAACAGGGCTTTGCATGGACATGAGAGTCAACAATAGTGACTGAAGCACATGATTAGCAGAAATCTTGTGAACCTGGAGCAGTCACCATTTGATCAAAACACTATAGAAACATTATGCTTTTCTTCCAGCATCTCGTTTATCCCATGCTTCCAATGATTCTTGGTAACTTTTGCATCTTGACATCAACCAAAGTTCTTCTTGACCCCTCACTTGTTATAATAATCAAAATAATACCAATAAAAAAATGGCAAATAAGAGAAAACAAACCCCAAAAGTTTCATCATTTGCATGCATACAGGTTCACAAAAGTTTTGCATGTAATAGTTACATCTCATGTTGTTATTTATTCCAAATGTCCAAAAAATTTGTGCCACATGGGAGACACACAATCAGGGTACAAAATGACGTCACAATGATGCACCATGATTTATTTATTATAATTTATACTTACTTTACTTGAGTCACCACTAATAATTGTTATGATGTCAACAAACAAGTCTTTCTTTCATTTTTTGGATTTTGATGAGTAAAGTATAAATTATTCTCAGCAGCACCTTACTGATTGAATTATATGTCTGTAAGAGATTTTCCATGGTATTCAATATCCCTAGTAGAGATATAGGGAGAAAATCTTTGTGTGAATAAATGACAGAAAAAGATAATCAATAAAAATTACTACAAAACTTCAAAAGCAGTGTTTTCAATTTTAGGTTTAAGCATGAATAATTTTTTTCTTGTTTTAAGAGATGTACTTTGTAGAATTAGTCAAGTGGTAGGCAAGCAACCACATGTAAGAATCTAAATTGCAGAAATTTTTATGGTAAGTAGTGTGTGGCTTAGTGTTAGAGTTATGCATGGCATATGAAATAATGGACCTACTGAATTAATCATATATGCATGGTTGTAAAATTCATTGACATTTGTGGTTATAGAAGTCAATGAAAATATAAATATCATAATTGGAGAGCATAAAAATGTTGTGAGTAGTAGCACATATTATTAGAACCTTAATAGTATTGAAATCAAATTAAAATTTAGCAGATAAAGAGGGATTGGAAAAATCCTTGACATCTATGTTCCTTTACTCTTGCTGCAATTTTGGGTTTGAGTTTATAAATATATCAAGATTAACTATGTAATGAGAATTTTTAGCAAAATAAATTTTGTGTTGTAGATATTTTCATACATTGATTCTTTACATTATAAATAAAGATCCATGTTGTCCTTAAAAATAAAAATGAAAAGTACCAGTACATTGTGGTCTTACTTTTCTGCTTACTGTAGTAATTGTCCCAATATATATACTCATTTCTTTCAAAAAATAAAAATAAATTAATTAAAGTGGTTTTTGTCTTTATCTGTATGGTTTAAAATAAAATATAAAAAATAGATCATATTAAATATTATAAATTAAATTTTCATTGGACAAAAAAAGTAAGTTGATTAAAGCATATACAATCAGATAAGAATGTGCATTTTAAAAAGTAAGAATAAAAAAGAGTGAAATAGAGACAAAGAAAAATAAAACATATGATTTTGTAATTAATTTAATATTATGGATATATAGAATTTGTTTTTTAAAAAAGTGAAAATTGATTAAATTTTAAATCAATAGTATTTTTTTATAAATAAATGAATAAAAAAAATACAATAGATTAGGAAAAAATAATTTTTAAAACTTTATTCTTTAAATACAATGCAAATTTAATTAAGAAGGTTTTGTAACATTAAAATGGTAAAAAAAGATAAAACAGAATAAAATGTGTTGCTAAGACAAAAATTAACCTACCAAAATAAAATAAGCTTTACTTTTAGCAAAAGAAGATTTAGAAGAACTCAAATAATAAAATAAATATTGGGTTTGAAATCTTATGGTATAAAATAATAATTTAATGACAAAGTCATGATGTTGAAAATTATATATTAGTCTACCACCAAAGTCCACTTGATTTTGAGACACTTGTCTTGTTAGGCTACACAATGGCTTTAATATGCCACAATTATAGTATAATGCCACCCCCTCAATACAAATTTAAGTAGTCAACAAATAACATAATATTAATCATTCTTATACAAATCAAACATATCATGTTCGATTGAAGTTTCACATATATTAAAGTATATATATATATATATATATATATATAACTTGTTGCATCTTAGTATTAATTTATTTTCAAAATAAATTTAATCTTTAATCTTTTTTTTTTTTTTAAAAAAAACACAACATAATATAAAGATAGTGTGATAAAAAAAATATATAATTTTATTTTTGTTAAGATTTTTAAAATCAAATGTATGTTATTATAGATATTAGCAAAAATAATATATCTATATGTATCATTAAACTTTTAAGAAAAGGTCATATCTTAACATGTCTCTATTTGTAATGACTTTATATACTTGTTAAATGATAGAAAACTATGCACAAATTAAAGACACTTTGTTCTTAATATTTATTGATTAATATTATAAATACATATCATTGCTTTATTACCACTACTATAATTATTACTAAATAAAAACTATTTTTAAATAATAATAATAATAATAATAATAAATCCATTTATAATTTAGACTATTAAATGACATGATATTCTACTAGGATCTTTGGTGTTACTATTGGCAATTTCAACTACATAGTATATGATACCAAATAAAATGATGTTCTTGGAGATTAAAATTAAAATGTCTAGAATAATAATATTTTATTTATATATAAATATAAAGTAAGAAAATATTTTAAAAATGTTTTTAAACTTTTAAATTGATCTCAATTTGTGCACAATATAGTTTTTTCAAAAGTTGCAAATATTTAGATACAATATAAAAACTTAATACAATATTTTTGTAATTAAATATATCAGTTTATTTTAATAATTTTATAAACTTAGGAATATGATCAAATTATATGAAGAATTTGATTTTGATAATTGAATAATTAATTGCTAAATTTTTAATATAAATATCAAAAAATAAAAATAAGATTAAAAAAATTATTATAAAATTTAGTGATGAATAATTATATATTACATAATTTAAAAATAGAAATAAAAATTTTAAAAAATTATAAAATGTAACAAAAATATTTTGTACAAATACATACTTGCAGAAAACATTTTACTAGTAGTTAAATTCTTATTTTTATTTTTATTTACCTAAAACATTAAATTTCTAGATAATTTTTTATGTTTAAGTATAAATGGTTTAGAAGAAACTTCTTTATTGTAATTTTGTTTTTATTTTTAGTAGTATTATGTAAAAAGTAAGAATACTAATTTAAAGTGATATCTGTTTTAAAATTATTCTTCAATCTTGAATCTCTCCAAGAATCATGTCATAAGAATTTATATATTTATTTTTAAAATACATAAATAAGTTTTATTCTGATATTAAAAATCTACAAGAGTTTATACGTATAAGTTATATTATAACTTATGGTAAAAATATAACAACTTCCATTAAAAATTTAACAATATCAAAATCCATAAAAAAAATTTAAATTTAAATTTAATATATATATATATATATATATATATCTCTTAATAGCATTTTTTAGACATTTATTATGGTTATTAAGACTAATAGAAATTTTAGAATTATGGCGGGTCTCAAAATTTAATAAAAATAAAATAAATTCTAAAACATACAAGATTTTCTCAAAAGACCATCCAACTATTTTTAGGTCTTGTAGTTCTTATTTTTTGCCAAAATATTATATGATATAATTTTATTACAATAAAAAAGGTATATATTTCTGCTTTTATGGTACATATATATTAATAAGTTTAGGAAAGTCTTAAGATCTTTAAACACATTTTAAAAAGCTATGGTATAAAAGCCTTCTAAAAGCTCCTTAGTGAAGAAAAGTTGTTCTTTGGAAATATTTGCTTTTGGAGATGGTATAAAATTAAAAAAGACCATAATATAGATCAAATTATTTTTTATTATGATTCTAAATATATCAACTCATATCTCAATTATATTATCTATTATAGTTATATTTTTTTAGTTTAAAATTTTAAAGATATTTTTAGCAATTTATACTACAACTTCTCAAACTTTTGTAAAAACCATCTCTTGAAGGTAGACCAATTACAAATTTTAAAAGACAATACTATTCATGTTATATAGAAAAAAGTATATTCTACCTTCATTTCTTCCTATGGCTTGACTAATTTCCTTAGGTATAGAGTTAGATAAGAGAGGCTTCTTAATATCAACCAATTACAAGCTTAGAGGGTTGAGGCCTCTCACCTTTTACTTTAAGTCTAAAGATCTTATTAGTTTATCAATTTATTATTATTATTTTAGATATATTATTTTATGTAGAAGTAAAATCAATTTTCTTCTTAACATTTAAAATTTGTAAAAACTCTTCAATCATAAGTTTTCTATATATCTATGGTTTACAATTTCTTGCTAATACTTCCAAAGAACATATTTTTTTTAAATTTTAAATAAAAAGATAGAATAATAATGATTTATGTCTTTTTATTACATACTTTAGAAACTTTTTTTTAATTATTTTAATTATATTTAATTTTAAATATTATATTATTTTTATATTTAAAAATAAATAAATGATTTTTTTTTAAAAAAACTGATACTATTTCTATAATATGCAATACATGCTTTTAAAAATTTTAAGTTTGATTGATTTCAATATAAGTTTTTATAAAATATATATAGCTTTAATAGCATTAAATTTTCTTTATTTGAAAGAAATATGTTCAAAGCTTAATTCAATCGATTCTTCAAAATATTTTTATTGTAAAATATCAAATTTTTATTTAAAACTAATATTCTTATTTTTTAAATATAAAAATAGGTTATTTAAATTTTAAAATTATATATAATATCTATATTTGATTTTTTCATTAATTACCCAAGTTCATTTTTGGTGCTCTATAAAAGTTGATTTGGTTGCAATTTAAGGTATTTTGTCCAGCATTTAACAATAATTCAATTGCTGAAAGATAATTTCAAGCTTAGCATATATATATATATATATATATATAAAATATATATTTTTTAACTTTGATATTTCTATTATTATCCTAAAATTATTAAAATCGAATAAAAGATATTATAGTATTAAATAAAATAGTAATAATTAAATTTAAAAGATATTTTTAAATATTTTTAAATATTTATTTGAGTTTATCAATTTAAGAACCTTATATTCCTTCATAAATTTAATGAAAGTAAAGTATTTTAGACTTATCATAAGCTAAGAAAATATATGGATGTATAACTATTTTTATTTTAAAAATATACAGAAAAAATACCATATTATATATATATATTTTTTTAATATTAAAAAACCAAATTTGATGTTATATTACTAAAGTATGATTTTTGTAGTTTTTACAATGATATCTTTTAATAATTAAGTAATTAAAATATATAATATATTTGTCAAAGTTAAAACCATGTTAAATTAAAAGTAATAAATTAATAAAATTTAAATTTGTTAATTTTTTACTTTATGGATACAAAAAATTATTATAAAAAAACTATGTTAAAATATTGTGTCTCAATAGGAGTTGTACCATAAACTGTAATATTAGAAATACTAATTATTTTTTGTTTTTTATTTTTTAAAGAAATGAAATGTTATTAGACCATTTAAGTTACAGCATCTGTTTTGTAGGTAAAATTGATTGTAACTTTGTAGACATTTTGACTATTGGATTTTAAATAAAACTACTATGAGAAACAGCTATAAAGTGTCTTAAATTCATAATTTTTTTAATAGGTTGGAATACACTAAGTACATTTGGTGTAATTACATAAAGTTAAAATATTAATGAAATTATATTGCTAAAAGAATCTTTTAAGAGGATATTGTAATGCAATAGAAATGAATGTTATAAATCATCAGCCATATTTTTTGAATCAAACTATGTTTTATCAGTATTTACAAGCTTTATTTACATGTTTTTTTAATTAAAAAGTTATTATATTTTAATATATTTAAAGTCATTAGAGAATTGTAAGAAAAAAATTTAAAATTTTTTGAAACCAAATGATGCATAAAATATTTTAAAGCTAAAAAACATAAAATAAAATAAAATAAAATGTGATTGTGAATAATGACCTAAGTTTATAAATAACAAAGCTGAAGGAAATCAAAAAATAAAAAAAGACCAATTACGTTATATATATATATATATATATATATATATAAAGACTTTATGTTATAAATAATTATTATTTTAATGTTAAAATTTTAAAAATCAAAGTGGTCTTTAAAATATTAATTATTTTATGAAATTTTTGGATTCACAATTAAAATTTTAAATAAAATTAGTTTATATTCTCTTATAAAAATATCACATATTTTCATTAGTATAATTTTTCATGTTTCTAAATATTTTTTATTGCTGAAAACTTAAATTTCAACTTCCTTATTTTTGGGTAGCATGGATTTTACTAATAGCCAAAGCTACTTTAATACATTAATTCTTCTAGGTCGAATTGTTCAATATGTCATTATCACATTTGCTTCAACAAAATTAAAATGTTGCTTTAAAATACTTCTTCTAATTCGTGTTTATTTATTCTAATGCATTATTTATATACGTGCACACAACATTTGATTGTCGTTTTTGAAGTTTCTCATACTTTCCAAATAAACATCTAGTAACACTATAAAATACTGTTGCTATTGACACCCTTAAATTTCATCATGACACCTTTTAAAGTGTAGTAATGGGCTCTAATATTAAAGTCTCTACTTTGTGTCAAGTTTCTTTTGTGTCCTTGCTCTCAACTCTTTGAAGAATTCATAACTTCTACCACACCTCCAAATAAGCTCATCTTTCAACATTCCAAAATTAAAACAGAATGAAAACACAGATTACTTGTCCTTGTCCAACCTGCCCAAATCCCAATTGCCACTCTTGGGTATCTATCTTACAACACAATATAAAACAAAATAAAAATATGGTGATGCTTTTTAAAAAGGAATTTGTGAAAAGTCACATAGAAGGCATTTTTGGGACATTACTTCTTCAGCTTACAACAAAACTTCAAAACAGAATTCAAACTTAAGACCTCTGCATGTTACTAGAACTTTGTGCAGTGAACAGTTTGTATGAATGCGTAGAGCTTTCAAAATGATCAGCTCAGTCGACAGAGAAGACAAAAAAGTCAGCTCTGTTGCACACCTCGTGGTAGAAGCAGCTTCAGCTGCACAGACTGATTTGCTGCTGAATGTTCGATATCAGCATCCATATAAAAATTTAATTTCTCTGACTAGGCAAAGTGTTGATTGCACATCACTAGGTCTGATGTGAGAGGCTAACTATATTGGAATCCAGCAAAAAGATGAGCCAAAAGACCTAAAATGCACACTGCCACATTCGGCACACGCTAAGTTACTTCGGAGAGCCTTGTTACAATATTCTTTAATTTAGTGCCAACCTGAACCCTCTTTCGATACGTTGATGATGTTAGAATTGCAGGAAACAGACAATGTTAGGAACGTTCCTATGAGGTGAATTGAAAGCTGGAGAATTGGGCTACAGTGCATCTTTGACAATATTCGCACTCAAGACTAGTTCTTACATGTCAGTTCTGTCCCCAGAATAACAGGTTGGAAAACGAAGAAGATGCAACTTCACACGCAACGATGGGTTCTTAGAAAAGTGGGGACGAGGAAACGTCCGCGTTACCACTGCATGCGCTCATTTTTCCTTGCCCTAGCATGAAAAGGAAGAGTTGACTGGGTATGGGCTAACGCGTTAGTAAAGGAGGGAGAGAGATAAGAACCACGTTCAGAAGGCTTAACCAGGTTGACGCCACTAGAGACTAGACGAACATTGCATGACTTGGAGAGTGAGATTCTAAACATATCCCTTCTGCAAGATTGTCAACTCAAGATCAATGTGATCGTTATTATTAAATGATCAATTTGACCACCGCGGTTGCGTGTCGATAAGACACACCAAAGAATGATAAAGAATGGTTCCTATAAACATTCTGGCACATATCGATGTGACACTCAACATCGAAACTCTTCCGAACGGACGCAAAACCCTAAAAAATTTATATGCTACAATCTCGTTGAGAGATCAGTTGAGTCGCAGATCAGTACAAGAGGTATGCGGCGAATCCGATGAAAACGGTAACAAAGCTTGGAACAATGTTGCTTGCACCGGACTCCATTGGGTTAGGACCAGGTGCAGGCGAATCCATGGAAGGGCCAGGAGACATGGATGGGGATCCCATGGGGCTCATCTCGGGAGTGGGAGCTGCATTCACAACAAGAGCACATGTCTGCTACGTAAGCTACAAAACTACTCAGAATGCTGGTGTATCCATACCACCTTCACCAAATTTAACCATGCCAAATACAGAAAAATATTCAAACGAATGCACATATCTGAATCACAAATCAGGGATACGCACCAGCAGGTGCCAATGGCGCCATTTCGGGAGCGGCATTGGAAGGGCCTTCGGCAGGAGTCATGGGAGCCATTGCAGGAGCGTACTCGGGAGACGCCGGAGGGGACATTTCAGGTGCATACTCGGGGGCAGCCATGGGAGCCCACTGGGGAGCATACTGTGAACCGCCACCCACAGACGATTCCGGGGCATTCATCATCATACCCTGAGCGCTGGCTTGAACAAAGAGAGCCAACACACAAATTGCTGCAGCAGCAGCCCAGATACCATTTCGGCGAGCCATTGTAACTTTGAATCGTCTCGAACAAACAGAAGCGTGCAACAATAGTCAGTGTTCAGCAACACTAAACAACTAGCGCAGTACACAGGCTCGAATGCTCACAGAACTCTTTTAGTCACAAATTGCGAACACTCGTTGAGGCAAACTGGCTACGACAATACACAAAGTAGGATTGAGCTGAGCTGAGCTGCACGAGGCAAGCCCGTTGCACGATCCACCTGAAGCGGCAAGTGAGTTGATACTCTGATCAGCCACTTGTGACCTGATTTTGCAAGCTCCATCGAAGTATTTTAAATTCTTTCAGGTGGGCGGAGGGCACGGATCTGTACAGGGCCAGGCTGTGCACATGGGCTCAGATCTCGCGCCATCAGCGCCGAGGTAGGCGCGGCCACTCGCAGGCTTATTCTACGTCGCAAGTGCTTGTGCCCCTCTCGCAACTCGTCGCGTCCCCGAAGCGAGTTGGATCTTGCCATGTCAGCACATGCCACGTCGGATCATTACCACGTCGGAATAATGCCACGTGCATGTGTTTGTGTTTTTTTTTTAATATCTTAAATATTGAAATTTGGTGAATTTTTTTTTGTTTCATATTTTTCTGTCTTAAATATTGTCATTTTTAAATTTTTTTTTAATTTTTAAATTTTTGTTTGTAAATTGTGCTTCTTCAAAATAAGCCTCTTTTACATACATATGTGAGTTGTATTGTAACTGTCTATAAGGATGATAATAAGATTAATACATTAGAATTTTTGTTCATAACACTTTTATATTATACATGTTTTGATAGAGTTAAGAAGAAAATTTTAAAATTGAAATGTGTTTGATATAACACCACAAATAATCTGATTTTTAAAAATAACTCATTTCAATAAATATTTTATTTTATTTTATATTTTTTTCCTCAGTGATTGATTTCAATCACATGAAACTGTAACTGATCTAAATTCATTAGATTGTTAGATGATATATAATTATATATATATATTTGATATTACAAGATATATATCTTGTAATATCAATTATATCTTGTAAGATCAATTATATATATATAATTATATATATATCTTGTAATTGATATATTACAATTATATATATAGCCAATTATAATACAATTATTTTATCTTGGCATACAAGATATATATATATAATTGTACAATATAATAATTACAATTATATTTTGTATGCCAAGATAAAAATATAGCCAGTTTGGGTAAGCAAATAGATGGAATTTCAATTCAATGAAACTGTGAAATTTTTAATTTCTTTATTTGGAAAAGTTCAAGATATCATTGCAAATATAAGTAATTTTGTGCAGAAAAAATATTGATGACGTTTTCATTTAAACACATAAAACTATTACAATACATTTTGAATTTCATATCTAAAAAAGTATGTGTGATTGATAAGAATAACATATATGAGTTCCTACAGGAAATTTTGAATACTAAATAAAAAACTGCAATATTTTTACATCTGCACTTTCATGGTACCACACATATTGTTGTTCAATAAATTGTGCATGAATTCTAAAGTGATTACATAACTAGCACTTGAGAAAAAATTCTGATTATTTTATTTACTTATTTTGATAATTATATTTTAAATCCCTCTATTTTTGTAGATATGATACACTTTTGTACGTTGATGATGCTTAAATTATTATACTATTGTTTGTATTCTGTTAATTTTGTTTTGGACATTTTGTAAATTGGTTTTGATTAAAAAGTAAAAGAATGAAATTTATTTGATATTATGGAAGATGTTTGTAGTATGAAATGAGGATATATTACAAGTAAATGTTAGTATCACGGATTTTTAATATTATGCACACCTTTTTAAATACCTAGATAGAACTGGAATAACGACATTAAATAAGTTTGATTGAAATTTTCTTATTACCTATACATTTTGAACGAATTCATGTGTAATTACTAAACATATGAACCAATGACATATTCTTGCACAGTCTTTCAAATAGAACGTTAGAATTCAGTTGATGCATTTGATAGCAAAATCAGTGTTTTGACTAAATGTCCCATGCGAGAATAGATGGATAGAATAGGAGAATAACGTTTTTAAAATTTGTTTTGTGGTTTGTAAGAGAATTGGCTCTTAATGGTAAAAGAATCATCCTAATTGGTGTCATTAGCCTATTATCAAATCAATTTCGGGTTTTGAATTTTGATTGTTTTAAGAAAAAAAAAATATGAAAAATCTTTTTAGTTTCATGTAATTAAATTATAATTTAATTAGAGAAGAAATTCACAAATATATGCTCTTAATTGTATTTTGTCTAAAATGACCAAAGTATGACATTTCTAGTCAATAATGCTTTAATAGAAATAATTTGAGATACTTGGATGGAACAATTTTGTGGCTAAAATTTAGTTGAAAAATAAAATAAAATAAAATAAAAAAACTGATTAACAAACCTTACAAATGCAGACACATTATTTTAAAATATTTTATGAATTAAACAGCCACATTTTTATCAATTGGAAGAAGTAAATGATTAAAATTTTTTAATAAACAAATTACAATATAAATTGGTATATTTTTTGAAAAAAATTATGATATCTTTGCATTTTTGGAATTAGTATAATACATTTTTTAAGTTAATATAAAATTTAATTTTTCTATTCAAATTGTAACTTTTCTAGTAGCTCTTGCATCCACACTGTGAAACTTTTCATTAATGCAGCTTTGAGCATAATAGGATTTTTGAAAATTATAAGGCATAAATAAGATTGCTACATTATCAATCAAAATATGAATGTTGTACAGTTATTTTGATTGTACAATGTTTTAAATTTCTTAATCAATCTTATCAAACTCTACTAAAACAAATTTGATACTTTAAATACAAATGCTAAATTCTGTGTAAAAAATAAAAAATAATTAACATGGATTTACTGTTTTAAAAGAAAATAAGTTAAGAAAGTTATATTGTCTAGATCCAAAAACGCTTGCAAATTTAAAGATAATCAATACTCAACAATGGAGATGTAAAATTAAGATTGGCCTGAGCTTTGTCCTATTTGTATAACTTGCAAAGCAAATAAATTGCTCTTTAAGCTTTAGTGGCTTGTTACACAAGCTTTTCATAAAAATATGTTTTGTTAAAAGAAGACTTACACCTTAAGGTTTTTTATTTTTATTTTTATTTTTACTTTAATATCAACACCATATTTTTGAAAAATTTAAGTAAATCTAAAATTGTGCAAAATGTTTTGAAAAAAAATCTGTTTGTTTCTTTGTGGAACTGGATGCATACTATATATTAAGATTTTAATTTATCAATTTTAAAAAATGGCAATATTTTTTATTATTATGATTATGAGATAATTCATTACAAAAAATCACATTAATATATTAAAAATTATTATGCACATATATTAATAATTAGGAAAACAGATACATGTTTTAAAAAGTAATTTTTTCACAACAATGTATTATTTTAAAAAACTACTACATTAAAGAAACAACATATTATTTTTAGATACATTAGTTTACACAAACCTTATATATTTTTTTGATGGATTCTCTTCGTATAACTAAAATATGCCATGTAAACTCTATTAGACAATAATCATGTCTAACACAAATGTCCTTGGTCCATTATCTTTTGTAGCTAATCTAACATCAAAACTATTATGCATTATATCAAATTGGAAATAGAAATAAAAATAGAATCCATTAATATTCTAATTTGAAAAATCATAGAGACAAATTTTTTTTTTTTGTGACTCATGTATAAATTCACATTTTTTGAAAAAAAAAAAAAAAAAAAAAAAAAAAACTTTAATATAAGCTATCATGGATGAATTATGCTGTATTACTTGTTACCCCCATACTTGTTAAAAATGTCTAGGATGCAGTGATTTATGAAAGTATGAAAATTGGACCCCTTTGAGTAAAACCATGTTAAATGAAATATGAACGCTCGTGTGATTACATGAACAAAACCATATAATTTACAACTCTTTTTACACGTGGCACCATTGGATGATGCAAAGAGTCTTCGATGTTGGAGAACTGAAGGACAGGAGTCACTGAATGAATGAAGAATCTTGAACGAATAATAACTGCGACGAATGAATGAAAACCTAATTTGTAAGCAGTGTGCTGTGGCCCCAACCGAAGTGGAGCTCGAGGCTGCGTTGCAGCCATAGTCTTCTCTCCTCGCACACTGTCTCTGAGGAGGTTGTGTTTTCGCCCTCCTCTGTTGCCCCTTTTGCCTTCGCAATCAACAGGGCTGCAGCGGAGGTGCAAGCACAGGGTCCGCCATGGCTTTCTTTGCTAAAGTCGGAGGTCTATTGCGCCAGAATTCGGCCCAGGCTGCGATGATGAAGTCCGGACTCGGAGCTGGTGCGGCTGCAGTACCCGCGATGCTCATGGCGCAGCGCTTCATGTCTAGCTCCAAGTTGTTTATTGGAGGTGTGCCATCGGATTTGCGCTCTTTGTAGTTGATTTTGTAATCAGGCACCGGAGGTGGCGGTTAAACCCTAGGGTTTAGGTTGCAGAAGTGGTTTGGGGCTGTTGGGTTTTGGGGTTATTAGTGGTGTGCTCTTATTTGGTTTGATTAGCTTTGTCACTGTCTCTCTCGTATCTTGTCTTCGTTCCGGTTGTTTGGTATTCACATCGTGTCAGATTGTGGAGTTAATAGCACTATTTTAGTCCATGACAGTGTTGGTTGAGTGCAGTCGTGGGGTTCACGTGTCTACATGCCTGATCGGGTGTGTCCTGGATGGACTTCACTTTGGGTGAGAGTCGGGTAGGGGATGTGGGAGTTACGGTACGTTCTGGTTGCCGCTCTATGTCTGTGTAGGATGTGGGTGAACCGTGTGGTAATGCGTTTGTTTTTGAATCATGCAGGTCTTGCCTGGGCAACGGACGAGAACACGTTGAGGGATGCCTTTGGTTCCTTTGGTACCGTGACTGATGGTGAGTGCGTCCTCCCCATTTTTTCGTTTGAGTGCAATAGATGTTCCAAGTTAGGCGGCTTGCGTACAAGGATGTTTGCGATTGATTTTACGACATTACATACAATCATCAGCAGTTAATGTTGGAACGAGTTGCCTAAGATCCTGGTCAGGTTAGGTGTTGTGAAGTGCTGATGGTGGCTGTTCTTCTGGTTCTTTTGCAGTGAAGATCATCCTCGACAGAGATACTGGGAGGTCTAGGGGTTTCGGATTCGTGAACTTCACATCACCCCAGGAGGCCGAAGTTGCACTTCAGGAGATGGATGGCCGGGTATGTTTTTGGTTTTGTGAAGATGTTCAAACTGTTTGTCTTTTTATATATTTTTTTCCCGCATGGTTAAATTCATTCGGCTCAGTACTAACGAATGAAGTTGATGTTCTCTTGCCATATTCGTCTTTTGTGGAGGAATCTTGTTTGTGGATGGTTGGGGGCCTTCGGTTGGTTACGTGGTTATGATCACTGAATTGCGTTTGTTGAGCGATACAGGAACTAGCTGGACGTCAGATTCGGGTTGACTATGCCACTGATAGGTCAGTTGGAGCTCCTCGAGGTGGTGGTGGTGGTGGTGGTGGTGGCGGTGGCGGCGGCGGCGGCGGCTGGCGCGGAAACTATGGTGATCGTCAGTCGAGCGGAGGCCGTTTCGATAACAATAGAGACTAGGACGGCGGTGATAGATGGCAACCTCTGATGATGGGGACTTGCTTGTTTCTTAGCAGTCGAAGTGGCAAGGGTTTTGGTGTTTCATCCTGGGTTGTAGCTTTTGAGTTCTCATATTTTAGGTTTGATATTTATAGCGGGGCATAAAGAAGAAGATTTTTCTGGCCCCCTTGGCCAGGACGTATACATTTTCTACCCTGAAAAGATATTTAGTATTTGTGAGGGACATCTTTAGCCAAGTGAGGAAGGAGAGATATGAGGTCGGGGAAATGCCATGTACACTGCATGAGGTCGGGGGAAATGCCATGTACACTGCATTGTGATAGCTGTCTGAATCTCCGCCCTTGTGGGACTTCGTTTTGGTTCCACGCCCTTGTAGTGACGCTCAATGGTGTTTCTTACAGTTTTTCAAAGAAAATACGTGCTCCTTTATTTAACCTTTACAGCTGAGCTTCTGGAACCTTGGCATTCACCTGTGGTTGGATGGTTTTGATCCCTCCTTATCAGCGTTTATGGAACAAGTAGTATGGGTAAGAGCAATTTGCTTATGGAGGTGTTTGCGAAGATGGGTTTAGTAAATGATCTGGTTGCCAGTTTTAAGCATGAAATTGTTGATGGGATGGTTCACAATAATGCAACAGCAATGGGAATCCAGTTTGAAATTGCCGGCTAACCTTCCAACCTGTACTTGAGATATGAAAGTTTGATTTTGAGTGACACCAAATTTCGGTTGTTGCACAACGAAAACTGTTGAAATTTCTTCTTCCATGAATCATGTGACAAATTGCAAGACGGCAGTCAGTCCTAAGACGACGAGACGAGATGAAGTGAACCCAGTGCAAACATGTCAGAAAGCACGGAAACTACATTTCATTTACAACCTGGGAAGGAACTGTTTTTTCACTTGAACATGGGGGTGAAGCAAAAATAACCCTCAGTCAATTTTCATTTTATAAGAATCTATTTTTATCGAAGCATGTCAAAGATCCTCACTCGGCACATCACACCCCTCGTTACGAAAAGCAGCCGATGTGGGTCCATGCACTGAACGGATGACTAATGTCGAAACCTGCACTAACTCAATGTCAAAACCTGGCACTAATACACTTATTTCTCACTTCTCCCCGCTTTCCACCACAACACCGGAGCGTAGAACCTGATTCTCAATTTCGAACATGCTCAAAAACTCAGATGGGCTATCGGGGCGATGTGGTAACAAAATCCTCCCGAGAGGGGAAGCGAAGCCCTAAAGACAGACAGAGACAGCGGTGAGAGGAGGTGGGGTAAAGTGTGGAAGAGTGGCAGCATGTGAAGGGGGACCCCTGCAGCCCCGCCCCGCCTTTCCCCGCGCAGCACCGCACCCGCGCAGAGGAGGACGGGCGAGGATGGGTGTCCGGGCCTTGTGGCGTCGTGGCCACCCTTCCCTCCCCATCTGCTTCAGCTCGGGCTGTCTGGACCAACTGCCACCACCCCGCCCCCCCTCTCCTCCACAGTTCTGTTTTCCGCACCTACCACACAAACCTCGTCTCCATCGAAGCGCCTGCCCTTCCGTCGCCCTTTGCGATGCTGCACTCCCCTCTCACTCTACCAACGCTTCTGCAGCAAGCAATGCAGTTTTCCCCTCCCGTCGGCGCTGTCTTGCTACAGTGCGTTGGTTGCGCTTGTAGGCACTTTCTAAAATGCATCATGTTTGCTTGGAATTTTTTGCCCGGCAATTTGGAATTTAGCTAGAGTATTCCCGATCAATTCTGCACTCATGGACCGTTGAATGATTCTTCTGCATGAATAGGAGAATTGTGTGCGACGGAGCTTTTGGAATTCGTGCAGTGATTCTATCGGGCTTGAGAATTGGACTGGACTGCGCGAGCTTACTAATTGAGTGGTTAGATTTTTTCCCCGAGATTAGGATATGTTATTCGTTTTCTAGCTTTTTGGAAATACGTTTTTTTTTCATTTCTCTTGACGAGTTTGCAAGACGTGTGGTTGTCATGAAATTTTCGCAGGTTTAGTTGTAGTGTAGTCATTTACATGGAGTGACAATTTGTTTCCAAGCTCTTGCATTGACTCTCAAACGAATTAAAGCGTGCGCACTGAGTGTTGTTATTCTGATTGTGTTTGAGAGGGGATGGGATCAGTTAGTTTCTGGAGAGTGATTGACATTTGTGAGGTTGTTAGCGCTTAAATAAATTTCAAAGTGAATTCACATTGCATTGAATAGAGGAAGTGTCTGTTGCAGGTAAATATAGTTTTCTTGGAATAATCCTGTGTTTGTTGGAGCGGACAGGTCCTCGGCAAATGGGAAAGAAGAAGGGACTTAATGAGGAAGGCAACTCCTCTACAGCTCGTTATAAAATCTTGAAAACTCTCTAATACTTCTGTACCAAATCGCATTAGTCTTCAAGCCGGATTCCTTTCTCCAGTGCAGGGGCGCTGATGTTTCAGCATGCAGCTATATCTTTAGCAACAACGTCGAGAAGTGTTGCTAATCCTAGGTGTGCTCGGGATGCTGCGCGGGTGAAATCCTTCGGGATAGAAGCTTAACGAAATTGCTCAAGGAAGAGAATTAGCACAGGGGCTGACTGATTTCAGTCTTCCACCAAATGCTATGTAAGTGCAAGTAACTCTAGTTACTCCGTTACATGACCTCTTCTGACGCTGGAGCTTACGTGGCCCTGACTAAATTTTTTGAAGCATTAGACTTTGCTAAGAGAAAAATTTGTTGCAACGGTCAATTTACAATTATCAAGAGCACTACACTGACCTCGATATTTAGATACCGAAATGGATGCTTAATGTCTATTCATACCAAAGTTTAAGATGTTTTGAAGCATAATCTGGCTCCGAGAAGGATTGTGAACAGAGCAGGCGTAGCATAGACGTTTTACCTACACATAATTCGCCTTCTAGAACTCTAAATTGATGATTAAATATGACTTCAGCCTGTTTCAATAATGTTAATATGGGTGGCTTTCTTGTGTTTAGATAAGAGTGGCTGACGGCAGCATATCATGCTGGCAGTTGCGAGTTCCCATGCCTATCTTGCTGCACGCGTGCTCTCCCTCATCAACTTGGTCGCTGAGACCCAGCCCACGGCGTTGTAATTTCAAACTCCACGACCTCCTCGTCAGCATGAACGTGAGTAAGGAGCAGCAACAATCAGCTACGGTTGTCGACTTGAGTTCTGACGAGGATGATACCGCACATGTGCCTGGGTAGGTCAAATCATGCAAGCAGATCAGGAATGAATAAATTTCTGCTTTCTCTATAGACGCTGTGGACAATAGTTATTGAAAACAGTTCGTACAGTTGCTTTCATTAGTGTTTCCGAGTTGATGTATGGGAATGTCTGCATGTTTGTGGTTTTGTAGGATGTTAGGCGTGAATCTGGAAACGAGTCAGTGCCAGCTGAAGGCCATAAGAAGGCTGCACAAGTCCCTTGACCCAGAACGAGATTATCTGGAGCGGAGTGCATGCCAGACAGCTGCAGGTAGAGCGTTATGGAATCACGTGATTCATGATCCTTTGGCAGAAGTTTTCGCTGGAGACGTGTTTCTAAGAGGATTGCAGGAGAAGGTGCGTCGCGACCAGGACAAGAATGCACGGGAGACTTCTGGTGTAATGATGGCTGTGAGGACACTTTGGTTTGATACCCGCCTTGCAGAAGCACTTTCTCAGTTTGATTCAAGCTCGAGTGAATACCAAGTAGTTTTGTTGGGTGCTGGTAAGAGAATTTAGAGAAAATTTGATTCTTTCTGAATTTTAAGGAATTTGAGTTAGTCTAGTAGTGGAGATTGTCCTGATTACTTAATTGGATTAAAATGCGTAAATTGCAGACAGGGGTGTCACATCACAGTCTCCAGAAGGCTCTAATGTGTGTTCCTTCCAGGGGTTTTGTTTATTCCAGAAGAATGTCCTTGCCACGTCTATTTTTCATAGAGGGTGTTGGCTTTTTTTTTAATTGTGATTTGTTTGTATAGGAATGGACGCCCGTGCATACCGACTTCGGTCGCTCAAAGACTGTTCCGTGTTTGAAGTAGACTCTGCCAAAGCCTTGCACTTCAAGGAGTCCATACTCCAGGCAATATTGGAAGCAGGAGAGCCCTTACCAATGCTTGAAGCAAAGAGTTTGCACAGAGTGGCCTCTGATATCGCCACAGAAGATTGGTTTGGCAGACTGAAAGCGGCAGGGTTTAAGGTACAATTACCTACAGTTTGGATCTTAGAAGGATTCTTATATTACCTGCAAGAAGCTCGTGCAAAAGAGACCTTGAAGTGCATTTCCAAAAACTGCGAGAATGAAACGGTGGTGCTGGCTGATTTCATGAACGAGTCTTCCATCCACTTAGCCCATGAGCTGAAGACTCACTTTTATTTTCATAGTGATTGGCCAGAGGAGCTTCTGCCTAAGCTTGGGTACTCTCGAGTGAAGGTCTCACAAATTGGTGACCCCGATGCAAACTTCGGGCTCATAAATGACGAGCTCAATCTCTTCCATCAGATGCGTCGCGTCTCTAGGCATGTGAAGGCCGACGTCAATGGTAAACCTTACAGAAGGTTACTCCTTGTTGAAAGCTGGGCTCCTTGAGATCTCGCTCCTTCTGCTTTCCAGTTTATGAAAATTAGCAGACAACCAAATTTCCATGAACCTCCTTTCATAGTTTATGACTTCTCTTTTATGTTCCAATGATGATTGGCAAGCCCCTGGGGACAACCGGCTAGGTAGGTTCTGTGCAATTACCGTATCAGTCCAGCTTCCACATCTTTAGTTTGCGATCATCTCTTGTAATTTTAAGCGACACGGTTTCGGTACATTACAGGATTCTTGTTTTTTAATATTATTTTTCAATTATGTAGTGAGCTTATTTCGAGTTCGCCTCATCGGCAGCATTTGTTGTTGAGGTTTTCTGTAACCTTAAAAAAAATTACATCTTATTACCTTTTTTCCAGTTGGGGTGATTATTTTTCTCCTACTGGGATTTACTGTAGACTTATCAGATATTTGTGACCATTTCCAAAGTTATTTCAATGTGCTTTGTCTACTAACAATTGTGTTTTGTTCAATGATTGAATATTTGCCACAAATGATAAATCTATTTCACAATAAGTTAACCCAAACTTTAATATTCTGATGACACCAATGAAACCTGAGCCTTCTCAATCTAATGAATGTAGTTCCAATTCTTTGTGATTGTGTGCTTGTAGAAATTATAGCCACTAGAACAATGGATATGACACATAACAACCTATAGTGGTTTAGAAAAATATTTTTTGACAAGATTAACAACCAAATAAAAAAATATTCTTTTCATTTAACAGTAGCTACAAAGGCAAGTTTCTTTCTTTTATGTTTTTTGTAATTATAAGTGATTTTTTATTAGAAATATTTAAAAATATATTTTGCTCAAGGACAAATTTGTAGAACAAAACATAGCTTAACTTATAATTTTTGTAAGTATTGACTTCTTTATAAGACTATACTTAAAGAACATCCATGTTTTCCACCTAGATTGACTATTTGAATTTCTTGATAGCATCTAAAATAACTTATGATAGCCCAAGTAATCTTATCTTTATTCTATAATAATTTTATAATATGTCAAGTTTAGGAGTAAATTGGTGTGAATTTTGAGCATGTTAAATAATAAAAAAATTTAAAATTTTATTAGCTTACATCCATTAATTAAACATAGAAAAAAGAACAAATATTGTCCAAATTCCTAAACATTCTATTTGACTTCTCAATATTTATTTTATAAATAAATAAAAATCTACTATTGGTGCTTCAATAGGACCATTCTTATTAACATTGCACTTATTGTTAAAGACCTTTTATTTTTATTTATTTATTATTTACATATGCATAGACAAGATTTGTTGCATGTATTAAATTTATAAAATATTTTTTATGTAATTACTTGTAATTTAAAAGTATTTACAATACTTATATAAGGGTAGTATGGCCTACATTATATATTATAAATATACTTTGTGATTTAAGGCTAATATAATTTTAAGCAACCAGTAATGCATTTTTTTATATAATCTTTTGGAGACTTTAATCCATTTATGTGCTAAATTATAGATTATATAGTTTTTAGATTAAATTATTAAAAAAAAATATTAAGATTCAAATTTAATTTGGAATATTTTTCATTTATGTAGTTAATTATAAATGTACAAAAATCTTATATATCTGATAGATAGAATATTACTAAAAAGCCAAAAAATATTGTAGTCATAATTAATATAGTAATTGTGATTTGACTTGCAATGTGAAGCACAATAATAGTTTAAATTCAAATTTTGGTTCAATTGAGTTACCTACATTAGATCTACTCTAATTTAGATAGAAAGATATTATTAAATAATTCTAGAAAGTTATAATATGCTAATGTCTTAAACACAAGTAGATAAAAATTTCATTTTAAAATAGAAATTAAAAATTCCAAAACTTCCCATTTAAGTAGAGGGCTGGACTTAGAGGGTGTTTTAAAAAAAAACCAACTTTTTGTGGTTGATTTGGCATTAAGTAATAGTTGTAAATAAATAGAAGAAAACCTTACCATCAAAGCAAATGTCTTCTACCTCCTAAATTTGCTTGCAAATCAATATTTAGAGACTAGATTGCATAAAATTTGAATATATACACACACAAAGTGACACAATGGTCGTTCTGGGGACTACTCTGTTACGAACAATGTCACCAAGACCCCAACAATCCTGACGCTTTTATGCCAACCGCTGACAGATCAGTCACTACATTGAAAAAACCCATCTCAACGCTTGAATAGAGAGCTGTAAGCTAAAGCTGCCAAAAATTATTCGGTGCAACTTCAGTAATCTGTTTATAGGACCTCGTGCATGATGCATGAATATACTGAAACCATGTCCAAGTTTCTGTTTCTCTCAGGAAGAGTCTGGGGGAATGGGGATGGGCCGAATGAGCTCCAGAATCTGAACCACTTCCTCCATAGCTGGCCGGTTGGAGGGCACATGAGAGGTGCAAATGAGGGCGAGCTTGATGACGGGGAGGACTTCATCCTCTGGATATGGCAACATGGTGCTGTCAACGCAATTGAGGGGACGACCCTCCTCCAGCAACGCCCTCACATGGTCACACAGGATCACCACATCGTCTTCCATATACTCAACTGGACGACGCCCTGTCACAAGCTCTAGAAGTAACACGCCAAATCCATAGACATCACATTTCTCAGTGATTCGCAAGCTGGGGCATAAGAACTCCGGTGCCATGTAACCCAGTGCACTCTGGAACTTGGAGCCTAGGACATACCTGTCAAGAGTTGGTAGTAGTCTTGCTAAGCCGTAGTCGGAGATGTGGGCCTCGTTGTTGTAGGAGAGCAGGATGTTGGTCGATTTGAGGTCGTAGTGGATGACCTGAGGTTGGCAGCCGTGGTGGAGGTGGCCCAGGCCCAGGGCAGTACCGAGCGCTATCTTGAACCTGTCATCCCATTGGAGAGGTGGCTCTCCATCTCGTCTCTCGTGCAAGCGGCGGTAAAGGTTGCCGGTTGGGACGTAATCGTAGATGAGGAGTTGCAGCTGGGGGGTCCAGTAGTAGCCTTGAAGTGTGACCAGGTTCCGGTGGCTGATTTTCCCCAGAGGATTGACCTCCCGCTCGAACTCCTCCTGCGTCTTGACAAGGCTTGCGACGAGTAGTTTCTTCACGGCCACGGTGTTGCCTTCAGGGAGAACAGCTCGGTAGACTGTACCGAAGCCACCGCGTCCAATTTCGTCTTGCTTGTTTGTAAGCCCTTGCACGCTCCCTACTGGCCAGTCTTGGTTGGTTGTTTTCTGTGGTCCCCTGTAAAACACCAGGCTTCCCTCAGAAAAATGCTTGTTGCTGGGTGACTGGGATACACTTTCCGTCCCTCTCCTGGCGTTACGACGCGCTCTGGTCTGAGACCGGATGTTGAGTACGGTGACGAGAATCACCCCCACGGCAATTACGGCTGCTGCGGAGATAGCGATTATAGCAGAGATGCTGAGCACGATTTCTCTCTTCACATGAACGAGGGATGTGCTGTTTGGATTCAACACGATGGGCTTCGAAGCACCCGGAGGACATGCCACACCGATCAAAGTGCCACACAAGCCTGAGTTTCCTGAGACCTCGCTTGGATTTGCAAATGCTCCGCTTGTGGGGATGGGACCAGTGAGGTGGTTGAAGGAGATATTCACCTTCTGCAAACACTTCATGTTCTCGAAGCCCTGGGGAATGGTACCCGTCAAGTTGTTGGATGACAAGTCTAGAATCGCAAGGCTGGTGAGGTTGGTCAGAGACTCTGGAATAGGGCCACTTAGTTTGTTCTCAGCCAAATTCCTGCAAGAATCAACACACTAGTTAGTACTCCAACTAACTCACTCTTCACCGTGTTGGAAACTTTAAATGGCAAGTACAATCAGCAAGGTCATAACATGCAGTTTTCTGCAAAACAACTAAAAAAGGAATCCAATCAAACATGTGTTAAAATCGAGAAAAATTTACAAGTTAGCCAGCGCTAAGCAGCTGCCAAGCTGAGTTGGAATCTCTCCACCAAGCCTGTTATGGTGCAAATCCAGCACAGTCAGACGAGTTACGGTGCCTAAACTAGGCGGCATATTTCCATCCAATACGTTGTTGCTGAGATCTAGCAAGGTCAGGGACGGTAAGTTTCCAAGCTCTGCTGGTATGGAGGAGGAGAAATCATTTCCTGAGAAGTTCACAGCTACCAGATTGGAGCACTGTCCAAGCTGAGGCAATAGCGGACCTTCCAACTTGTTCTGCGAAATGTCCAGAAACTGAAGGAAAGGACATGCCCCAGGTCCAACAAACGGAAAATTCCCTGTGAGTGAGTTGCCTGCGAAATCGAGAAACTGCACATTGAGGGCTAGCAGCTCCGGTGGT
This sequence comes from Physcomitrellopsis africana, assembly GCA_036785485.1. Taxonomy (NCBI): domain Eukaryota; kingdom Viridiplantae; phylum Streptophyta; class Bryopsida; order Funariales; family Funariaceae; genus Physcomitrellopsis; species Physcomitrellopsis africana. The sequence continues at coordinate 246,735 of JAWRVF010000286.1, forward strand.
ATGGAACCTATGAGATTGTTGTTGCTTAGATCCAAGCTTTGAAGGCGGGTACAGGTGCCGAGTTCTACTGGAATGTCACCCAATAGAAGATTTCCAGACAAGTCGAGCACTTGCAGTACCTGCAATTGTCCAAGCGATTTCGGCACTGCGCCTGTGAACCTGTTATTGGCAAAGTCTAGCACCTGAAGCCTACTTAAGGATCCCAGCCAAGTTGGGAAATCACCGGAAATCATGTTGTTACGACCATTAAAGAGGGCTAACGAAGTCAAGCTCTGAAGCTCAGGTGGCAAAATCCCAGATAAGCTGTTCTGACTCACATCCATGGCCAACATACCTACGCAGTTGCTCAACTGTCCAGGAATACTTCCAGTCAGCTTGTTGTCCATCAGACTTAAACTTGTGAGGCTTTTCAGCACTCCAAGTTCAGCAGGTATGGTCCCGGTCAGAAAATTATGAGAGAAGTCGATGTTTACCAGACTCTTTAACTGTCCAAATCCACCCGGAATTTCTCCTGAAAACAAATTATGCGACAAGCTCAGATCTGTGAGCTGGGTGCATGAGATGATGGACGCAGGAATAAGGCCATTGAGACGATTTCCACCCAGGTAAAGAGACACAAGGCTCTGACAAGTGGTGAAAAACTTCTCTGCCATGGGTCCTGTCAAAGCATTGCTGGAGAGGTCGAGGACCATGAGGCTGCTGTTGTTAGTAAGCAGTGGAGTAATCACTCCATTTAGCTGGTTGTTGCTCACGTTTAGCTTGCGCAGCATAGGTAGCCCTGCGACTTCGGTGTCAATGCTTCCAGTAAAGTTGTTTGAAGACAGGTTTAAAATCTGAAGCTCATCCAGCTTCGCTAAGCCTCGCCCAATCTGACCAGCAAGAAATAACCCGACAAGATTTAACTCGGATACCCTGTTAATCAACAACCAAAAAGAATTAACGCTCTCACTTTTATTGCACGCACAAAACCCCAAGCAGGCCACAGTAAACTAAGAAAACCCGAATGCACTCTTATTTTGGAGCTTCTCGAGCTATCACTTCTAGAGGAAAAACGTCATTTGAGAAGGTGTTGCGATGTCGAGCACAAATACTGCCAAGTGCGTAGCTTGCATTATCTTATGAAGGAACATTCTGTTGAAAAATTATGGCGAACGGCACCATGAGAGGCGTACAGCAACAGCTAACCTGCCCGTAAGACGATCGCAGACAATCCCGACCCAAGCACATGGGCTGGCATCATCCTCCCGCCAGGAATGCAACGCCCTGCTTGGATCATTCAGCCCAGCTTTGAACGCCATGAGCCCCAGCACATCATCACTCATTGGCACCATTGTCCCACCACACCATCCCAGCATCATCGCACCAGCCAGCAGCAGCAGCCGTCGCCGCCGCCATTGCAATTCCTCCAACTGCATTGTGCTTAGACTCTCATAATCCAAAATCTGCACCCTAGTGTACCCTTATCCCAAGCTGCTTTTGCCCATTTCTAAACCTCTCCATCTCCTTCTTAATCCAGTTCCTCTACCGCCATAGCCCAAATGCACTTGATGTAACTTCTCGCCATACATATGCTCAAATTTCGCGAACATCGGAAGGAAGGTCACGTCTCTATAACCAACACCATCAATCAACATTACCGCAGGCTTTCTAGCTCAACCGTGTCACCCCTGTCGATCGCACTCGCGCATGAAGTTTCTACTGCACCCAATCCATCGCCATCCTTCCCCTGCAACAAACCAAATCACATTCTCTCACCATGACAACTTCGCACTCAGCTCTCGTGAAGGACAGGCTGAGCTCCTGAAGTGGGCCAGCCGTGCTGCCAACCCATTAAGCCAGCTGCCATCATTCCATTGCTCTTACCTTGCCTCCACAAATCCCCTACCTGACATGGTCAAACAAAACTCCGGTGCAGTTACCTGTGACAGATTCCATCATCAAATTCATCAAAGTTTGCATTAATGTTCCACCTCCAGTGAGTGAGGTTGGAGATTGGATTCATGGCCACAGTGAATGTTCTCTCCTTGAGTGCAGATCGGCGTATACCCTTATCATAACGGCGGCTGTGAGGTAGCTGGACAAACGCCACCATGAAACCTCACGACGCCGAGGTTTAGCTGCATTGCTAGACTTGCAGCACAAGATGCTTGGCAGTCTTGTAGTAGATTGAGGCCTCTAGTAGAGACGGTGTATTAGTAAGTGTATGAGTATGTGCTTTCAGCCTCCCTTCACTCAGTTTCGAATTACATCCAAACTGTGGAAAAAAACCTGAGTGTAACCCTTCTTAACATCTACAAATTGTTCACACATCGCAAAGCTCATACACACACACACACACACACACATATATATATATATATATATACACACACACAAACTCGTAATCATCAAAATGAGATGATGACCTTAGATTTAAAACAGGTCTTTAAGGAGGTAAACAGTATCCCTGCTTGACTACAGCATCTGTCCATGACAAGGAATATTTTGAAAAGGAATATTTAATTTACAAACTTTACAAAAGATACGATCTCATCAAACGTTAACATATTAATCACCGTGGCCATCGCTAGTTTCTTATAGATGCCGATCTACAAACGAGGAGTTTGATCAACACCTTCATTGTCACTAGGTGAGTTCTTTGTTGGCTTCCTCAGGACCACAGCTGAAAACCCTAGGTCATGCTTTGCTGTGCTAAGGTACTTCTCCAAAGTCCTTTTCCATCTTCTTGGCATGTTCATGCAACTCAAAACTCTATCTCTCGTAGTGGAAGAGTTGAGAGCCAGGATTCGCTAGATGTTCAAAACTCCACCATTGTCAGTGCCACAAAAAGAAATACCTGCGCTGCCTGTCAACGGCTTAGATGCAACTAAACTAAGTCAAAATAGACGGATTTTCCACAATGCAGCAAACCCATGTTTGCAATTGATCTGCGCCAATGAACTGACACACTTATAATGTATGTTATGTGTACAGATTGAAAAATGTGACATAACTCAGCATCTGGCTCTGAACACGATCTAAGAACATGTGTTAAAGAATTAACAATGGTGACACACATTAATGATTGTTCAATCAAGGTATGGTCAGCGGAAGCGAAATCCTCTTCGTGATGATTGCAGATACAGACCATCGCAACAAGCAGTAGGACAAACAAAAAAATTGCAAGTTTTTCAGTTTTCAGTTACCCTAAACAAATCGAATAGCTAAATTTCATAACTAAATACTAGTGTGCACCCACACTCATGTAAACAAACCCTAAAACAAAAAAAACAAAAACAAAAAAAACAAAATATACATGCACTACAAAAAAGAGTTCATCTCACAAACCGATACTGGTACGCCTCTCACGACACACTAAGTGAAATAGCATAATCTACTGTCGAAATTCCATGGATCAGGCACAGAATTCCACCACAATCCTGGAGTATAGATGCCAAAGGATACAAAGCCATGCCTCGAAACGGACAAATGTGTGCGAGCTTTAATCTTCGCAGTTCTCTCAGAAGAAACCACCCAAGTGCTCCTAGTAAATAAAATATCTTGCCTCACTTATCATGATTGCATTACAAGGTTGTTGCGACAAGTAGAGACAGAAAACATTAACGATGGGGTCCTTCAAACTGCACTCACATTATTGTGCAGGGTTCGCCGTATTCGACTCATCCACTACCACCCTGAATGATCTGGTACGTCAGCCATGAAGAGCCCTCCGAAAAGACCGTGAGCAATCAATCTTTACAAGCAAACAATTTCTGTGCCACAAGTACGAATCATTTGAGGAGTTACTTCCTGATTTCAGTATATCTTACAATGGCTCTAAAGCCTCTTGCCAACAGCGGAGCTCAACACCAACCTTGCAGTGCTATCTCTTCCGCTGAAATTGACATCCTGACTAACGATATCCATTCCATAAATTGCTTTGCCTATATACTTCACTGGATATGCCTGCCTGCCTACACCACAGCTACAGAATCTAATGTTGAGTCCTATTACCGGCCACATCCAGATCCATGATGAGACACTACGTTCTAAGTTCTCCAACCTCCCTTGCAAACTCTCAAACTACATACTCGAATATCCGCAGTTGCATTTGGAGAACTGGGTCTGCGGCCGGGGACATCAAGACTTAGAATAAGCTGCACCGGTGGAGAAAAACCACAGGGCTGACATAACGATACCACTTTCTCGGCCCAGCGAGAATCAGCTTTGTTGCAGAACTTGAGAAAGGATGTCCATGACGCTACCCGTTCAAATTCTAGTCCCACATCTCCTAAATTAGCACAGAGCACCGAAGTTAACACTTTGGAATTGTAGCGTCAATTCCCTCCCATGATCCTGCAACATCGTCCTGCCCGTTTCAGTTGACCGAAAATCATCACCTACTACTTACTAGTTAAGGACCACTAACCTAGCGCACGACATCCATGAAAGCAGCACAACAAAAAGTTTCCGCGTCTCATCATAGAAAGAGATTCTGACGCCTTCTACTCACCCATACATGCTTCTCTCAACCCACCATCTTCGACTAGGTGGACCCGTATCCACCAGCATTTGGAGGCGTCTGACCTCTCATTTTTTGGAGAGACCTGTACTGAAGGCGGACGCTCTCTCCACTGTCCAATGTTCGAACCAAGTACCTTCACACAAGAAGAAATGACTGAGACGCCACCTCAGACGAGAACGAAACCTGGCAACCATGACGAGTCAAATAGCAAACAAACAAGAGAGTTGAGCCGAACCAGCCGTTGAGACACTGGGTTGTGATAACAGCCTCTCGACCAACGAACCGTTCTGGTGTTCGTTTATTTCCCTGCAACCAACATGGGAACCGCCGCTTGAGATCAAAAGAAGACTAATGACTAGAAGCCAAACAAACAACTGAAAACACTTGTCATTGCAACCTCGGTTTGTTGATACCTTAATCATCACTCGGTCACTCACAACAAACGGGAATTGTACTCCCTTTACTTTTGTAGCATCTGCAACAATCTGTTCCGGCAGGATTATATTCTCCTGCAAAATACACAAATGTCGATCCTAATACAAGTATCCAGAAGCCAGGATATCCCATGCGTCTGGGTTCGGGTCAAACCTCAGCAACTCAACTAGTTGCACAATTCCAAGCATCATTCTAAACATCGGGCAGACACGATTGCCAACCAACAAAGACTACAGTCATGCCGCATTCAAGCTCCACATAGAATCAACCCCTCAAATTGAAACCTTCCACTCAAAACTGCCTCACTCCACATTCTTGTTACTGAGCAACAAGGAACCCCCCCAGAGGAAACTTACTCTCTAAAACTCCAGCTGCATTGCAGCCTTCAGACCACCTCGGGTAGCGAAAAAAAAGCAGCACTATGAGGTGATGATTAACCAAAAAATGGAGCACTTAAATACCTGAACTATCTCCCTTCTCCTCTTGGCAGATCGTAGGCTTAGATTACCATTCATTTCTTCCTCACGTTTGAATGCTTGCACGACCACGCGTAATGCTATTCCCCGCCAAATGCAAAAATATTTCTCAATGCACTGACATACTCCGGGTCCAACAACATCACGGAGCAAGCTCTTCAAAACATCAGAGAACTAAACTGAAAACTGGTTTCCAAATGCCGCGACCACCAAGAGGCGTGACATGCCAAACCATACCGTAATTTGGAGCCATAGCTTCTGTTCGCACCGAAGCTCCGCATATGATGCACACGTTCTGCCATGTGAACCAGAATGTCATCCTTGGAAAATGAACATAAGGGCAATCACAGTTTTAACTAAAGAGACACTTATCTATACAGGTCCAGTTCTTTCTCTCGAACAGAGCTCGTGACTGAAACTGGAGGCACCATCCACATATCATTCTGACGTTCCCCGCTCATAATCGATACCACCCTCTCCATAACCACACATCACAATCGACACAATTTAGAGACTCGACTATTTCCAGCGCTATGCAAGAAAAGGTTGGAGCTTACAGTTTCCATGACTCTTCTTCGTCCAGCATTTCCTACCGAGTGGCCGCATGATATAATCATGGCATCATCCATGAGTGCACCCCTGAAATAAACCAAGACACCATCAGCATTGCTTCTGCGGTTCCAAACATTCGTCGTCAATGCTGGCAACCTTGAAAGCCCACAGTCAAAAAGAAAACACCCTGCAATGGCAACCAAGGCGAGCTCATGAACGTACCACCAATCGAAAGACATTGGACCTCCATCATTGACAACACTTCCTCCACAACGGATGACAACAACCAGGCAACCCCAGGTCGTGCCACTGAAATGTTGTCGCGTGGAAGAACACATCCCAGCAGGGCGAAAGACAACAGAGCAAGGCAATAGGTTGATGTATCTCACGTGAGAGGGTCCGAAAGGATGCGCCGCAACGATTCCTCCGCAGTTGCTTGTGGATCACCATTCCGTCCTGACGCAGAATCTGCTCTCTTCAGCCCATTATTGGGGGGTACTTGTGTGTTCAAAAGCGTGGTGTAATAATTGTCGCTGTCAGATGTTTGAAGTTGTTCGTGGAGTGGCCCTGAGGGAGTTCTGGATGCTTCTTGCAAGGGTGTCACCACCACAGTTTCCCGAAATCCCTCTCGTGTAACGTCACGCGAAAGCCCCCCATCTCTAGTCAGAGTATATGAAGCGCCTGACGCAGATCCGATGTCTCCCATTCCGCCTCCGTTCTGAGTCGGCGTCACATCAGGGTGACCTCCGGCTCCGATTTGAAGAGCTGAGTTGGAGGGCGACGAGAACGAGCTCAGGAATGGCATTGTTGCCGATGTTGAATGAAACACTCCGAAAGGCGAATTGCTCGCCCCCGTCATCCCAATGGGAGCTTTCAGCATGTTTCTTTGAAATCCTCCATCCACTCTCAGTGGCTCCCCTCGCATGTATCCCGAGTGGTCCAAGCCTCCCATTGGGATCATTGGCAAGTTTAACCCGATTCCAACACTACTCATCCCTCCAACCTGCTCAGGCAATTCTTGTCCTTCCTTGTCATCGTCGGCATCGTCAACTTCGTTCTCAACCATGTCACCTTCATCATCGTCATCATCCTCATCGTCGTCTTCCTCGTCGTCCTCTTCGTCAGTGCCTTCACTCTGCGATCCCTCACTCACGCTCATGTCTCCTCCTACACCCGCTACCTCTTCGTAGTTAGCCTCTACCCCGGCACGATCTTCTAGGCCCCATCCCCGCTCGCGGCCCAGTTGGGACCTGTAGGCGCTTCGCTGTTCCACTTCGGCACCTTCTCCACCTCTCTGCTGCTGCTCGCGCTGTTCCATATGAGGATATCGGTCTCTGTAATTTATGTCCAAACTTGTGGCCGATGCACTGTTCGAGATGAGCTTCATTGAGTCTCTTGAAGCTTGCGAGAAAGGCCTCTTGAAAGGCCCTTGAGCATACGCTCCTCCAAAGGAATTTCCACTTTGCTGTGGAACTACCCAACCCCTTGCTTCGGAATTCAACCCTATGTCCACTTTCTGAGCCTGCCCTCCAACCATATCTAGGGTTCCAGTACCACTCACTCCATCGTCACAGAATGTCTTCCTTCGCGCAGGGACTCGTCCACCGAAGCGTTGCCTCGACCTGCACTGCCCTCAGCTTGTCGTGATTGCCAACAAGCCCGTGGAGAACGACGGCAGCTTTGAAGGGACCTTGCGTGCTTATGCAGCAGTGCGTTCCTGCCGAAAAATTACGTACCTGCATCCTGCAAACACGAAGGAAATACAAGTCAATGACAGAGACGGAGAGACTACCGAGTTGAAGCGATTTCCAAAACTCGACTTCTTCATGCGTGGACCTGATTCATGCCCGCAATTCTTATGGCAAAACAGCACATATTCAGATCAAATTGGCAAACCTCGAGTAATCTCCATACACTCCGATTGTAACAACAGAGATTGCAAACAATATATGACCTAAAACGCATTCTCGATAACCAAAAATGATCCAAGCACAGCACCATGACCAAGACTTCGGTGCATTAGACCAAGCACAAAACAAAAACACAGCGTCTGCTTCTTCCTCTGCTGCACAACCTTACTTTGTATCACACATAAATTCTCCCCATAAAAGGAAGAAACACAACAAGCTTGTCACATGACGCTTTCTCTGACTTGTGCTCGCCACAACAATCAAGCAGCCTCCTCACAAGAGTAAACTCACACTGGCGGGCTTGTGACCAACGACGATGTCACGTAATGACCCCACAACCTCGTGACGTGATGCGCCGAGGAGCCAGGCAAAGCGGGAGACAACTCCAAGAATTCCGGTCATCAGAAAGAGTCGAGGTTCCGTGCTATGCAAACTCAAGAATCAAACTGACTACCACGACTTCCCCCGTTGCTCTTGAGCTCCACACATAAACTAAGCTACATGGGCGTTGTCAAGGCTATAGCCGAAGCAGCCATGACGGCCTCAGCGCTGACAGGGATACGGGAGTGGGCATGAGAATTTTGATGCAAGGGAAAATGTCATTTGTGACATCTCTTGCCACACACATAACGCCGTGCAAACATCTTCGAGCATCCCGCTTCCATGACAGGAAACCCAAAAAAATCTGTGTGCACAACACAGTGGCACATTGCTGCACAAGCACATCGCCGTCCTGTGGCTTTGGCTAACATGAGGGCACATTCTCAGAAACAGCGGCGAGACAGGAATCACACATACCAGAAGAAAACGCGCACACACACACACACACACACACACAAATTCCAAGCAGGAACCCCTGACGAAATTTGAGGGCAGCGATCAAACCCCACTTAACCATCTCGTAACCACCACCATCGCCATCGCCCTGGCACTTGGATAAGAACACATTTTGATCGAAATGAGGAACTGCAGTGTTGTGGAGTCGTTTCCGAGGCACAACCTTGTTATATAGGTATCTGAAGAATGACTGCAACTCGGAAGTGGTACTGAATTACGATTGTTTTGGATCGCATCAGAGCGAATCTAATCCTCCGTTGGGAGTTGAAGGAGACGTACAAAGCCAACGAACCCTCGTCCATGTACAGGAATGGTTATATATATGTTACTAAAGGTGGGAAAATCTCAGAATACCTGATTATGCCCATATATAACTGCTCTAATTAAATTTACTCTTTCAAATTAGACAACTCAACACTCCACGTTAAACAATAACCCACTCACCTAAGTAAAAAGAGTGACTGACCTGTATGAGGCACTTTAAGTAGTCTGCAAAACTACCAAATGTTTCACCCACGTATAGAACCTGGCAAATTCTGTACAAATCGAATAAACTCATGTTCTTCATTGGTAAGATTTCTGATTGTTATTTCGTTACCGTGACTAGACTCTAATTCTTGTACAAAGTAAAAATATTGCTATCACCCAAATCAAACAATATGTGATCGTTTCTGTACTCCAAAGTTTTGGTCCGATAGTGGTGGTTACATGATGGTTAAGTGGGGTTTGAGCGCTGCCCTCAAATTTCATCAGGGGTTCTTGCTTGGATTTTTTGTTTTGTTGTTATTTTTCTTGCATGTGTGATTTCTTTCTCGCTGCTGTTTCTGAGAATGTGCCCTCATGTTAGCCGGAGCCACAGGACGGCGATGTGCTTGTGTAGCGCTGAGCTACCTTGTTGCGCACACAGATCCTTTTGGGTTTCCTGTCATGGAAGCGGGATGCTCGAAGATGTTTTGCACGGCGTTATGTGCGTGCTAAAAGATGTCACAAATGGCATTTTCCCTTGCATCAAAACTCTCATGCCCACTCCCGCATCCCTGTCAGCACTGAGGCTGTCATGACTGATTCGGCTGTAGCTTTAACAACGCCCATGTATCTTAGTTTATGTGTGGAGCTCAAGAGCAACGGGGGAAGTCGTGGTAGTCAGTTTGATTCTAGAATTTGCATTACAACGCTCCTGAACCTCAACTCTTTCAGATGACCACAAATTCAATTGTCTCCCACTTTGCCTGGCTCCTCGGCGCATCGAGTCTCGAGATTGCGGGGTCATTACGTGACATTGTCGTGGGTCACGAGCCCGTCAGTGTGAGTTTACTCTTGTGAGGAGGCTACTTGATTGTTGTGGCGAAAACAAGTCGGAGAAAGCGTCATGTGGCAAGCTTGTTATGTTTCTTCCTTTTGTAGGGAGAATTTGTGTGTATTTCAAAGCAAGATTGTGCAGCAGAGGAAGCAGACGCTGTGTTTTTGTTTCTGCTTGGTCTAATGCACCGAAGTCTTGGTCATGGTGCTGTGCTTGGATCATTTTGGGCTGAAGCACCAGATCATTCAGTAGTTGTGAGGACCCAGCAACTTGTTTTGTTTCCTCGAGTACTTTGTGAGAATTTGCACATTTATTTATGCGTTTCGAGGCGGGGCTTTGTATCCTCTAGCATCCTCACTCCAGGTTTGTGGTTGAATTCTTTGCCTCATCCATGGAATTTCGTCTGTGGATTGTGTTATTTCACTTCGCATATCGTTCGAGGTGTATCAGTATCGGTTTGTGAGATGATGGGCCCTTTACTTTTAGTGCATGCTTATTTGGGATTTTTTGTTGTTTAGGGTTTGTTTCCATGACTGTTGAAATTTCAACTCGAGTGTTTTGTGGTATAAAACCGAACAATAAATAAATGACAACCTAAAGTGGATATAACACTTTTCTTTTGTAAGAGTTTTTTTTTTAAAGAATTTCCTAAAGTGGTATTACTTAATTTGTTGAATTGACCACTACTGGGACATTACATTGCTAAGAAGTGGTAATTATATTATATAATGAAAATTTATTATGTATTTTTAATAATTTAAATTAAGTGATTAGATTTTTTTATTTTCTTTTATTTTTTATATTTATTTATCTTAGTTATTATAAACAAGCATTTTGTTAACAATCTTGTATATAACATTACAATTAATATTAAACAAAAAGACAAACTCAACTACACACAAGTCTATTCAAGCCATACACCAACTAATCTCATAGATCCATCTTGTATAAAAACAAGTTTAAATGATGTTCTTTCTACTCTTAATCCAAGAAGAGTTTATAAAAATTAATGACCTTGTGGTAATTCAAAGTTTGATTGGTCCATTGGACCTAATTACTTGATTAGATACTAAAAAGTAGTGTCAATTTTATCTTCTAATGACTATTATGCAAATACAAGATGTAAATATATTAGATATATTAATGATAAAAGTTCTTTGTGAAGAAATATTTATTAAAGTTATACTGAGATTTTATTTTAATAAGAAATGATAAAAATAATAATAACACTAACAATCTCACAATTAAATATCATACCTTCTTTTATTATGGTTGATATTCTTATTTGTGTTAGCATTATAATTATAATTTTGTCTAATTTAACTCCAATATTTTTTAAGACAACATTTCTAAATGTTATTATAGTTTGTTGGAGGCACAATTTTAAACTTGCACTAATACAATAGAAACATAATATTGTTGACATTGATTAAATTTGATTATTTTTTTAGATATCAAACAAAGAATTTTAAAACAACCTTTTTCTTTAAACACTTTACTTTCTTTTGTAAGATAACATATAAGCATATATTTAATTGTTATAAATCAATTCTATTCCACAATATTTCAAATTTTTATCAAAATGGAATAAAAACATTCTATAATATTAGTTTCTTTTAAAACTAATTTCTCTTTAAGAAACTCAGATTAGAGGTTTGGAAATAAGTTTTGTGTGAATCTAATGGTTGGAGAATTTAAGATAATTTTGAATTTAAAAATATATATATATATATATATATATATATTACAAGAGATCTATTTATTTTGGTTGAAGAATGAAAATTTGGATTTGATCAATGTGGTCCAAAATATTTATATTTAATTTACTTTATAATAATCAAATAATTAGTAAAAATTATTTGTTTAATTTCTATACATCTTTAAATCAATTACATATATATATATATATATATATTAAAAATATGAAAATAAATAAATGAATAAACATATAAGTTGTGAATAAGATATTTTTTAAATACTTGATTCTTACTAATAAAACTATTAAATAAAAACCAAAATCTAAAATTAATCTAATCAATAAGTTTTAAGTAGATATATGATGATTTTAGTATATTTTAAAAGATTTTAACAAACTTACCAAAAATAATTATCAAAGATACATTATGAGCTAATTTATGAGCTAAAATAGACACACAAAATAAGACTAGGGTATATTTTTTATTAATACATAAAATTAAATAAAATAATGTTTCAAAAAAAAGTTTAACAGATTAATCAATGTATTTAAAATAAACTTAAAAATACAATAAAAATATTAATTTAATTAGTTATTTCAAAAATAATAATATATTAATTTAAAATAATAATTTTTTTTTTATACTAATAAATAAATTCTAAATGTTAGTATATATCTAATACAACCAAGTTTAAAGACGAAATTATTAACAAAGAAATACAAGAACAATAAGAACAAAGAAATTGTCATTTTTTCTAACACTTGATAAAATAAGATATAATACTTTTAATTCTAATAATATCTAAGATAGTTCCTTAGATTAAAAAAATTGATATAAGATATATTGTAAAATGATCTTTTATAATACTAATTTCTTTTATTTTATAGTACAATATTTTGAATTCAAAAACTAACTACAATGTTGAAAAACATATATAAAGGATGGATAAGTAAAGAATATAAAATTGTAACAATTATGTTTGTACTTAACTATACTAAATAATACCATAGTAGTCTTTTGCAAAGTTTGCAAGAAAAAACTATTTTTAAAAAGAATACAATATTGACAAAAATAAATACTTGCCAAAGTAATTAGTAAAGCCATAAGAAAAAACTAAATGAATAATTTTTCATAATAGTAAAGGTATTGTTAAGAAAATTTATATTAAGAATTATAATTTTTTACAAGATAATTTAAGTAAAAAAAATTTATATATTATTACAAGTAATAGATTGATTATTTAACTTGGCATTAGATTAACAAGTATTGTCTTAATATTCAACTTGTCATATTTCATATAAAAAAATTTATATAAAAATAATACTAATTATTTATATTATTTTAAATTTAAATTATTATTTATTTATACTATTATATTATAATTACTTGGTATTATTGTATTATATATATATATATATATATATATATATATATATATAGACTTTTTTGGAATTCTTCTAAACAATAATTGAGTTTAAAATATATCTTTTAAAAATTGGGATTATGTCTTTTTCAATAAATAATAAATAAAACTCAAATCTAAAATAAAATAACTATCAAAAAAATCTTGTATATAATTATATAATTATATTTATTTAAATATATATATATAATATTTAATATATTAGATAAAATTATATTAATTTAATTTATATGTTAATCTAAATATTAGAATCCATTCACTTATATAATAAATATAAAAATTAGTAAATAAATATTAAATATTCAATATTAAATATAGTAAATAAATAATAAATACTTAGTATTAAAACTACTAAAAATTTAATTATTTTATAATATTTTAATTAAAACTCTCTCTCTCTCTCTCTATATATATATATATATATATATATATATATATATATTCTCACATATACACATACATATACATATATTATGTTTAGATAATTAATTTTGAATTAACTTTAAAAAAAAATTCAAAATTTAAAATATAGATATTTTTAGTAACAAAGAATTAAAAATATTGTTACCAAATCCATGAAGATCATAATATTTTAATAAAAAGATTTATACAAGAGAAGTATTAACAAGATTGAAGATTGCCTTAGTCTTGCCTTTGTATATACTAGCCAATAAGAAGGCCATTTTGAAGCTCCTTAAGAATCACAAGACTTGTTAGACAAGTGTCTAAGATAAGAGGTGCTTCCATTGTAGTTTTTTAGATTTGGTAAAACTTTCATAAAAAGATATTAGTGCTACATGCTACATCCAAAGGACAATTGTGGATCCAAATTATATTTAGAATATTTTTAGAATATTTTATGAATAATTTATATTATCAAATTAATCTATTCAACTTACTTCTATTTACATATTTATATTAAATTTATATTAATATGGATAAAAACTATTAGGATTATAATATAAATTTGTAGTAAATTTTATTATTAATATTTTTTATTATTAAATAAAAATTAAATAACTATTTATTTTAGAGGATATTATTAAAATAATTTTTATAAAATAATTTTTATATAATTTTTTATAATAGTTTATATAGCAATTATTATATAAAAAAGAAAATTTTATTAATTTTTTTGTCTTGTAGTCTACTTACTAAAAAAAAAACTTATAAAAATTATTTTGAGTTTTTTAAGCAATACAAAGATTAATATAGAAGTAAGTTGTAGGAGATACTATTTTAATGATAATTAATCATAAATATATATTATCATAAGTATAAAAACTTTTGAATAACTTTAATTTTTTTTTCATCAAATAATAGAGCTTTAACAAGTTCTTTTTATTGTATTAGTACTATATGTCAAAGGTATTTTCTAATATTTTTACTTAATATTTAAATAAGTTGAATTTTTACTTTGATAGCTAAAATATATATAATAATAGAAAATATTTAGAAGGTAGTATTGGTGATTTTAATATTTTGTATGAAAGTATAATAGTTATAGAAAATTTTATGAACAGTGATTCTATGTCATTTTTTTCTACTTAATTTTAAAATTTTAAAATTTTAAAAATGAATAAGTATTTTCTAATTTAAAAAGTAATTAAATAGTTATTCTTGCTATAATGTCTTTACAAATTTGAATAAATTTTTAGTGAATATTATTGTTGTAGAAAATTTAGTGATATAAATTAGATAATAGCTCACAGCCTTTATAATATGTATCAATATTTTTCATATTGCATAAGATTAAAAATATTTTATGCTATTCAATTCTCTGGACTTCCTTTTATAAGGTCACATAATAGGCATGGTAGATGTAGTAATTATAGAAGATGTCATGAAGAATTTAAGAATAGCTATCATAGCGCTAGTAATAAAAGTTGTAGGATAGATAGAGACCATAGAATTTATTGGCATTTATCATCTATTGTATAAATAATTATTCAAAGGTTCATAAATAATATAAATATTATGTTTAATAATTGCATTTGACATAAAGTATGACACAATGAAATAATATTTTACTATATTTTAATAAAGCAAAAACTTTTAAATTGTGCATGCTAACAATAAGAATATAGAAATTCATACATACATTTTAAATTTTGTTAAATTAACTTTAACATTATGATTCAAGAGATGTGACAACAAAAAGATATGATTTTATAATACAATTGTTGAATGTAGATTTTTCAATGATGGATTCAAATTGTTCCTTAACAACATTATTTAGCTTGCCAATTAAACTTAGTTGGCTTATGTTATAGGGTATATTACCAATTAGTGAACCTTTTCCCTTGGTGACTTAATTTAGGAGTTTCAGTGAATATCAAGCCTTCAAGTCACTAACAAGGTCATATCAGATGTTGAAACAAAATCTTGTGTGTCCCCATAATCAACCAAACCTGACAGAAAGGTTGGTGACTTCACTCAACCATTTACATGTATGTGGTGTTATCTTACATATCAGTTTGCAACCTGCTTGTAGTTGTAAGTCATTGAATGCTTCATCCAGCACCCATTTCCAGACTTCTACCAAGCAGTGCGAATAGTGCACTTAACACTGATGACAATGGGACACCGCTGTCGGCGGCACCCTAAAAGAATTGACGAGCTTCTCCTCCATCATTAGCTCTCAGAAAAAAATGGTTTTTGGTGTGGCAATAAATTCGTTGCTACGGCAAAACTACAAAAGACTTGCTCTTAGAGGAAAATCTGGTGTTTTCAAACAACATTGTACGAGGTGGGCAGATGATCATCAAGACTCGGCGCTGAAGAGTGACCATTGTCTGATCCTGTCGCGGCGGTGGATGACGATACCGGAATCCACGTTGGCTCGAAATGTGTAGCTCCCCCAGACCTCGTTGAGCAGCTTGAGAGTCTCCCGGGCCTTCTTCTTCGAACGTTGACTGTAATCACTGGGGAGCAGCATGAGGAGCTTCGTCAAAGCACCCGCATGTAACGCCGTGTTGATCACGGTTCGGTTGGATGCGAGCGAGAGAACCTGTTCCAGTGCCGCAACTGCGTGGTCCGTCGTCTGATGGGAAACTCCCACCATTGAGTCGACAATAGTTGCGATGGCACTATAATGGTTGGAGATCGCTTCACGTCCTTCGGCGCAGTTGGCCAGCACCTCCAGAATCGCAAACGAGTGTTCCACGTTGCGCGTCCCTACCTTGGGGATAAGTTCTACGAGAACAGAGATAGCTCTACACTCGATGACTTTAACACGATTCTTCTTTGGTATGCTTATGGCCAACAAGCATTTCAAAACGGCCTCAACTGAATTCGGTCGCGGTAGGATCGCATCTTCTCTTAGCAAATTTAAAAGTGCTTTGATTGCCACAGGGTAGTCAACTACAAAACCTTTCAGCATAGGATCCCCTCCGCAGACAGTGTATATCACTTCAGCGGCACTTACCTTCGCGTCCAAGCTCGCGCTTCCAGATGCGAGAACTGAAAATATCGTCGATGGTGTCGCTCGATTAGCCACCAGAACTTTTTTATCTTCATCCTCTAGCGGCAGCAGGGACAGTATACTAATAGCGTGCACATGTACGAGCTCATTTGTGGTTGAATGAGCCAAAACTCCAGCGAGTATGGCGATTCCTCCAGCATCTTTGATAAACTCCCTGTTACTCTCGAAGTCTTTCGCTATTTCAGAGAGCCTCTCCAAGGATACGCAGATGCTGGTATCGCGTTGGGCGATGCTGCGGAGAATCTCGTTTACTGTCTCAGGATCCACTCGGGTGGGTATTCGAAGCTGCAACTTGTTGGCTTCGCACCAGGTTTTAATGGTGCGACGAAGAGTGTCGTTAGGAATGAGATCTTGGTTTTGGAGGACCTGATTTGTAACAGGGCAGGTATTGTGGCCAGTTCGAAGCCACTTCTCTATGGTAGTGCGATCATATGTGATGCCTGTGCACAAGGTCACGGGATCTAGCATGACATCCAAGTGGATTGGGCATAGGAAATACGGCGGAACCTGCAGTTCAGCTTGCTTGGCTGCTTTACTCAGCGGCTTGATCATCCGAGACCGCCGTAATGTTAGCGATGCTTTGAGCGCCTTCAGGCTGCCGCCCAGGGCCATATCTAAAAGCTTGTGAACTATCCCCTACCAGCTTACCCTTCCAGATGTATATGTAACCCACTGAACCCCTCGAATCTACACCTACAAACCAATCTCTCCTCACTTAGTTTACCATCCCCAGACTATCTCTTCCAAGACTAAAACCGTTATTCCTCTCACAATCAAACCCCAGCAACAGTACGATCTGCAGCACCATCAATTCCATATACTCGAACATCCCTTTGAACAAGATTGATCCACTGCAAAGTAGACGCCCAATTAACCCGTTCCTCTATATAGTCCACCCACGGTGCAGAAAGTCTACCCCGAGCTTGAACCAGCAAAGAAAGGAGGAGGAGGAGGCAAATGACACAAGGAAACTAGAATGAGTCACTCACTTACAGTTGTCCACCAAGAGGAAGTGGACAGTATATACAAACCAGGCCGAGTCCAGCAGCCTACGCGACCCCAATCCTCAACCAATTTTCCTTACCAATTATTCTAAGTATGTTCATTCTACCGAGAGTCGCTACTGCCGTGTAGTCATGCCCACAAGACCGAATGATTCCTAAACACGGCGTCATGCCGAGTCCCCAGATGCTTTGGCCTCAACCACATAATCTGGATCCAGTTCAGCCCCGGCGGTGGTGTGAAACCACTGGGAGAGCATCTAGTACGCTTCACCGGAGTGTTGAGTCCTCCAGTACTCTAACCTATTCCTGGGACCTTATTATAATCCGGGTCAATGTGGACCAGATGATGCTGGTTTAAAGCCTCCGCAAATTGTCCTCTCGTGAATGACCTGAACTTCCAAAGTTGACATATTTACGAGCAGCTATTGGCGGTAACAGATGCTGATCTACGTGGCACCTGGGTGTTGGGTGGATCCGAGCAACTGCAGCCGTTGGTTTCTGCACGATGCCCATGAGGAGCTCTATAAAAAGGCACCTTATCTTCGGCAGTCCCTTGCCCCCCTCTTTCTAGCCTTGCCGAATTGGGCATGACTTTGATGTGGTAGACCTGCCATTTGTGCCATTTGTGCCATTTAGTTGCTCTCTGTTTCGGATTTTGAATATGTCGGAGTTTGCAGACGTTACTTATGCGTTTCATGCAGACTTTGCCTTCATGGTGATGTTTCTTGACTTTATCGTCTCTCATTTTTTAACGCTTCTCTTAAGTTAGCAAGATGTTTGCGGTGTATGTGTAGGCTGGTGGTTTTTTTATTGAGAAAATGTTCACGTAGCAGAAGATAAACAAATTGAAACATATATATATATATATATATATACATACGTGTGTGTAACTGTATAGATGCCAGAGGGATTGGTCTATCCATGACATGCACAGCATTTAAATATCTTTAAAATAGTATTATTGAAGTGTTTTGATTGTTTAAAAACTAAGTGTTGAGCAACTATGGTTTCATGATATAATAACACTTAAAATTGTGGAATTTGTTTTATAATTTGAGGATCAATAACAAAATATTAGATGCGCTGAGTGGACAAAAAGAGTACCATGTAATAAGTAGGATGCAATTCTTGCAATTACTACACCAAGGCAAAAAGAAGATACAATACTGGACACACATAGAATTCATATGAACAAAAATAAGGAAAACATTCTACAAAATAAAATTTAGTGAATGATTGGTTTATTTTTTTTAGAATTGAGTATATAATCTATTATCTCTATATATATATATATATATATACAAAAAAAAAAAAAAAAAAAAAAAAAAATTGGTGTCTGTCCTTGAAATTTGTGATTGGCTAAATTTTTCAGTTTGTCATTGAAGTTTGTTGATTGGATGAATTTTTGAGAAAGGAATTTAATTCTTGATTAACGAAAATTCAAAAATTCAAAAAAATTTAGAAATTTTTATTTATGAAGTTCTTGAAAGAAAATCTATTTTAAAATAAAAATTTAATTTGGAATATGCATTACAGGTTTGTAAGTTTTTTTAGTCTTCTTGAACTTACTTTAATCTTCTAGAATCTTCTTCAAGCTTTTAAAATCTTCTAAGATACTCTTAAAAGTATGAATAGGACATATGCCTTGCAATATAAATAAGAGATAAGACTGAGGTGCATTTTAGTCTTGCCAACATAAGTCTTAGAGCAATCCAAAGTATTGCCTTATTTTTTATATCAATCTAATCTCTTGTTCTTGTCAATGATCTAGTTCTTTGTTCTTATCTATTCAGTTCTTTTTTCTTGAAATTATTCTAGTTCTATAATTTTTTCCTTGTTTCTTTGTTAATCCGCTATCTTACATCCCTAACAGTTTGCTAAGACTATCTAAATAATCATATCAAAGCTATGATTTCTTAATAGAGCATGGATTATCCCTCTTCTAAAAGATACTATTGCGTTCTAGAAGAGTGCAGATTACCTCCTTTTAAACTGATATGCTTACTTGTTGCAGTTTGATCTTTCTTTAGAGAGAATGAATTATTCTTTTCTTAGGATATATCATTATATTTTAGAGGTTGTGGATTACGCTCTTTTAAATTAATATTGTTTAGAAACATTCATTTTTAATATAGAAAATACTATACTAATAACCTGTTGATTTTTTTTTTGTTAATACAGAAGTAGATCAAGTCATGGGAGGTGCATTTGCACAAACAGAGAATAGAATAGTGATTCTTGTAGATCTTTGAACTCTTTTGGATATTGTATAAGAAGAAATGGCATTTCTTTGCAACTCAAAAAAAGAACCACAAATTGAACAAATATCTGAAAAAATTAAGTAAGAGATTTATAATTTGCAACAAGAGATCATACAATTGAAGGAAGCAAGCAGAAGACAAATTATACATGTAACTTCTCTAGAAGCTCCAAGGGTTGTCATAAAAGAGCCAAAGGCTAGCATGCCTAATAAATTTGATAGAATAAGATCCAACTTTCGAGGGTTTATACAACAAGTACGACTTTACTTATGATTGTATTATTCTTGTTGTCTAGATGGATTCACTTAAGTTGCTTTTGTAGACACCATTTTATTAGAAAGTGCTTGATCATGGTTTGTGTGAGCCAAAAATCTTGACTCACATAGTAGTTAGAATAAAAACTTAGTTAAATGGTAGAATTAATAGGAAGATAGCCTTAGAAACTAATAGTTAAGGTGTATTGTCTTTGGAATAATTTCACTTATTTGTTGGAAGTAGGATATAGCCAATCAACCATCCTTCATGTGGATTTTGACTCATTTAGTATTTTAATTAGAGAGTTAGAGGGAACTTGATGATTAATTTTTTTTTAAAAAATAAAAATAAAAATAAATTTATCCAATTTAGCTAAGATTTAGTTTTTTAGCTAAGATTTTATCAATAGAAAATACTTTGTATTAATGAAAGAAATTTTGAATCATTAAAAAAAAGATTTGGCAGCAATTTCAAAGATTAAGTAAAAACAAAAGGAAGGTGAAGATGATTATAAGATCAAATTGAAGATGAGGGTGACTTTAAATTTAAATTGAAGGTGAATGCAATGGAGAATAAAGACCTATCAAGTGGCAATCAATAGGATAATGGATAGATAATTATTTGGATTAGAAATAAGTTAGAAGGATGAAAAAAGGCATGGTAAAGGAAGGACCAGTCCTTATTTGTGTGGTAGAAAGTAGGCCATTTGGATAAATAATAAAAACAGACCACTTAAGATTCTCTTTTTTTACTTTGGAGGCTTGGTGGCTAAGGTTTCAAGGAGGTGGCTTAGTATGGCCGCCCTTCCTTCTTTCATTTCTCTCTCTCTTTCTCCTTTGTGTGTGTCTCTTTAGAGTGTATCTCTCTTCTCCTTAGGATAGAGGTGATCAAGTTTTGTTCTTGAGGTTGAGTCCTTTATAAGCTCTTGGTGGTGGCAGTCAAAATACTTAAGTTATTAACTTTAATACAAAGCTTAGTATTATTCTATTGCAGATCTCTTTGTTAGCTTTTCTTAGCCATTTGTTATTTGTGATTTGAAGAAGTGAGTAATTAGTTATGAAATTCCAAAGTTGATGTAGAAAATGAGGTATTCATTCAGGTGGCGGCTATTGAATGTCACTTGTGGGATTGAGATAAGCTTCTATTATTAATTTTATTATTTTTTCTTATATATCTCTTTATTATTTTTGTACAACCATTTATAATATGTGATCTGATTAAGTAATGAATTAGATATGAATTTCCAAATGTTAGATGCATAGTCTTAGTGTTATATATACCTATATGTGTTGAATCTAAGCTGCTGATTTGAAGTAAATGTGCACACTTGTTTTGATATTTTTTTTCCTTATAAAAGACTTCATTAGCTTTTTAAAGCCATATTGTATATTTTCTTTGAGTAGAAATTGAATTATTTATGAATTTTCAAAGTTTGGCCATAGTTTCAAGTTGCTAGTTTGACTACCGATTTTGGAGCAAGGGTGCTAGATTAGGGTTATTAGGCATCGGCTGATGAAGCAAGGTGCATCTATTACCCTAGTTTGATAATTTTCTTTGGTAGGTCTTTGAATTAGCTTTCTAAGGATGCATGGCACGTCCAAATCCGAGTTATAATGCACTAGTTATGAATTATTAAAGCTAGGAGGCATAATAAAAATTTTCCTTCAAAAAAATTCGAAGTTACAAATGGATGTAGAATAAGTGCGGTTTAATATTGGATGAAGGTAAGAAAGGATGAATGGATGTTGGACACTATTAGAAAAATATTGAATGAATGAAAAGTATATAATAGATGAATTTTAATTTGAATGAAGAATGGATGAATGATAAGTAATGAATGGATGGAGGTTCCTTTGGATGAACATTGGATAGAAGATTGGATGAATAATGACAAATTAATGGATGAATGAGCATTATATCTTTAAGGCTTCATAACTTTTGCAAGTTATCCGTTTTGAGTGAATTTTATATCTATGGAAAGCTCTTGAGATATAGTAATGGATTATGCATATTAAATTCAAAGTTAAAATGTACAAAGGTGCTGTTTTGGCCATTGAAAGAGGGCTAAATTAGTAGAGTTATATTTTGACCATTAATATGAATTAAGGTTCTATTGCTTGGAATTTAATTAGGTTGCTTATTGTGTGAGAAACTACTTTTGAGTAAATTAAGTGAAATAAGTGTATAAATAAATTAATGCAAATCATTTTACATATATGTGAGTGAAATTAATCCATCGGACTACAAAACACAATTAAGGTGGGTTGATTTAGCTTACAATTTGGTCTATTGTTGGAAAAGAATTCTCCAATCTTATACAATTTGGAGGCTTTTATGGAAAGATTTATTATTGTATTTGAAAATAGTGATCAAAAGAAGGTGGTAGAAAAGAAGATTCAAAACCTATGACAACGACAACATTTAGCTATGATTTATGCCGCAAAATTTCAATAATTTATTTGTGATCTTGATTAGGATGATAAGACTTTTATGACTCGATTTCATTATGGTCTAAAAGACAATGTGAAGAATTTATTGATCACAATACCAAGAATTGAAAGTTTAAAAGAACTCATATTTTAGGCTATTACTTGTGACAATTGCCTATTTGAATTATGACAAGAGAGGCGATCAATTTTTTGCAATACCTATCAAGATACATCTATTACATCCTCAGGAGTATCGAAGAAGCTATTAATATATCCTAAATCCATACAGATTGATACAATTCAATTTCAACTATTAATAGTAATAAAAAGTTTAGACATTGATAAAAGAATCTATGTTTATATTATGGAAGACTTAATCACAAGGCAGCAAATTATCCAAACAAGTCTAAAAAATTCAAAGCACGAAGTATAGCATCTGAATTAGAGAGGTCAAAAAATAAAGACATCCAGCCACAATAGAAACCTTACGGTTGGACATCCCCAAATCTAAAGTACCAAAAAAAAGTCACTTCCTATCTTTGGACCCAACATCATGTTTTATACTTTTTGTATATATAAGAACCTTAAAACAAGAGATTTTTCCTAAAGTCCTTTTAGATATTGGAGCCTTAGCATGCTTTATAGATAAGGATTTTGCAACCAAGTACAATTTAGTACTTGTAAAGAAGATCCACCTTGCACCTATTAAAATCATTGATAGTCAAAACCTTGCATCATAAGATATTATTAAAAAAATCCAACCATTGGAAGTGATACAAGGAGATCAAATATCACACTGTCATATATTGTGAAGTCTTACTTGAAAATTCATTAGGCTCTTGGTTGTAAAAGAGAAAAGAGAAATAATAACAACAAGTCCTAACACTTCTAATTGAATTATATAAAATTTGCAATTAAAGACTAACAAGTATGTCTAACCATTAAAATTTCAATTTGATTTTAATTAATTATAAAAAAATAAAAAATAAAAAATCCTAAAGAACTTTTAAAAAAATAATAAAGAAATCTTAAAGAAATATTAATATAAATTTAAAAAAAATATTAAAATAAAAATCTTTTAAAATATTAAAAATAAAAATTGTAATCAAATTCTAATAAAATCCTAATCAAATCTAAATCAAATCCTAATAATTTTAGTCAAATTTTAAATAAATTTCAATTAAATTCTAGTCAAATTCTAATCAAATCATAATCAAATCCTAATCAAATCTTAATTAAATGCTATTTAAATCCTAATCAAATCCTAATCAACTCTTGATCAAATCTTAACAATCCTAGTCAAATTCTAAACAAATTCTAATCAACTCTTGGTCAAATCCTAACAACCCTAGTCAAATCCTAACCAAATCCTAATCAAATCTTGGTTAAATCTTAATAATCTTAGTCAAATTATAAACAAATTCTAATCAAATCTTAATCAAATTTTAATCAAATCCTAACCAAATCCTAATCAAATCTTGTTCAAATTCTAATAAAATCTTTACCAAATCCTATTCAAATTTTAATCAAATCTTAATAATTATAATCAAATCTTAATTAAATCCTATTCAAATCCTATTCAAATCCTAGTCAAATCTTAACTGAATCCTATTCAAATCTTAATTGAATCATATTCAAATCTTTCTTCTTTCACCTAATAGTCGTGTTACTACATGACAATGCATTGTTTTCAACATCATTCAATGTCTAATAAATCCTATTATCATTGGACCCTCTTGATTTGAATTATATAATCTTGATGTTGATTGGAATTTATGAAAGATCTCCTCAAAATCTAAACATCAAAAGAAGAAATGAGGTGCAACTTCATTTCTTGGAACTAAAACATTTATACATGCAACATAAAAAAAGGCTATATTTGCAATATATACTATCCCACTAAAAGATTCAATAGAACAGCTGAAATAAGATATTCCTAGTCAATGCCGCATCTTTGAAGATGTATTTTAAAAGAAGAAAGTAGACATGTTATCAAAACACCGTCCGTATGATTGTACAATCAAATTATAAGATAGAGTTCAACCTCCATTTGGTCCAATTTACAATCTCTCACAAATAGAGCTTACAGCCTTACAAGAATATATTGATGAAAACCTAACTAAGAATTTTATTAGACATTCAAAATCACTTGTAGGAGCCTCTATCTTATTTGTGAAGAAGAAGGATGGTTCTTTACATGTATGTATTGACTATCAAGGTCTAAACAAGGTAACTATAAAAAATCACTATCCATTATTATTAATCTTAAGATTATTGGAATAATTAGGACAAACATAGATCTTTACAAAGATTGATTTGAAAGGCACCTACAATTTAGTCAAGATTAAAGAAGGAAATCAACGGAAGACAATATTTTGTACAAAATATGGACATTTCAAGTACAATATTATGCCTTTTGGATTTATAAATATATTTGCAATCTTTCAACATATAATAAATTATATCTTATAGGAATATTTAGATAACTTTGTAGTTATTTATTTGGATGATATCTTAATCTTCTCTAAGAACAAATAAGAATATAAACATCATATACATATGATATTAAAAAAAACTACAAAAAAATAGATTGTATGCCAAATTAGAGAAGTGCTCTTTCCATCAACCATCAATTAAGTTTTTGAAATATATTACTTCTAAAAATAGAATTTTTATAGATCCAAAGAAGATATAAATTATTATAAAGTAGAAACAATCATCATCAATCAAAGATATACAATGTTTCTTGAGATTTGTAAATTTTTACAAAATCTTCATCAAAGATTATTCCAAGATTGCAGCTCTATTGACATAACTTACATGCAAGGAAAAATTTATTTGAGATGACAAGGCTGAAGAAGTATTCAAGAAGTTAAAAGAATCCTTCATTTTAGCCCCTATACTTATCCATGCAGATCCAACTAAACTATTCATTTTGAAAACGGATGCCTCAGATTTTGTACTTGAAATTATATTGTTTCAAACTGATGATGATGGTCAATTATATGCAATAGCATTCTGCTTTTAAAAAATTTCAGCTGTAAAGATTAATTACAAGATCTATGACAAAGAATTATTTGCAATTGTTGATGCTTTTGAAGAGTGGTGCCATTTACTAGAAAGGGCTCAATACAAGATCATGGTATATATTAACTACAAAAATTTGGAGTATTTTATGAGTATTCAAGTTTTGAATCACCAACAAGCATGATGGAATATGTTATTATTTCGATTTGATTTTGTAAATACATATCATCCAAAAAAACTTCAAGGGAAATCATATGCCTTTTTTTGACAGTCATATCTTGCACCAAGAATAGAAGACATTGTATTGGATCAACAAAAATCAGTCATGTTGAAGCCGTCCAATTTATAATTGAAGACATTAATAATATCTACCTATATAGATACAATTCTTAAGATAGAAATCGAAAGAGCAATGAAGATAGATCCATTTGTAAAGAACATTCAATAATGTCTAAATAATGCACATGTAGAAGAAAATAATAATTTCAAATTCAAGGACAAATTGCTGTATTTTAAGGACCTCTTATATGTTCCTATAAGCCCTATAAGACTTCAAATTCTTCAAGCATGACATGACCTTCTAGTAATTGGACATTTTGGCTTCAATAAGACCTTGGAATTAATATCAAGACATTATTGGTGGCCTCAAATGTAGAAATTGATTAAAGAATTCATCTAATCATGCAAAATTTATATCTAAGCATAGGTTCCAAGATACCAACCATATAGACTTTTTCAACCACTTTCAGTTCCTAAGGACCTATAGTAATTATTATCTATAGATTTCATTACAAACCTCCCGATTTCAAATAGAAAAGATTCAATTTTTGTGGTGGTAGACCATCTTATTAAAATGGCCTATTTCATCTCCTACAATAAGATTATTTCTAAAGAAAAAACAACCAAGTTTTTTATTGATAATATTTATCAAATACATGGTCTTCCAATTGACATCATTTTGGACTAAGGACCACAATTTGTATCAAATTTTTGGAGAGGATTATTTCAACTTTTGAAGATCAAGATCAACCTTTCATCAATTTATCATCCTCAAACCAATGGTCAAACAAAACAAGTGAATCAGATCTTAGAACAATATCTTTGTTACAATATAAATTACTAATAAGATGATTGGATCGACCTCCTACTATTGGCTGAGTTTGCATATAATAACTCTGAATATTCTTTGATGAAGCAAAATCCATTCTTTTCAAATTATGGATACCACCCTAGAGCAGATCCATTCTAAATTGAAGATGCGGAAAGTCCTGCTGCAAAAAATCAAACTATCTATTTAAAAGCCATCCATGAAGAATTAAAATTCTAATTGCAAATGATTTAAGACTAATATAAAGACTATGCAGACATTCATCATAAGAACCAACCAAAGTTCAAGGTACGAGATCGTGTATGGCTACTCCGACGAAATATACAAATAAATCGACCATTACAAAAATTAGATTATCAAAATCTTGGACCATTTATAATTCTATATTAAGTAAATCCAATAAATTTCCATCTTAAACTACTAAATAGTATGTGTATTCATCTAATCTTTTATGACTTGCTTTTAGAATCCTATTATGAATTAAGAATTGTTGGAAGAATTCTTCCACCATCAATCCCGATTGAAGTCAATCAAGAGTTGGAATATGAAGTAGATGAAATATTAGATTCATGTATAAGACATAGATGATTGAAATATTCCATTCATTAAAAGGGCTATAGAGTTAGTGACAAAACATGGGAACCTTCAAACAACCTTAGAAATGCACTTGAAAAAATTTACAAATTCCATCAACGATATCCTAAAAAACCTAGATTCAGTCACCATTAAAGATTTTGTAGACACCAATATCTCTTTGCTTTTAAATGATGTTTTTTTATCAATGGCACAAGACCAATATAAAAGAGAGAGAGCCACGCTAAGACCTTCACTTGTATAAAGTCATTTTTTCTAAGATAGAATAGATTTTGCTAGAAGCTTATTAATTACCATATCAAATCTTCATATTTCAAGGCAATTGCAGGAACAAGACTCAGATGACTCTTTTGCTACACAAGTTGTTGGAGAACCATTGTAACTTTTACAATCTGCTAGATTTAAAGAACATGTTTGGAGTATGTTTTGAAGGTCGAAATGAAGAGTAGATTCTTAGATGGCACATTGGTACAACAGAGGTTATATCTAGAGATCATCAATGCTTCTTCAAGGATCCTGTTGAATTGGTAACTAATAAATAAAAGACAAAATATGTTATTTTTTTACTCCGATAAATTTTGAATTTCTTGCGTATGTGATTTGATCTTCAAATCACTTCAGCTCTTCATGGAACTTGTTGTTAGAATAGGAGGTGATGTCATGGACATACTTTAAGTTATCACATTTTAGAATTTTTTGTAGTCTTCTAGAACCTTTTGTAGTCTATTAGAATCTTTTATAGTTTTTTAAAATCTTCCAAAATCTTCTAGAACCTTCTTTAGGCTTTTGAGAATCTTTTATAGTCTTCTAAAATCCTCTAGAATCTTCTTTAATCTTTTAGAATCTCCCGTAGCCTTCTAAAATCTTCTAAAATCTTTTAGAATCTCTTGTAGCCTTTTAAAATCTTTTAAAATCTTATTTAATCTTCTTGAACTTCTTTTAGTCTTTTTGAACTTGTCTTAGTCTTCTAAAATCTTTCTCAAGCTTCTAAAGTCTTCTAAGATATTCTTAGAAGATTCAATAAGACATAGGCTTTGTAGTATAAATAAGAAGCAAGACCGAGATACACCTCAATCTTGCCAACACAAGTCTTGGAGCAATTCAAAGTATTGCCTTATTCTTGATATCAATCTAGTCTCTTATTCTTGTTAATGAATTAGTTCTTTGTTCTTATTGATTCAACTTTTGTTCTTAAAGTTATTCTAATTTTGTAATTTTTTCTTATTTCTTTGCTAACCCGCTATCTTACATCTTTGACATTGCTTATCTTAGTTGTTCCAATAATCTTAAAATTAATAATAATGGATAGTAATTTTTTTTTGGCAACTTATTTACACCTCAATAATCAATGCACTTACATAAAGAACCATCATTTTTCTTCACAAATAAGATAGTCGCTCCAACATATAATTTCCAGTGTCTTATAAAATTCTTGGTTAGATTTTCATTAATATATTCTTCCAAGGCTGTAAACTTTATATATAGAAGATTATAAATTGGACCAAATGGAAGTTGAGTTTCATCTTATTATTCAATTATGTAGTCATAAGGACGATGTTTTAATAACATGTCTATTTTTTTTTCTCCAATATATCTTCAAAATCACAATATTGACTAGAAATATCTTGCTTGAGTTGCCCAGTTGGATCTTTCATTGGAATAGCATATAATGCAAATGTAGCTTCTTTTTTTGAAACTTATATAAAAGCTTTAGTTCTAAAAAATTAAGTTGCATCTTATTTTTTTCTTTTGATGTTTGGGCCTTGAAAAAATCTTTCACAAATTCTAATTAATATCAAGATTATATGATTTAAACTAAGGGAGTCCAATGATAATAGGATTTGTTGGACATTGAATGATACTAAAGATAATATGTAATATTTGATCTCTCAATATCACTTCTAATACTTGGATTTCTTCAATAATATTCCTTAATGTAAGATTTCGTCCATCAATGACTTCAATAGGTGTAGAATAGATCTTTTTTATAAGTACTAAATTGTACTTGATTGCAAAATCTTTATTTATAAAGCATCCTAAGGCTTCAATATCTAAAAATATTTTAGCAAAAATCTCATGTCTTAAGGTTCTTATATATACATGAAGCATAAAATAAGTCA
This sequence comes from Physcomitrellopsis africana, assembly GCA_036785485.1. Lineage (NCBI taxonomy): Eukaryota > Viridiplantae > Streptophyta > Bryopsida > Funariales > Funariaceae > Physcomitrellopsis > Physcomitrellopsis africana. The sequence continues at coordinate 276,151 of JAWRVF010000286.1, forward strand.
TTGGATCTAAAAATAAGAAGAGATATTTTTTTTAATAATTTAGATTTAGAAGTATTCAACTACAAGGTCCTTACTATGATTTGACATCTTTGTGTTTTGACCTCTCTAATTTAAAAATTATACTTTGTGCCTTGAATTCCTTAAACTTATTTAGATAGTTTGATATCTTATGATTAGGTCTTCTACAATATAGACATAGATTCTTCTATCAATGTCTAACCTTCTCTATGGGTGTTAATGATTTGAATTGAGTTGCATCAATTTGTATGGATTTAAGATATGTTGATGGCTTTTCTAATATTCTTAAAGATGTAGCAGTCATACCTTGATAGGCATTGTTGAAAATTAATTGTCTTTCTTGTTGCAATTTTAATAGGCAATTGTCACAAGTAATAGCTTGAGACATGAATTCTTCTAAGTTTTTAATTCTTGGTATTGTGATCAATAAATTCTTCACATCGTCTTTTAAGCCATAATGAAATCTAGTCATAAAAGCCTTATTGTTCCAATCAAGATTATAAGTAAGTTATTAAAATTTTGTGGTATAAATTGCAGCTAAACGTTGTTCTTATCTTAGATTTTGGATCTTTTTTTTATTACTTTCTATCGATTATTATTTCCAAATGCAATAGTAAATCTTCCATAAAAGCCTTCAAATTGTATAAGATTCAAAAAAAAAAATTAACAATGGAATAAATCATAATCAAGCATTTTTTGATAAAAAGGTGCCTATGAAAGCAACTTGAGTGAATCCATCCAAATAACAAAAAGAATATAATTATAAGTAGAGCCATACTTATTCCACAAAATCTCAAAAATCGGATCTTGTTCCATCAAATTTATCATGTATCTTAGACTTTGACTCCTTCATAATAATCCTTGGAACTTTTGTAGGAATCATGTGCATAACTTGTCTACTACTTGCTTCTTTCAATCAAATAATCTCTTGTTGCAAAATATGAATCTCTCGTTTAGTTTCTTCAAATACTAACTTCATTTACAGTTCTTTTTTTGGATTGTAAAGAAATGTTATTTTTTCTCATACAATATCCAAAAAAGCTTAAAGATCTATAAGAGTTACTACTCTATTCTTTGTTTATGAAGATGCATCTCCTATAATTTGATCTACTTCTATATTGATAAAGAAAAAATCAACAAGCTTTTGATGTAGTATTTTCTATATAAAAAAAAAATATTACTAAATGATATTAATTTAAAAGAGGATAATCCGCAACCTCTAAAATATAATGATACATCTTAGAAAAGACGTAATCCATTCTTTTCAAAGAAAGATCAAATTACAACAGATAAGCACATTAATATAGAGGGGATAATCTATACTCCTCTAGAATGCAATAGTATCTTTAAAAAGAAGGATAATCCACTCTCTATCAAGAGATCAAAGCTTTGATATGATTATTTAGAAGTCTTATCAAACTATTAGGAATGCAAAATAATAGATTAGCAAATGGACATGAAAAAGAATATAAAACAAGATTGATTTCAAAAAGAAAGAACTAGATGGTTGACAAGAACAAGAACTAGATTGATTTCAAAAATAAAGAACTAGATGGTTGACAAGAACAACAACTAGATTGATATTAAAAAACAAAATAACACTTTGAATTACTTCAAAACTTGTATTGGCAAGATTGAGGTGTACCTTGGTCTTGCCTCATTTTTATATTGTATAGTCTATATCCTATCTAATCTTCTATAGAAGCTTTTTTAGCTTGATGAAAATACCTATAGAAGATTCTAATTACAAAGTATTTTTAGCCAGATTGGCCTGAAATAAAGCATCTATAGAAGCTTTTAAAAATATTTTAGAAGATTTTAAAAGATTAAAGAAGATTCTAGAAGACTGAGGAAGATTCTAGAAGATTGAAGAAGGTTTTAGAAGACTGAAGAAGGTTCTAGAAGATTGAGGAAGGTTCTAGAAGACTAAAGAATATTTTAGAAGACTAAAGAAGGTTTAAGAAGGTCCTAGAAGATTTTAAAAGATTTTAAAAGACTACGGAAGATTCTAGAAGGTTTTAAAAAGTGATAACTTAAAAAATTATCTATGATAGCCTCTTAATAAAGACTATTAAAATCATAATATATTGAATTTATATAAAAATAAATATTTATTTTAATAAAATAAATATATTTAATCTACTAATACTATAAGAAATTTCTTTAAAAAAAGAAATAAATTTATAATTATTATTTTATATTTTATATTTTAAACTTCTTAATTAATTATTATTTTTATAATTAATTTTGAATAAAACTATAATAATAAAAGAACTACATTATCCAATAGGATCTAATAAAAGATTATATTAGCTTTTTTTTTATTAAAAATAATTTTTTTTAAAAGATAGAAGAATCTTCAAAATGTATTTTAAAAATTTAATTATAGTCTCCACATGGTAGAATAGCTAGGATTATTAACAAAAGACCTTTTAAAATTGTATAATTTTATAATTTTATTTGTTATTTTAAAATTTATAAGAATTGAACTTTTTTACCATTTTAGTACCACAAAGCTTTAATACTATAATATTTTAGGAACTTATGAAGCTAAGCACAAAAAGTATCAATTGATTATTATACTTTATATTTTTAAAATAGTTGGGATATTATTAGTCATTCTTCTTTGAATAATGTATATTTTCTTTCTAAAACTTCTACATATAATTAATTTATAGTATTTTTAATTTATTTCCTATTTTCTATTTTCTATTTTTAATCAAATCGATTTTCCAAAATACATGTCATATTAGCAAATGTAATACATCTGGATATCTTTATTCTTGTAATACAAGCATTTATAATATTTGAAAATTTATTAGATGTCAGTAATACAAGACAATTTGCAAGACATTGATACAATGTGTATATTTCATTGGACATTAATTCTATTCAAAATTTATTATTGAGGATATATATATATTCAATATATTCAATATTATTTGTAAAAGGACATATTTTGATTGTCTGTGCAATTATTTCACACTAAGTCTACTATTTTTCTTATTATATATATGTATACATTATTTTTACATTGACCTAAATATAGAAAAATAAATAAGTTTACTGTAAATTGTATTATAAGTTAACTATCTGTGATCTAATGTAATAAATAACTTATAGTATGCTCTGGATCTTGTTATTATGATTATAAAGTATTTAATCAATTTATATAACAAAATTGTTATTAAAGGGCATTAGAGAAAATATATATATATATATATATATATAAAGAATAACTAAAATGCTACAATCAAGGAGAGCTTGACAAATATAGAATAACCAAACAACACAAGTTTTGAGACTTTGAATGCTTTGACACTTTGACACTGTGGATGCCCACTTATGTGATCAATGCTTATTTTTTGAGGTCAACATTCACTTTCTTTGATGTTATCCATTTATTATTAATTATGTGGAATAAAAATGTGGCATAATGCTTTGTCAAATGGTCCTATCCTAATAACTAACACACACTATCAACTATTTATAATATTTAAATAGTGGTGGAGCAAAATGAGGTGCAAACATGTGTTGACTGTGGCCAGTCCACATTTGAATAATTGGACCAAATCATTAACATCTTTCTTCATGTAGATGAGCATGGCCTGAAATAAACAACAGTATTCAGGGTTGCTACACCTTTTACCAAGAACAGACTTGGTCTAGCCACATCACCCCCACTACAATCCATATTTTATTTTTAGTGTTCTTTTAAAATCACAATCCAAGCCATAAAAGCTGGGCTCATACAATATTTTTCGACATCTAGTTGGTTTCAAAATTCAGTATTTTCTGGCAACACATTTCAAGGTAAAAAGATCAGAAGGGTGTTCAAAAAGTTTCAGGTTTGACTATGGAAAGGAATAAACTTGAAGACAAGGATTAAGTCATTTCAGTATGGATTTCAGAGCTTTGCACTGATGGTGAGCAGGTGACCACCACACCACCAAGTTCTAATAAATGGTTAATATAGTAATAAGAAATAATTTATCTTCAAAACACATGTGGAGTTTTCTTAATTGGGACCTAAAATTTTACAATATGCATATATTTTATTTCTACAGTGAACAACAGGTCTAGATTTCAAAACCTTATTTTCACAGATCAGCTAAAAGATGGCACTGTCAAGTTCATAAGCTGAAGATTTTAATATGTAAGTTCTGTATCAGTTGCTTGCAAACATTCCAATGACACAATTTGAGGATGACATATCAAGATGACTGCATTCTTCATTATGTTGGTGTAGAAACTTGGTTTCACAATGATAAATTAAATACCTAACTGTGCATAAATCAGATGGTAGAAAAGAGATACTTCCATCTTGTATTTTTGTTTTGTTTGTTTGTTGCACAGGAAGAAGTAATTTAAAGAGCTATTCTTTTCTTTTCTTTTCCTTTTAAAAGAAATCATAAAAACAAATAAAGCGATTTTTTTTTTTTTTAAAAAATCTGCCAGTAGATTCACTGGTTATCAAAACAGTTGTAAGAAAGTGATGTAACTGGCATGTATTATCATGAATATGTCACACACAGCTCTCATTCTCAATGCCTACCTGGTCAAGTTTGCCAATCTGCCACATAAACATCATTGTTTCTTTTGTAGCATGCATGACCCTTTCATCAGACCTGGGAGGAGCTGATGCAGCAGCAAAACCACTGAGGATTGAGATATATATATATATATATATATAATTAATTATTGTTTTACAAAGCTCAACTCATGTGAAGCCCAATTCAGGTTCAATACATAAGAGGGATAATTACAGAGGTGCTGTGTCATTTTATACTTCACAGAAGGTTTCATGAACTATGTATGACTGGACAGCACCTGCAAAAGCAAGCAATACTACAATAATGCAGATGGGTTACCAAGGAATGAAATTTTGGGATGTGCATTCAGATTGTTCAGTATACTAATGGACTGACACCACACTACAAAGGTGAAAAGCTGACACACATGTATAGCATTAATTGCTGCTCCTGCATGAAGCATGCTGCGTATACCCACATACACAGAATATCCTGTGTAGAAACCCATCTTGACCAACTCTGAACAATTTCAAGAATTTAGGTTGTACATCATCAGCGTCAAGAACCACAAAAAGTGATGTTTGTGAACCACTGATTATTTTGCCATCATCTTCTGCAATCGAATTGTATGATATATTTACCTGGAAACTATTCACTGTCTTCAACATGAAAGTCGTGCTCGAGAATACTACCAAACCATAACGTGCTATAATTTTCACAACAATGTTCTAAAAACTGAATGTGGTATGAAACCTAGTACCTATTTTTGTTGTCGACATCTACAGAAGAATAAGTATACACATCTGGAAAAGTCACATCCTGAAACTCCAGGAATCAAATTCTCCTACACCAGATTGCATGAACGTATGTCTATCTCTGAATACTCTCGTTCTCTAAAGAAGCCCTTCAATGTGTGGAGACAAATTCCTCGCTGAATTCCCACAACTTTGCTGCTAGCTTTGGATCATTAGCGTATGACGAGACATATGGGTAGACGTTGCAATCTTTGAAGTACTGTCCAGACACTCCATTGACCTGAGGACTCGTGGCAAGAAAACATGTAGTTGCAGCTCCCTGTTGTTCATGAACACGATATGAATACTCGGTCGAATGAGAAAATAAACTCCTCACTTCTCCAGGAAGACACAGTAGCATGAATATCATGTGCAAAGACGGTGAAGGTTTGAATAAGAACACTTGACAACACTTCCTTAAGCAGACTACAGTTTCAAGAACGGCGTAGACCACTACCTGAGGTACTGTTTTCAGAGCAAACTTGACTAGGGACAATGCTGCATCTGCGAAGACAAGCGTAAAAGTTAGCTCATTGAAAGAGTAAATCATTGGAAACAGTCGCTTTAACATCAAGAGATATCAGCCGATCTAATCAGCTGTGAAATATCAACGATATTTATACAGGTTAATCAAGCTAACTCTGGCTTGGACTTGCACATCGTTAATCTGCATCAAATGCGAAAACAAGATACTCAAGGGCATGTTGTGAGTACTGAAAATATTACATTTGTTGAAGCTGAATAAAATTATCCTAAAAGATTTTCTGTGTTTCTAAGGTTGAAGCCTTTACCACTGAACATGAAGCTCTGCCCCTTTCCAAAATTTGTGGAAATAACACCGGGATGAAGTGCGTTAGCTGTAACATTTACTCCCTTTTCCTGAGAATTCACGTAGAAGCATGCATAATTTGATAGCAATCCGGAGGCACAAAGATCCAGTTTCTCTTCCTCAAAAACAATTTGCCACATGTAGCATTTTTTCCGTTCACCATGGCTAAACTTGTAGCATGATATTACAGACCTAGAAGTACACTTCCAAGAAGACCTAACGGCATCTTAAAAGTAGGAGTTACCTTCAATTGCTTCGCGAGCTCCTTTACATGCAGAATATTAGCTAGTTTAGACTGTCCGTAAGCCATGTTTGACTGATATCTGCCCATACCAACAAAATTCAGAAAAACGAGGAACTGAATGGAGTAGAACTTTCAAAACCACAAGATAAGACGGTTAAAACCATGTGATTCTCTTAAACATTGTATAATAACTACAAAATTTCCTTTCTAAGTGTCTCGTAGCTCGGGCTTGGATGGATTCTAAAGGAGAATTTGGGACATCATGTGAAGAATCCATGTCTACAAAACAAATTCTGCTTCTGCCACATTTAGATCTGAAGAACGATGAAAGAGCGAATTCCAGAACACCGTTACCTTTGCCCACGCAATCATAGCTCGATTAGAACCATACAGAAAGAAAAATTCAAAATGCCAGACAAGTCAATTTAGACATATACCTGGTTGAGTCGTTCAGCTTATCAAAGACAACCCCTCCCTTGTAGGCATATCGATGAGCCTCTGATGCAACATTCACTATACGACCTTCCTCTCCAGTCTCCTCGGCGGTTGATTTCAAAGTATCAAGTAGAAGCTTCGTCAGAAGGAAAGTGCCTGCAAAGTCATTCGGAACATTTCAGTACCCTTTGCAATAACACTGCAATCAAATGTTACCGATACGTACTCTTGCTCTGCAGCAAATTGCAATTGTCGAAATAACTACCTGTCTACATTCCTTGCCTTTCTATATGTGCTGTGTTGGCAACTTTCAATAATTGAGACTGATGTACGAACACAAAGGTTGAACGTGACAAATAAAAATTAGACGACATAATACTAAGAGACGATTAGGTGCCGTAGGCACACTGACCTATGTGGTTTGTAGCAAAAACCTTCTCTAATCCGTCTTCTGACAGCTCAAACCGGCCTGACATATAACCTGCATTGTTTCTGTTGGAAGCCACTTCCCAAAAAGCAGGTATAAGTTTCATTCTCGTGTTAAACCGATTCTCAGTTAAACCGTCATAGTTTGGTCACTATGTAGACGTAACGAGTTTCAATTCATGTCATTGCAACTCCTAGTGAACTTGCGGAAACTCAGACAACATCTGCCAGTAAATTTATGTGACGAAGTCATGGATCGGCATACATGAGAACGTTGAGGGGAAGTTTTCGTGCTTTGAATTCTTCAGCAAATTGACGCACTGATGCCAACGATGCGAGGTCAAGCTTCATAACATCCACCCGTGCATTAGGGGTTTCCTCCATGATTGCTGCCTTGACTTCCTCTCCAGTTGTCCGATTGCGTGTGGCCATAACTACGTGAGCCCCTCTATTGGCCAACACGGTAGCTGCCTCCTTCCCAATCCCTGAAGTTGCTCCTGTAGAAAGGACGAATTGATACATAAAGTTCCTATCGACATATCTTAGGTTTATACTGAGCTTATTATCAATTGTGTTAAGCCTTATAAGATTACAATTTCTGCGCTAAATTAAGCCATGCCTCAGAAGGACATCTTAAACGATTATGAAGCTTCATGGGTTGGACGTTATAAAGTGGGAGGAACGTTCTCTTCTACGAACGAGGAATGCGTTTCAACCTCCAATTAGTTGCAACAATATTCCGTAACCATCATCTAAACAGACCACATGATATACTGACAACACGTAAGAGGATTTGTTGCCCTTCCCAAGCGAGCTCGCAAGTATAATGCACGTTTAGAGATGAAAGTATTACCGCTAATGATGATCGTCTTGGAGCTGAGATTGATCCCGGCAGTGACATCTTCAGCAGTGGAACGCGATCCAAAGCCACTTGGGCCAGCACTTCCTGTTAGATAAGCCCACATCCCACCCATTGTTTTATTGCCGTTCCTCTGATCCTCCAATCTTCCTGCCACGACGGCGGAAAAATCAATAAGTGATCCGAGAAATCACTGTGGCAACGAACCTGAAACCACACAAGCAAGCTGTATTAGGTTTTCAAAATTGAATTCGAAACATGCATTAACCATTACCTAGATACCATTGGGTTAGAAACGCAGTGTGTTTCAGCAAAGACTCCATGCTGACCACCGTTATAAAACAATGTCTCGTTCACCCAATGCAAACCAGGCAGCTCGATTTACTCTCAACAGCGGACGAAAAGCATATCGGCACTGTTAGCTGGTACATTCAATTGTATACTTCCAAGAAAAAGAACACATAAATCAACAACGACCGAATTACTTCTTCACGCGCATTACTAGAAAACGAAAATTGAAACACTCAGGTAAGGTTGATGTATAGATCCGAACACTGGGATGACAAATTTACTTAGAAATTCGAAAATATGGATCAAATTTGCACTCAGATGCACTTAACGTAATAATTTTGAACGTTCTCTAAAGATTTTCATACTAACTGGAAAACTACATCAACAGCAGATACAAGACTCATTCAATAATGTTCCCAAATGTTTCCCTCCGACATTGTACTAATCACTATACAAGCCAAAACCGCAAATAAACTAAACAGATTAAAGACCTGAAGAACACAAGATCAATCCAGACTTTGAAAGTCTTCGCAGCAGATACACAATCAAGGAACTGCTCCTGTAAACTCATGCTGATTTGAGAGTAGGAGAGCATTTATACGAGACTACAGACGACTAGAACTGCACTACAAAATCCTTGTCAAACAACTCACAAAAATCAACGACAGAGTACAATCTTAGGATCCTCTGCCTAAACTTTGATTGCCAAAGTCAATACTACCACATCTAATGTCCAGCCGTACTTTCCAATTACATCATCAACAAAGAAATGTAATAGTCACTACTACAATGCCACATCTATTAACAAACGGTTAGTATCAAATCACAAAGAGCAATCTCCACTCAAATACTACACGCCGGGAGAGCGGCGGACTCCAAATAGCACAATTAACACAAATTGTCCTCACCAAGAAAACAGGCAGCAATGGCCTCGCAACAACAGCGCACTTCGACAGACAAATTCAATGACTCCATAACAACCACCAAGTACCGGGTGAAGCAACGGAATGGACAATTATGCAAGGGAAGGAAAGCAAGGAAAGGAAAGGAAGGAAAGCAAGGAAAGGAAAGGAAGGAAAGCAAGGAAAGGAAGGGATGGAGTGGGAGTGGAGGGGAAGGGAAGCGTTGAGGGCGTGGCGCCGCGGCAGGTGGCGATGGAGATGGCTATGACGGTGGTTGGTTTCGAAACCATCGGGACCCACCTCCTCCAACTTTCCCTGTCCAAATGTATTGCACTCACTAACCTTCCTCGGACTCGGAATTTCTAACTACGTCTCCCATAGGAAGTGCCCTTTCATTGCTTGCTTTACCTCCTCCGAGAGGTTTCTCATGTGACAATAATCTTGAGGAATTATCACGATTCTTTTAACACAATGAATGCGTTAGATTTCTTCACGTGTACATAACAATGACATACACTTTAAAATAAATAAAAATAATAATCATGTGTTGGAAGAAATAATAAAAGTTATAATTGAGTTTAGATACTAGATCTTTTGATGTGACTTTGATAAGGAGTTGTAATTTTAAATTGGTTTTTTTAACCCTAAAAAAATAATAGAACAACATCTTGAACCAATTTCCTTTAAGTGCCTTTGGCTTGTAAAACATAAAAATTAGATAATTTTTAAAACTGGTTTACCAACTTGATTGGAAGTTCACAGATTAGAAAGCATTAGAAGGTGACAAGTAAAAAAGATGGAACGTAAATATATATATATATATATATATATATATAATGCAATTTTTTGAAAAAGAAATAAGAAGTAGTAATTTTTTTCTTCTTTCTTTTAAAAGAATGTTGGCTTAGAACCATATTTTGGAACCATGATACTCTACAATGCAATGGGATAATTTTTATTTTGTGTTTTTTAAGTATTTTCTTTTCTTTTCTTTTCTTTTTATTATGAGTTATTCAAAAAACTAGAGAGAAAAAAATTTTAAAATAAAAATATAAGTGAGTGAAGGTATTCAAATCTGCAACCTGTATGCAAAAAATCTTCTCATTTCAAATTACATTTTTTTTGTCTTTGAATTAAGTCGTTGTCAATTGCTATCAGAATCATTACTTTATCATTTGTCCACATCTTTACAAAAATCTTCTTAAATACATCTTCTTATTTTATATGTTTTTATTTATAATAATTGATATCTATACAAATTTTGCTATTTAGTTGATAGTGTAAAGAAATATAAATGATTTTAGTTATCTTCTTAACTTGTGCATAAATTAATGTATACAATTTTTAGAACTAAAATAAATAAATTAAAGATTTATTTAGTCTTAATGTGTAAGGACAGTATTTATTAAACAATTTGTGAACAAATCAAAATGTTTGGTTAATTAAAATAAACATTTTTATTTTTGATAATGGAAAGTAAAATGCAATGCCTTCATATTGTGACAAATTTATAATTCAAAGTCTCTAGATAAAGAATTCAGGGAATAGAAATTAAGATGAAATTGCTATGGTTATTGAAATGGTTGGCCCATGAGTAGTACAATTTCTTGACCAAGAGATGTATTGCAATTTATACAATCTTAAAAGTTCTACTTCTTATTTGTAATCTTTTAGCTCTTTTCTTCGTAATTGTAATATTGACCTCTTTTCTGATGTAAATGGAAAAGAATTATGTAAATTAAAATTTTAAATTTTGGTTTAAAAAATTGATTGAAATTGTGCTTAATAAGTAAAAATCACTATGAAATTGTATAAAAATACACGTCTTTTGTATTCAAACAAGTTGTTGTTGCTCTATCTGAACCATATTTTAAATATTCTACAAATCCTATTAGATGTTGTATTTAAAATATCAATTATAAAAATCTAAATCTAAATTTTATTTAGATAGTTTTTTATGTTTCATGAGTGTCTTCATTTAAATATGTATTAATTTATAAATTTGTAATTATGATTATGAGCATGCTTATTCTATTCAAAGTTTTGTACTCCATTCAACAATTGTTTGTCTTTGAGGAACTTCTTTGAACATATAAATTAGATCATTTCATCTATACAGGATTTTTATGTAGCTATTCTAGTATGTAAGAACTGGGAATTATAATAAATAAGATTTACAACATGTTCTAGCAAATGATCACTCATTAAAATAAATTTGCTATATAATTACTTTTTATTCATACAACTGATTAATAAAATATTGTTTTACCAAATAAATTATTATAATTTTTATTAAATTTTGTAATGTATGTATGTATGTATGTATGCAATGGATTTAATGTTGTTTATTGTGATAGTGTATAAAAAAATGTTAATCATGCAAGTATTTTGACAAATTGTTTTGATTAATTTTTCATCTTGTAATATTAATAATAATAATAATAATATCACATTTCAAGAACCAACCACCTTCCAAATTTTCCAATTCAAATAAATCACAAATAATACATGAAGTATTAGTGATAAATATTTATAAATAAAAGAAACAGAATCAACTCTGGTCATGCTAATTTCTATTAATTACAATGCTATAAGATGATGGCAGTACTATTAATTTTTAATTTTAAAAATCATGACATTATCTTGATTAATATTTTATTAATATTTATCCAATAGCACAATAAAAAATTACCAAAATCAAAGGTTAATTTACAAACTATTAAGATGATTAGACTGGTTAGTTTTGTTTTGTTTTGTTTTTTTTATTTTTTGCAAAAAGCTTTGTATAGCACAATTAGTTATTATAAATGAAGAAAACGCCACCCATCGAAATACGAAATCATGCTTCAAGGACCATTCAAGAATTGAATTCAAAGCATTAAAGATCCTTCAAAGCATTTTTATTATTCTGGGAAGTAATGCTTTACATAACAAGGTAATAAGGTGAATTAAGAAGCAATGGATGAAAGTAACGAACAGCCCAATACAGGCTACGACAGAAATACATCCAACGTTCGTTAAGAAGCAAAGCATCGCGGATTCTTGCTGGCGCAGACGTTGAACCGAAGCCCTAATTCTGCATTCGCACCGAGCTGAGCTCCTCACAGCTTTGAGCTAATGCTCCAACCAAGTTCGAGGAACCGAGCTCTCCAAGTCGCATAGCTTCTTCATTGATAGTGCACGGAAGTTGCTGCGGTTGTTGCTAGGTCCTACAGCCTAATGCCACAGGCTGCAATGACTCCTCTCCCTGCTGCTGCTGCTGTTGCTATTGCCCTGTCCTGTCTCTAGGGGGTTGCTCAATTTTACCGCATGAGGTGTTGCTGGTCCTGAGCGGGTTTGTTGGAGTTTTATTTTTTATTTTTTTATTTTTTTTCTTCTTCTTTTCTTTTCTGCAGCTGGGAGCGTTTGTTCCGGTGCATTTTCCTTTGTTCAGGTAATGTGAGTTTGAGATTGTTTTTAGACAGTATGTGAGATTGTTAGGGTTTGGTGGAGAGTGATGTGGAAGGTTGAATTGGTGTTTAGGTCTGTATTGTTGCGATTGTATTGGGGAGAGTGGGAGTGGGAGTGGGAGGAGGTCTTCAAGCGCAATTGATTTGTGATTGGGAGGAGGACAAGAGGAAGAAGCGATCCGCGCTGTAGTCGTTGTTTGTGGAAGAGCAACCAATGTGGAGTGTATTGAATCGGATGCGGATCAAGCATACCGAACCTAGAGAGGTGTTATTTTAGTAATGTGGAAAAATCGACGTGTTTTTCCCTTCTTGCATTGTAATGCAAATTGCAGAAGACTCTGGGTGACCTGAAAGAGTTAGTTACCTATGAGATTTTTTAGATGGACGGATGTTTTCAATCGGATTCTGGAGGTCGATATTCAATTAGACACACTGTGACGATGCGTGACTTGAAGGAGGGCTTTGAGATAGGAGAACTGGTGATGATCCTTCATCTTATATTGGTCCACCCATATTCTGAATTTCAATCCGCAAGATAATTAGATTCCTGTACGTTCAGGGATGCAAAACTTTGAGTACTGGTCTTACAATTCCACCTCGATCGGAAATTGGTCATGTGGCGTTGTTTGTCTTAAATTGGTCATGTGGCGTTGTTTGTCTTAAATTGGTCATGTGGCGTTGTTTGTCGACGTATTAAGGCTCATCTTGATTATGTCGTTGTTTTGGACTATCTGTTAATTCCCTACCGAGGACATTGCTCTAGATTCGATATGATACCTCACCCTCAACATCTCGTCGCAGGATGCCATTTAAGTAGTGTAAGCTTAGGGTTTTGGCATTGAACTAAACTTGGCAGTCTATGTTTTCTCCCTTTTTTGGTAAGGTTATACTTTTAAATGAACCAATGAGGGAGATAACAGCGGAGGTTGTCCTGCAGCTTGTTAGCTGGTGCATCGAAATTCTTGAAGAGGATAATATTTAATGTCATTGCCATAGGCATGTACCTTTCTTGTATATTATTAACTTGCTTCGAGTTTATAAAAAAATAGAGAGAAGTAAGCGCTCTATTTACATGTGCACTTATTGTACCGGAAATAGTCATACTTTTTACCTGTTTATGCAGAATTTCTTTTGGTTGAGCTACGTCTTCAGGCTTTGTATCCAAATACAAGTGAGCTCTTCATCAATGTGTTGACCTGATCTGCAGCAGGAGGTTTTGGCAGGAAAGGTTATTCTGTAAAGGCTTGGTGCAATCAACAACAGGTATCAGGTCAGACACACTCTTTCAAGATGGCGAGTCTTGCAGTGGGCCTAATTTTAGAGAAGGTAAATACTCTTCTCCATCCTTCTAGACGCTACGTTTAGAAATACATATTTCTCACTCTATACTCACACACTTCTGTTACAGCTTAACATCTCTCGGCAGTTTACATCCTTTTTTTGAACTTCCCTTTCTTTATCCTTTTTCTTGTCTAATTTTGATTAATGCATGCTTTGCCTTTAAATATCCTTTGGCTTTTCACATCCTACTTTTTAGCTAGTTTTCTTTTGTTCAATTCTCTGCCACATTTATCCCACCCCTTTGAGTTGTAGGGGCGTCTATATTTCACTATTTATTAGGTGGTAAGAAATCTCCGTCAGTAGTTCTATATGGGTGGACAGGCTTCATATCTGGAACTCGACCTTTACATATTCCCAGAAACCAGGGCCTTGAAGTTCAATCGGTTCAGCTTTCGATATTTTCGTTTTCTTTTTTCTACATTCTCCTCTCTAGTTAACGAGTTATTGCGCCGTGAATTGGTTATTGTGAATTCGGTTATGTCACGAAATGTGGAACCATCAATTTGACATTGATGATTTTGAACTAGATGAAGCCCTCTTCTACATCTTAGATTGGTGGCATGGCATTACGAGGAAATTGATTGATGTATGCTTTTCCTAAAACTATACTAGTTCACTTGGTATGAGCTTTGGGATGATAGGGTTTTGCATTGTTTGTGGTACATCTCGCAACAAACAGCGTGCACATACTCGTTCCTCAAGTTTTTCGTGGCTGATGATTTTGGTTGCTGGTTCAGATTGCCTCAAAAGACAAGGATTTCCGATACATGGCCACATCTGACCTGCTGAATGAGCTTCAGAAAGATAACTTTAAGTTAGATACAGATACTGAACGCAAAGTTTCACAAATTGTTCTTCAACAACTGGACGATGCGTCTGGGGATATTTCAGGACTTGCAGTCAAGTGGTAAGTTTTGTGTGCTGTTTTCTGGCAAATCTTTGACATAATCGTAATTGTAATTTTGCATACTATCACCAATTTGTTTTTAATTAGGAACTTCAAGACATATCATAAGTATTAATTTCCAGTTCTTATTTTTTATAACGCATTCTTAAGATTGGAGTCACCCTTGACCTGTAGGGTTCAAAGAACCATCACTTGTGTTTTTAATCTTTTTTGTCGTTTTTTTTTATAGTCGTCAGATAAAGCCTGGGCCTTCACGTCAACTGAAATAACCAATGAATATAGGACATAATAGGGGAGCTGAAAGTATTCGCTGGAGCATCTTTAAGTATCCTCAGTAGTGTTCTCAACTTATAGATGTTTAATGATGTACGGTATTTTTTTTCTTTTTTTCTTTTTTTTTTTTCAACGCCAGTTTAGTTAGTAATGTGATTTTGTTTAACTCTCTAATGCAGCTTGGCGCCATTGGTGAAAAAGGTCCATGAAGGTAGAGTTGTGGAGATTGTAGAATCCTTGTGCCAGAAACTCCTCACTGGTAAAGAGCATCAGCGAGATATTGCAAGTATAGCATTGAAGACAGTAGTGGCTAAGATTTCCACTGGGAACGTTGCACAATGTGTTGTTGTCTCCCTCACACCAAAGATGATCAAGGGCATTACTAATCCGGTTTGTCTCGATGTCCTTCCAATCAATTGGAATCCGTAGTTAGTGTAACTTATGGTTGAAATCTGTTTCCTTTGTTACCCAATTCTGTAAAATATTTCAATTACGAGGGCTCATGCAGGATACAAGTACAGAGGTGAAGAGCGAGTGCCTGGACATCTTGTGTGATGTACTCCATTGTTTTGGAAGTCTCATGACTGCAGATCATGAGAAATTAATGAATGCGCTCCTGGTGCAACTCAATTTGCAACGTGCAGGGCTTCGAAAGCGTGCCATTCAGTGTCTTGGTAAGTATGTAAGGTCATTGTGCAAAATGTCTTGATATCCTGATGTAACTTTGCATGCGATAGAATGGTGAATATCGCGTCAGAATTGGATTTGCTTATATCAATCTTCTTGCGGAACTTTGCACATGGGGCTGATTTAAGCTTCTCTATGCAGCGACCTTGGCTGCCACCATGTCTGATGACCTTCTTGCAAGAGCAACTGTAAATGTCGTTCAGATACTGAAAAACAAAGATGTGAAGCCAGACATGACCCGGACAAATATTCAGATGATTGGGGCATTCTGGTAAGAACGCCAACGTCGTTTTCCTTCTTTTAAGGGTTTTTGGGTTATATCACATGATCACACACATCAAAGAGGATTTTTCGAAATTTTTGTGAGCTTTTATTTAGAATTTATATAAATTAGGACTACGGCAGGTGCATTAAGAGGTTAGTCTCCGATTACAGGGTTGCAAAACATGCTGTAGTTAGCTATTTTCGTGTAGTTAGAGGTGTTTGGAAGCAGTTATTCTTGTCAATACCGTTTTTCTTTGGGGCTTTAATTGTCGCTCTTCAAGGGTTAGGTTTTTGGTAAGTATGAAGGGATCACTAATAATGTTCTGAATTTTGTTGAGTTGATGTTGTAATAATAGTTTATGTTAATGCTAAGTTAACACGTCAAGTTGCGTGTCCTGTCTACAGCCGTGCGGTTGGTTATCGTTTTGGTCCACATTTAAATGAAGTTGTTCCGCTTCTTATTAGCTACTGCCATAATGCATCCGAGAACGATGATGAACTTCGAGAGAATATATTACAGGTATTTAGTTGAACGTTGGTTGCTATAAATGTCTTGTACATGGCAGTATGCATTCATGGTTCGGCTCCAGAGCATGTTAATGAGATTACCTCACACATTACGGTATCCTGTTCACGCTCTTTGTTTGTTTGTGTGTTTGTCTGCTTTTTGTTATTTTCCCCTTCTCATGGTTGTATGCATTGAGAGGCGATTATGCAAGGTTATTTGCAGAGAAACTTATTGATGGGCGGATATATGTACATAAAATTTGAGAGGCAGTACTGCTGTGCTATCAGTGTTTGGAAATTGGGATTTTCTGTTGTGCTGAGCTGTTGAAATTGGCAGTTATTACATCTTATCATTCACTGGGCTTTTGTGTCGTATCAGGCATTGGAAATTTTCATTTTACGCTGCCCTAGAGATGTTTCTCCTCACACCGACTTAATCTTGGGTTTGGCACTGGAGTACTTGAGTTACGATCCCAATTTTACGGATGATATGGATGAAGATCAGGATGAGGTTACGGATGGTGAAGAAGATGAGGACGAGTAAGGGATAATTCTCCAATCCACTTTTACTGCATTCACGACTATACATGAGCAAGTCAAGATGATAACGCTTGATTATTTTCTTGAAGGGCTTAAATTTGTCTTGCAACTGATAGTATGGGGATGCTAACTATCAACCTCAAACATCCATCAATGTTTCTGTCATGCTGTCAATGAAATTTTTAGAAGAAGAATTTGCAACTTCGTTGTTGCCTTAGACTTGCATTTCTTGCAGAATAAGCTTGAGAATTGCATCTCTTGATGTTTCACTCTTGTCATTCATGTCTTCGACGGGGGATTTAACTACTTTCATTTCCGTGCAGGGAGAGTGCAGATGAGTACAGTGATGATGAAGATATGAGCTGGAAAGTACGAAGGGCTGCAGCTAAGTGCTTATCAGCTGTGATTTCTTCGAGACCTGAGATGATTGGCACCCTCTATATTAAAGTATGATAATATGAGCTCTTCTTTTCTTCCTTTTACTCCGTAGAGTCTTTTGCACAGTCTTGTGAGGTTCAAGCATGACTATCGTATGTGCAGTGTGTTCTAGAATGGCGTTTCGTATTTGTCACTTACCCTATGTAAATGACTGCTCATAACGGCATTGGATGTCGTGCTGAAATTCATGGGAAAATCTCTGAATGGCTGATAATGGGGAGTAGTATGATCAGTGAATATCATTTGTTTTGGCGCAAATTTGCTATTCTAACATTATCTTTATGTGGTGATTCAGGCCAGTCCAAAATTGGTTGAGCGCTTCAAGGAGAGGGAGGAAAATGTGAAGGTACATATTTTTTAGCATCTTTGCAGTGGATCAGTTGATAATGTAATTTTGTCCATGTATTAATTGACTTTTTCTTATTGTCAGATCGATGTTTTCAATGCTTTTATCGATCTTCTTCGGCAAACAGCAAATGTGACCAAAGGCTCTGGATTCACCGCTAATCCATCTAGGTTCTCTATTCACCTTATGCTTAACTCAGTCCTAGCTTACTCCATGAGCTTCGACACCAGGAAGCATTTCTGTTATTAGCACTATTTCTTGATGTCTTCTTTTATTACAATTTATGAATCAGCAGAATTTGAGGTTGTTTCATCTGGACTGTGTCAGCCCTCTGCATATCCTGCAGCAAGAAGTACCAAAGGTTGTCAAGTCACTCAACAAGCAGCTTCGCGAAAAATCTTTAAAGACGAAGGTGGACCCGAGCTTTTGTCTCTAGATTCTTCTTATTTCGTTAGTGTCTCCGTTCTGAAAATTTGTACCTTTTTCTGTAGTCGCTGATGTAAGTAGGCTTGTTAATTGAGGGACCATCACCGAAGGCTTCGATGAAGCGAAGCGTAATGACTTATGAAGATGCTGACTATCTAATGAATCGGCCGCTCTGTGGTTGCAATGTAGGTGGGGGCATTCTCTGTGTTGAAGGAGCTGGTCATTGTGCTACCCAATTCTCTATCTGAACATATGGGTTCCTTAGTTCCAGGCATCGAGAAGGCTTTGAACGTAAGTGACGATCACGGTATTAATGCTTGTTTATCTAAGTTTACTTAGTTGGTTTTGTGACTTATATCCTATTATGATTGCACAGGATAAGGCATCAAATTCTAACTTGAAGATTGAAGCGTTGGTATTTACCCGACTGGTTATGGCTTCTCATTCACCAGCAGTGTTTCACCCCCACATCAAGGTATTAAATTTTGAAGCTCCTCCATCACTGGCATCAACATTACTCATTTCTGCAGATTGGTATCTCTGGTGGTTTTGGTACTGTCTAGCCTTAGTTTTGTTAGTGTAGCTACTCTAACTGCTCATGGAGAGTGAGGTTTCTTACTGCAGATGGTCGTGGATATGAAAGAGTCTGAATCTGTGGGGAATTGTTTTTTGTAGCATTATCTAACTTGTCTCTATTTTAGGCCTTGTCAGCACCTGTACTCGCTGCTGTAGGAGAGAGATATTACAAAGTGACTGCAGAGGCTTTAAGAGTTTGCGGAGAGCTTGTCAAAGCTATCCGCCCTAATTTCGATACTGTAAGGAACCTCCAAAAACTTTTGTTCTTATATTGCAATTCTACAACTGATGTCGGAGCTTTTGAGGTGTTTTATTTAGCCCTCTATGTTTTTGAGATCTGCAAATTCCGTTCAAAGGTTTTGAGCTGTTTGGTTGGATACTTGTAGCGAGATGATATCTATTAAATGGTTGCATCTATCTGTTAGGCGATTCTCAACAACTTACCTCTTCCAAACGCTCTTGCAGGCCCCTACTTTCGACTTTGTACCATTTGTGCATCCTATTTACAGCAACATCTACAAGCGCTTGACTGCTCAAGACCAAGACCAGGTTTGTAACCTTTCCGTATGAGTAGCGTAATTATCAAGCGTTTACAAATTAGCAGTTTAGTTTAGTTTTCTGTTATTTTCGCTTTCCTGGGTTGACATCCCTTCAGAAGAAGGAATTGTTTGCTCTAGTGTTCTTTTCAGGGCAGTTGTTAACACTGTATCGGAGCTAATATATTGAAAGGATTTCAGGAAGTTAAGGAATGTGCAATATCTTGCATGGGACTTGTTATTTCCATTCTTGGAGATCATCTTAAGAACGAGATGGGCACATGCTTGCCATTGTTGTTAGAGCGATTACGCAATGAAATTACAAGACTCACAGCTGTGAAGGTAGGTGTATTAACGACACTGAACGACGTTTTGCCTTTTTCTGATTCTATGTACGTAAACCTGTATAGAATGGTTTGGTTGATTCTAGCCACATGCCTTCTGACGTTTGCTTACATAATTGTGCTTGTATGCAGGCGTTTGCTACTATCGCAGAGTCTTCTTTGAACATAGACTTGTCTTCAGTCTTAGAGCAAGTTGTTACAGAACTTACAACATTCTTGCGCAAGGTATCCGTAAAACGAACTTTCTGTTAGGTGTTACGGATTTTTGTAGTTCTGCGCAGTATTAAATGAATTGTATTGTAAAGTTAGTTGTAATTTTGCTTCACCTCTTCTAATTGAGCTTCATTTTTGACAGGCCAACCGAGCCCTGCGACAGGCCTCGTTGGTCACATTGAATTCATTGCTTACCGCTTACAGCAACAAAATTAGCCCGGTCAGCTACGAATCTATAGTCACAGAGTTATCCTCCCTTATTAGGTGAGTATTTTATTTCAGTTGTTTGCTTGTTAACTGAAGAAGGTAGTAAGTGTGCATTAGTTACAGAGTGGCTGACCAGATGGAACGAACATGTACTTTTGTTAACAGTTCTTGGATGCCCAACGTTTTCAAGAATGCTCATTGTGGTTGTGAATTTTGCAGTGACGCAGACCTACATATGACAGCATTAACATTGGAGTTATGCTGCACCATGATGATTGATAAAAAGCACCATGCTAATGCAGGTGCTGCTATTCGGGAACGTGTGCTGCCTCAAGCTCTCGTTCTTGTAAAAAGTTCGTTACTTCAAGGTCAAGCGTTGCAGGTGGATTTCTAACTCTTTTGATTCTTCAATGTGGTGGTTAGCTTAACAGATCTCGTTGTATGTTGTGTATTATCTCCTTTTAGAATGTCTAATTACTTCTATGGATGCAGCTTAGTAGAGCAGGAATAGCGCATAGCTACATTTTGAGGAATTCTGACATTTTATCTACAGTCTGCTCTTGCAGTTTGTAATCGTCTGAATAATACAATATATTGCCCAGACTAACATAAATATGTTGTGGAACATTATGGATATCAGACACTTCAAGCCTTTTTTGCGGCTCTGGTACAATCAGCAAACACTAGTTTTGATGTATTGTTGGATGCTTTACTATCCACTGCAAGGAGTGCATCCCCTGGGGGTCCTGCCAGCAAACAGGCATTCCATTCTATTGCGCAATGTGCAGCTGTGTTGTGTCTGGCAGCTGGGGACGCAATGTGCTCTGAGACTGTGAGCATGTTGATTACCACGTTAAGGAGTAGCAATGGCACGGATGCAGTAAGTTCTAGACTTTCACAATCAGAAAATTCTGTATTCTTCTTGATGCTTCGTTACTTGATGTAAAGTTTTTAAAATTGTTTTTGTATGTCAATACTGTATAACCGCCTAAAGGAATCTTGTTGCTTAATGACCAAGTACGTGTCGTTTAGTTGTTGGAAAACTACTAATGACTGATTTTCTTGCATCTTTACAGACTCAGTTGTTGTCTTTGTTATGCTTGGGTGAGATTGGGAGAAGAAAGGACCTGAGTAGTCACTCCAACATTGAATTGGTAGTGATTGGTTCTTTCCAGTCCCCATCTGAGGAGATCAAGGCAGCCGCATCGTTTGCTTTGGGTAATATCGCCGTCGGTAATTTGGCCCAGTATCTGTCCCTCATTCTTACCCAAATCGATCGCCAGGCTAAACTTCAGTATCTACTACTACATTCTTTGAAGGAGGTATGGAATTTCTCTCTTCGGTATCTTTCTTCCACTTTCCAATATCAATAAGGGTTGTTGTAATTCTATCAAGGTTGGTGCCAGGTCATAGCTCGCCAATCCATGGATGGTGGAGATAAAGGAAAAATGGATTTGCAAGACGCAGATGTTCAGAAAATCCTTAGTTTATTGTTTACACATTGCGAGAGTGAAGAGGAGGGGGTACGCAATGTTGTAGCGGAGTGCCTGGGAAAACTGGCGCTTATTGAACCGGAGAAATTGGTACCTGCTCTCAAGGTTGGTTCTGCCATGCTCTGTTTGCCTGAGTTAATTGAAAAATGTTATCAATCTTAAACTCTTACTGTTAATTCTAGAAAGTATATATCTCGATACTGTTTTAAGCCATTGTCTGATGCATCTCACTTGCATATCGTTGCAGGAACGCACAGCGAGTCCGTCGGCTTACACTAGGGCAACAGTGGTTATAGCGATAAAATTCACTATCGTTGAGCGACCACAACCTATTGATTCCTACATCAAGTCATGTATCTCATCATTTCTGTTACTTATCAAGGACGAAGACAGGGCAAGTCTTTTAACAATGAGGAAAAAACACTTCAGTGTCTTAAATTTTATACATGCCTTCATGTTCAGACATGGATTGATCCCTCTGGATCTCATGCTTTTTTCTTTGATGTAGACTACGGTGCCTGGTGTGCAATAAGTGATATTGTGCAGAGGACAATTTGTGGTTACCATCATGTTTCCACGGTTTTGACTGGCATGAGTTTTATTGCAGCATGTAAGGAGGGCTGCAGTGTCAGCGTTGAGTACAGCAGCTCATAACAAGCCAGCGCTAGTGAAAGATTTACTGCCCACTCTATTGCCACTCCTCTATGATCAAACAGTGGTTAAGGTGCACCAGCTCTCCTCTCTCTATTTGGTGTATTTTTGAAAATTTAATTTATTCCCAGTAGTGCTCATGTACTTGTTCATGACAAAAGAACTTAGTACTAGATTTCTTTTTGGTTTGGATTTGATTTTGGTGTTATCGTACTGTTGGTTTTGTTTAGCTTCTTGTGCAGCTTTCCGTTTCATTTATTTTCTATGACAGGTGTGTGTTAATCTTGGTGATTGCCAGAAGTTGACTAATCGCACTAGCTTGCCAAAATGTATTAAACGTGGGTTGGTTTGTAGAAAGAGCTCATCAGAACCGTGGATCTTGGACCTTTCAAGCATATTGTGGATGATGGATTAGAACTCAGAAAGGGGGCTTTTGAATGTGTGGATACCTTGCTCGACAGCTGCCTTGACCAGATTGATCCTTCGTATTTCATCACTCCTCACCTGCTCTCTGGTTTAGCAGGTCTGTTCCTAGACCTTCCGATCCATTTTTCCATTCACTTTTTATTTAGATTTTCGATTGCCAAGTTAACTAATGTTGCACATACAACATTTTCGAATTGTTGGCATGAATTGAGCATGAGGACAGTATTTTTTTTGATGTTATCATTGTTATGTATGCTGTACTCGGAACAAAATGTCACCGCTACTTTGTGCAGATCATTATGATGTGAAAATGCCCTGCCACCTTATCTTGTCAAAATTATCCGCGAAGTGTGGGGGTGCAGTTCTAGCTGGTAATCTCTGGCATTTGAATTTTGGTTTTGAGATAGGTTTCGATCACTGGACTTCAGTTGATTTCAGACTAAGTCGAGAAACTCCCGAAACACTGATCATGTTTAAGTATGACCACGTTTGTCATGATATAGTGATGGATGCGCTTGTGGAGCCCTTGGAAAAAACAATTCAACACAAAACAAAAGCTGATGCTGTGAAGCAAGAGGTTGATCGCAATGAGGACATGATCCGAAGTGCTCTTCGTGCAATTGACTCACTAAATCGGATAAGGTAGGTTTGCATATCCAGTGCATGTCACATGAAGTGTCTGCATCTTAAGCAATTTGCTTGGCCTTTCCTCAAGTAGAGTCAATGAGTATTCTGAGGGAAGTATCCTAGCCTTGACTTCGCATATATATATATATATATATATATATATATATATACGCATACGCGCTAGTCCAATAGGAAAAATTGTGGTTTTGAGTTATAAACGTGTCTGACTGTCAATGTATCTGACAGTGGCGAGCCTACACCTCGATTCAAGGCTTTCATGAACCATGTGGTGAAGGTAGGTCCACTTGCTGAGAAGTACAATGCAGTGCGTCATGAGAGTGACACGCTGGGAGCTGGAGACATCATGGACCTGAATTAAATTGTCTGCTACCTAGTTCTGAAGCAATGCCGGCTGCAGCACTACTCATGCTTGCCGTACAGCATGAGTTCCAATTCATTCCTCCATGTCATTCCGTTTTATTCGATCAAAATGCTGGTTTTACATGGACCCCTCTCTCTCTGGTTGGAACAATAAGTTAACAAATTGAACGTTGTAAGCTGTAGACGAAGAGCACCTTCAAACAATGCTAGTTGCCAGTTTTTTCCCCAACTTTTTGTTATCAGCATTCATAACTCTGTTCCTCAGGTAATTTGCCTCGAATAGACCCTGAGCAGCACAGCCCCTGTGTTGATATATTGGAAATTCAGGGTAGTATGTATTGGACCGTTCAACTAGTTGGAAATGTAAAGAAAGTGCCTAAACCAGTCTTTTTGCCATTTCTGTTTGACCTTTACTCAAGTATGTGGTGCTGATAAATAGCTTTGCTCGATATTGAGGATTATAATTTTCGAGTATCATTCGGTGTGATCCGTTTTAATTTTAATTTTAATTTTTTTTTTAAATCACTTCCAGCAGGTTATTCAATTATTGAATGTACATGGTGGAGCGTTCATTGTGTGTTACAAGTGCAGGCAGTGTGAGCGAATATGGATGTTATTGCCAATATATGTATTATCGCTCCATTTGTCTCATTCTAAAGTGTGTCTATACGGGGTAAGTGATATTGCTGCAGTGAGTAGTATAGTGTGTATTCCTGTACTTAAAGCTGTGTGTACCTCAATGTCAAAAAAGTTTTCACGTCATTAGGAGTTGGTTTATGCAAGTGTGGCTGGCCCATTAGTAACAATCTAGGCAGGCTGTTTATTACAGAACAAAAATGTAGTTCTGCAATGTTTCTACACACTTTCAGTGGTTTGGAGAATATTGCAAAATTTTGCAAATGGAATGGAGGGGCATTTCATTATTAGTAGCTAGCTTGTTACATGAATCTCACTAGTTTTAAATTTTTCACAAAAATGACATTCTTGTATTTGTGACCTAGCACTACTGGTGGTGTTAGCATCCTACCATAGATGTAGTCTATGGTGATGTAGAGGACACATGCAGCTTTATCAATGTTAAATAAGAAATTGATTAGCTTGTGACTTATTTATATAATGTCAAAGTATATTGAGAGGTGTGAACAAAAGATATTAATCACTAATTGACAATGAGACAATAACATTTTTAAAATCCAAATGTATGAAAAGATATGGTTTTAAAAAAATTTGAGTACAATGGAAAAAGTGAGATTTGTTTTTGCAAGTAAATAGATCATTCATATCTATAAATGTCTTATTTGCTGCAATCAAAGTTGTAACCTTAAAAACATGCTATATTTTGCTTTCCATTTTCTTTAATTTTTAAAATTACATTCTTAAATTTTTACTTGCAGATTAGCCAAGCTAATTCAAAAGAATCTAAAATATCTCTAAATTTCTTGCAACGGAGTTGCTATAGATCTTTTATAATGTACAAAAACAATTCTTGAGGTGGAAGAGAATCCATTAATGATAGGCTACCTACTAATTTTTTTTGTAAAGATATAATGGTGGAAATAATATGTAGGTTACCTACCATTTTTTATTTTACAAACCATTACAAAATTCTTCTGTTTAAATTATCACATTTATAATGGTTTATAAAAAAATTAAATAAAAAATAAACTTATTATAATCAAAAAATCTATTTATTGCAAGATTTTGAAATTATATTTTAAATAGAAAAAAACAGAGAAAAATAATATAAATATACATATTTCTTCTATGATTGTAATTCTTAATCTTACAAGTATAATGAGTAGAAATACTATCTAAATATAATTGTCTATGAGCTCCAAGTTGGAGACTAATCAATTAAATAACAATTATTTTGTAATGACTATGGACCATATTTAAGATTAGTGGTTTTAAAGTGATATTGGTTTTTCAAGTATTTAATAAGTGTTAAATTATTGAGATAATTATTGAGATAATTATCTCAATAAATTTAATGTTATAATAATTTGGTATATATATTATTTATAGATAGTAGAAATTCGGTCTATAATAGGCCCATCAATATTAAATTTTGAATATACAAAATATATATCCAAATTTAGTTATATAAAATTAAAATTTTAAAAAATATATATTTAAAATTTGGATTCTTTGGATTTTTTAAAAATTAGATTTAATATCAATTGTACTAAAAAGATTATGGATATTTTAAATTAAATTATATAATAAACTAAAATATTATTATGAAATTTAGATTCTAACTTAATTAATATCACTAAGTTTCTATATAATTTATTATTATTGTCCAAGAGCAATAAAGTATTTTATATGAAAATTAAGAAGTTAAGAATCATAAGATAAAATAGTTTTTATTTTTATAGCTTTTAATTAACATGTCTCTACAATAATATATTTACTTATTAATAATATATTTATCTATTAAAATTAATTTATGAATTATAAAAATCTTAATTTTAAAAATACTAAATAATAATATATGAAAGAAGATATTTTAATTCAAAATTTTTAATATAAATTTTTTAATATTTTTTATTTTTATTTATATTTATTTTTAAATTTAAATAATAGCTAATTTTTTGATCAAAATGATCTTATTAGAATCAATTTATTTATTTTATAAATCATTATATATTTTCTTTGATTATTTATAATAATTATTAATTTATAGATTAATTTTATTTTTTTATAATAGATATTATTAAATATTTTATTACTTAAAATATTTATTTTGAAATTTTATTCTATATAATTATCATATCAACAACTTCTTAATATTAAAACTAATAGTGCTTTAAGATATTAAAATGTATACAAGTATCAAGCAAAGATTGTAAAAATGTAATATAAGTGTCAATTTTAGTCTCATATTTTTTTAAAAAAGTAATTTATTGAGATAATTAGTTATCAATAATATATTATAATAATTATAGTAATAAAATTTAGTTTATAATTAAAAAGATCTTGTGACTATTATTGAAGAAAGAAATTTAAGAAATCTCAATACTTTGTATTAACAAAGATTGTATACAAAGAAAAGTGTGGAGTAAGATATCTCTCACTTCCAACATCCATTACTTATAGGTGGTGGTTGTTGCTTCAATAGACAACTTTTATCTTTTAATTTTTACATTCATCAAATAATATATTAAATATATATTTTTTAGCATTTTATCTATTATAAGAATATTTCTTCATATATTCTTTATATTCTTATCTAATCTTTGGATATTCTTTAGTAGATCTTTTATCCTCTTGATCTTATCTCTTGGTCCTCAACCTTGTGGCTCATCTATAGGATAGCCTTTCTACATGTGAAGAGCCAATCTTTTGACCATTAACAATTTATCTAAAGTAATATCTAATACATAATAATTTATTCTACTTTTATTATTACTTACTTTAATACTCCTACTTTGCTATTGATCAAAGGCTTTTAAATCCACTATCTTTGTTAACATGTGATGCCTATCCTTGACTTATACTTTTGTGAGCAAATCAGTAAGCATGTCTTCTGTTGCACAATATTTTATGTCAAACATTTCCATTTCAATCTTCTCCTTTATGAAGTGATGTTGAATATCAATGTGCTTGGTTTTTGAATGATACTTTGGATTCTTTGTAATAGCAAGGCATCTTTAATTATTACACTTGATTATAATTGCTTCAATGTACACAAGTCCAATGTCTTTCAAAACTTATCTTAGTCAAATTACTTCTATTGCATCATCGCTTATTGCCATGTATTCTACCTCCATTGTGGACCTTACAATTATTGGTTGTTTCTTGCAATTCCATGAAATTGCTCCCACTTCAACAAAGAATACTTAGCTTATTATTGATCTTCTATCATTTATATCTCAAGCCCAATCTGCATAATAACAACCATGCAAAGCAATATTATCACCTCCAAGATATAATTTGAAGTTCAAAGTGCCCTTTAAGTACCTCATGAATATTTTGATGGTTGTCCAATGGATTGGTCTAGCCTTTGATATGTGTTGACTCATAACACTTATTGCATATATAAAATCTATCCTTGTACTAATCATTACATATATAAGTGAGTCTACTACTACCTTATATAAAATACTTTATATTTCACCTTCAATTTCAGTAAATTCCTTATCCGTAAGCTTTATCAACTTCAAATTGGCCTCTAATGGTGTTTTAATAGGCTTGTACTCCTCCATAATGAATCATTTCAATACTTCTTTAATATACTTATTTTGGCTCATTATAATGGTCTTATTACCACAATCTCTCACAAATTTCACTTCTAAATAATAGTGAAGCTCTTTCAAATCATTCATCTCATATTCTTTTTTTAACTTTATTTTTAATCAATCTATAATCTTCAAGATATTGGTTAATACAATCAAATTATCAATCTAGAAGATGACAATCAATAAGAATTCTTTTGATTGTATCACATATATAGAATGATTAGCTCACTCTTTACAAATCCCTCATTTACAAAGAATGTGTCAATATGTTGATATTATGCCTTTGGTGATTGCTTGAGACTATACAAGGATTTTTTCAACTTATAAACAAGGTATTGTTTATTTTTTTAAATAAATCCTTGTGGTTAATTTATATTGATGTCTTCTTCCAACTCTCTATTCAAAAAAACCATCTTCATATTCATTTGATACATCTCTAAGTCCATTATTGCTCGAATTGCCACAATAGTTTTAATGGCAGTAAATTTGGCCATAAGAGTAAGTGTCTCTTTGAAATCAACACTAACAATTTGTGAGTAGTCTTTTATAACCAATCTTATCTTATATTTCATAATATTATCTATTGCATCTCTCTTGGTTCTAAACACCTACTTACAACCAATTGAAGGTTGATTTCATGGAAGTTGAATCAATTCAATATCATAACTTTTAATAATCTTTTTGGTATCCAAACACATTAGCCTATATATCTTGGTATTTTTATAATATCCAAGAAACACACATCTTGTATCTTTTGTATCTAATTTGAATCTCATATAATCTGATACCTTTGCATAATCAATGCATCCAAAAGTCTTTATATGTAAAATACAAGATTCCAACTCTAAGCTTCTTGTAGAGTCGTTGATATAAGTGCACTTGTAGGACATCTATTCTTTATATGCATTGTATTTATTATGGCTTTCTTTCAAAATTCATGCCCAAGATGTTAGATATGAAGTATCTTCCTTGCTATCTCTATAATGATTTGATTTGATCTTTCAATAACTTCAATTTATTATATAATGTAATAAATAGAGGTTTATTTTATAATACCTTGAATCTTCAAGAAATTATAAAAATGCTTTGATAAGTACTCACTTCCATTGTTTGTGCATAACACCTTGATCTTGTATTCACATTGTTTTTCTATAAGTGCCTTAAATTCCTTAAACTTTGACGAACATTCACTTTTAACTTTAAGGATGAAAATCCACACCTTTCTTGAGAAATCATCAATAAATAAAAAAAAGTACCTTGCTCTTCCTATTGATGATATCCTTAGAGGTCCACAAATATTTAAATGTACAATTTCCAACAACTTTCTTGCAAGTATTACAATTCCATTTGAAAATGAGGCTCTTTATTGTTTATTTTAAATGTACCCTTTACAAGTAAGAAGCATGACATTGTTGCTTGATTGATTAAGATCTAAATTACTTACTATGGATTGGACCTTCTTCATGCTTTTTCCATTCAAATAACGAAGGCGTTAATGTCAAATGCTTGTTAGGAACATACACTTTGAAGATTCATAGGACCTTCTAGAGGTTCTTGAATTAGTGAAAGTCAGTTGAAAAGCTTTCTAGTCGGTGAAAGTAGCTTGAGAAGCTTTATAGTTAGTAAAAAAAGGTGAAGAAGCTTCCAAGTTGGTAGGAGCTCAAGAAGCTTCCTAATTGGTAGAAGCTGCTCAAGAAGCTTCTTAATTTGATAGAAGTTGCTCAAAGAAGCGTCTTAGATAGGAGTATATATAGGAGTCAAGGTTGAAGAAATCTTCAATCTCAATAACGCATTTCTTGGAGTTCTAACTCATCTTTCTTGGTATTGTTTGTATACTCATCTAATTAATTCAAGTTTTTATTGGTTTCTTTTTGAAACCTTATTCTAATCCAAGTCTCTTGCTTTGTATTCTTGTGTCTTTGAAAATTTGTCAAAATTGCCTTCATTTTAAATATCAAAGTTGGATCCTTCTTATTAGAAAGTAGATTATCTATCTTTTTGAAGATAAACCAATGCTTTAGAGGTTACGGATTACATTCTTCTAAACTAATATTTTTTTCATAATAATATTAGAGCTTTATTCTTCTTGTGAAAGAGTGGATCATCCCTTTCTTTGAAGGTCTTAAAGCACTTCACAGATTACAAATTATCCTCTTCTAAATTAATATTGTTTTCTTATAGATTATTATTATTATTATTATTATTATTATTATTATTATTTTCTTCTCTTAGAATGGCTAGAGGTCAAGACATTAATATAGTTGAATCTTTTGAATCCAAGTTAGATGCCATTATAAGTGCTCTTGTTACTTTATCTACTAAGACTATGAAGATTGAAGGAGTTGCAAAAGTTCATAACAATACAATATCTAAAATATCACAATCTAGACAACACCCACCTCCAACTTTTATGCTTGAAGATGCAATATTACTTATACTATATCAAAGAAATCTACTTGTTCAACAACATAAAGAGTCTTGAATTAGTCTTTTGCAGAAATATGATAGTATGCATTCAAAGTTTGAGGGTTTGTCAATCAAATTTGATTGATAATGGTTCTATAAATTGATACTTATCCAATAGAAGAATCACAAGTTAGATTAATTAGTACATTGCTTATAAAACAAGTATTATTGTGATTTGCTCTCTTGTTTAAAAAGAGGTCATTAATTTTGAACAACTTTGAAGTTTTCATGGAAGCATTTATGGAAGCATTTGGAGAACATGACAAGGCTCAAAGGACAATAATTAAAATCTAAGCATTGTGCCAAGGGATATATTTTATATTAATTTATGTATCTAATTTTAAGCAACTAGCATGTGACATCAATTGAAATGAAGAAGTCTTAATAAGTCAATTCTATTGAGAGTTAAGAGATGATGTGAAAGATTTGTTGTTATCACTTTCAGATCTACAATTGCTCAATGAAGCCATTAGCCAAGCTGTAAAATGTGATAATTGATTATTCCAATATTGTCAAGATCAATGTTTATGGACTTCAAAAAGACAATATGTAATTTGACACACTCTTATTATATCAACAAGTATTATAAATTCACATTCAGAAGTAAAACATATGCAACTTGATACAGTACATTTTAAACCTCTTAGTCTACAAGAAAAGAAGCATTACATGAAAGAAGGTCTATGCTTGTATTGTAGCAAAGAAGGCTATAAGGTTGGCAATTGTCTAAAGAAACAAAATCAATACATAATTAAAAGCAGAAGTACAATTGTTCAAGAAAACAAAGATGTTAAGCCATAGTAGGAATCATGCAGCTAAATAACTCAATATTATAAAATAAAATTATTTAGATTCTTTTCTTTTTATTCAACATGCTTGTTGTTTAATAATTCCTTTATATTTAAGTACTTAGAAGCTTTAGATGACCGCCTTATTGGATTCAAAGGCGTCTATTTGTTTGTTAAATGAGGCATTTGCTATACTTCATAAAATTCTTTTAATATAAAAATCCAAACATGTTCATATAAAGGTAATAGATAGACAACTCTTATCTTTTGGTAGTGTCACCCATAAAAATACACCTATAGAAATGTCATTTGAAGATCATAGTAGCCAAATTGTATTCAATGTTATTAGGACTCCTTTAAATTGTATTATTTTTGGATTGTCTTGGTTGAAAAAGCATAATCCATCTATAAATTAGAAGTTGTGAAGAATAATATTTCCGATAGAAATCCTTGTAAGAAAACTTTGTAAAAAATCATAAATTGGTAAGAATTTATTTGTTGGAACAAAGGCTTTTATAAAATTAGTTAAAAAAGATTTATTATTTGTTATTTATGTAATTTGAACTAAAAAAGATATGACTTCATCAATAAGTATTTTAGAGCAGAATAATAAATTTTAAGATATTTTCTAGAAAAAGAATATTGATATATTACTGAAGCACCAACTATACAATTGTGCCATAAATCTTCAAGAAGAAATACAACCATTTTTTAGCCCAATTTATAATCTTTTTCAAAATAAGCTTTTGGCATTGAAAGATTATATTAATAAAAATCTTGTAAAGAACTTCATTAGGCATTCAAAGTCTTTAGCCTATGTATCTATATTCTTTGTGAAGAAAATAGATGGTTCCTTGTGTATATATGTTGATTATTAAAAATTGAATAAGATAACAGTGAAGAATTATTATCCACTATCATTAATCTCAAAACTTTTGGAACAACTTGGCTCAACCAAGATCTATACTAAAATAGATCTTTGTGAAGCATACAACTTGATATGGATCAAGGATGGAGACAAATGAAAGACCTTATTTTAGATAAGGTATGGACATTTTAAATATAATGTCATGCCCTTTAGACCAACAAATGCATCTGCTATCTTTCAACATTTAATGAATAACATCTTTCGAGAATACTTAGACAAATTTATAGTGATCTATCTTGATGACATCTTGATCTATTCAAAAAATCTAGAAG
This sequence comes from Physcomitrellopsis africana, assembly GCA_036785485.1. Lineage (NCBI taxonomy): Eukaryota > Viridiplantae > Streptophyta > Bryopsida > Funariales > Funariaceae > Physcomitrellopsis > Physcomitrellopsis africana. The sequence goes on from JAWRVF010000286.1 coordinate 308,808, forward strand.
AATAAAAGGAGTATATAAAATTGGTATTATAAAAGCTACAAGATGCAAGTGTATCTTGAAAGAGCAATGCATTTTATGATTGTATACACAAATCACAAGAATTTGAAATATTTTATGTCAACTCGGATTTTTAATTATTGCCAAATTTGATGGAATATGTTATTATTTCAATTTAAATTTATTATTTTTTATCAACTTGGGAAGCAACAAGAATTATCTGATCCTTTATCAAGAAGATTATATCTTATATCAAAGATAGGAGAGGTAGTATTTGATCAACAATATGCAACTTTATTGAAGCCGGAGTAATTTTGTCTTTGTGCCAGTATTACATCAATACCTATTGATTCTAATTTCCTTAATGAGGTGCATATTGCAACCACTAATGATGCTTTGGTCTTTGATATTAAGCATTGTCTTAGTAAAAATATTGACAAATTTAAGCTTGAGGAAGGCCTTCTATACTTTAAAGAACATTTGTATATTCCAAAAGGACCGACATAATTGTGCATTCTTCAATCTTACCATGACTTTCCAACTACATGTCATTTTAGATTAAACAAGACCTTGGAATTTATTTCTTGAGATTTTTGGTGGCCTCAAATGTAAAAGGTTATGAAGGACTTTGTGCTCTCTTGTGACATTTGTTTAAGGTCCAAGAATCCTCAACATTGCCCTTATGGACTCTTACAATCCTTGCCTATTCCAAAATAGTTATGGCCTTCTATCTTGATGGATTTTATCATGGATCTAATGCCATCCAATTCATTAGATAATATTCTTGTAGTTGTTGATTGATTTACAAAGATGGCTTATTTTATTCTTTATAAAAAGACAGCTTGTAGTGAAGAATTGGCAAGGCTCTTTTTTGACAATATATATCAATAGCATGGCCTATTGGATGATATTATATTTGATCAAGGACCTCAGTTCACATATAATTTTTAGAGGTGTCTTTTTGAAATATTGAAGGTGGATATTAAATTTTATTTGGCTTTCCATCTTCAAACTGATAGCCAAACAAAACAAATTAATTAAGTTTTGGAGTAGTATCTATGATGTAATATCAACTATCAACAAGATAATTGGATCTTATATCTGCTATTAGCAAAGTTTATATATAATAATACTGTTCATATATCAACTCAGCAAACACTATTTCACTTTAACTATGGATATCACCAAAAGCTTGATTTATAGAATATGCTAAAGAAGAATAATCCAATAGTTGAAGGATTTGCAAAACATCTATTGCAGTACCAAACAACCTTGAAGCTTTAATTGCAAGTAATTCAAGATGCTTTCAAGATATCTATAGATAAATTTAGGAATCAATTGCATACTTTTCATATTAGAAATAAAGTATGGTTTCTTCAACAGAACATCAAAACCAAGTGACTATACAATAAGTTGGACTGTCTGAGATTAGGACCATTTTCTATCCTAAAATAAATTAATCCAATGATATATTACTTAGAACTACCATCTTTTATAAAGGTACATCTAATTTTCTATATTTTTCTTTTAGAACCTTATAAAGATTTGCATATTTTGGAAAGAATACAATAATTGCCACTTAATATTGAAATCAAAAACTATGAAGAATATAAGGTCAAAAAAATATTATATTTATGATGAAGGTAGAAAAAATTGGAATATCTTGTTCATTGGCATGTCTATGATATCAATGAACATATATGGAAATCAGCCAAAAATCTCACCAATGCACCTCAAAAGATATAAGAATTTTATCGATTCTATTCTCACAAATCCAAACGTATTTAATGATAATTTTTTTGGTGAAGATTGGATTCAAAGAATACTTATAAGAAGGAAAGAATTAAACTAAAATCTTCATTATATATAATCATCTGTTCTAAGATAGAATAGAGTGGTAGAAGCAAGTCAATCACCATGTCCAACCTTTAAATATTGAAAGATTTAGCAGAACAAGATTCAAAAGATTCACTTATTATGCAAGCTTCAGACGAACTAGTGCAGTTTTTACGGCCTCTAATTGATCAAAGTGAGGATGATACATTTCAATACTAAGTACAACTAAGATTAGAGCCATTAAGAGTAACACCCAACTATATAAGTCTTGATTCTAATACTCAAGCTGTAGTCATATTGCTTTAGCTTAGAAAGATAAATCCTTCTAAGCTTGAGATCTTATTTGAAAGATATTTTGAAGACCACAATAAAGATTAAATCCTTAGATGGGATGTTTTAATAATGGAGGCATTAACTTAAAGCTATAGGTGATTTTTTTGAAGACCAATGGAATCTATTATTCAAAAATAAAAAATAAAATATATAGCTTCATTAATATAATATATTCTCAATTTTTTTTATATATAAAAATATTTTTAAAGATATGAACTTCTCTTAGAATTCATTACTAAAGAAAGGAATGATATTAGGAATATATATCTTAGAAGTTTATAGAACCTTTTAGAGATTCCTAAGTTAATGAAAGCCAGTTGAAAAGCTTCATAGTTGATAAAAGTAACTCAAGAAGCTTCCAAGTTGATAGAAGTTGCTTGAGAAGCTTCTTAGTTTGATAGAAGTCACTCAAGAAGTATCTTAGATAGGGATATACATGGGAGTCAAGGTTGAACAGTTCTTCAGTCTTGACAATGCATCTCTTGGAGTTCTAACTCACTTTTTTGTGATATTGTTTGTGTATTCATCTACTTAATTCAAGTTCTTGTTGGTTTCTTCTTAAAACCTTGTTCTAATTCAAGTTTCTTGCTCTGTATTTGTGAGAATAAATTTCACCCTTCAATCCAAATTAGAAGATGGCTTCACTTAAGAATTGCTTATAATTGATGGTATAAAGTGAAAGAAACAAATAACAAGAATAACAAGAAGAATAACCACAAAATAAGTGAAGTAAATGGTATCAAGCGAGTACACAATTCAAAACTAGTTCACAGTTTGTTTATTATGTTTTCATATAATAAAAAATAAAATTAAAAAATAAAAATTATATTTATGAGTAAATAATTATATTATCTTTTTAATGATATTAAAAAAAAGATAAGTCCAAATTATTATGAGTAAGTTATGATAGTTCAAAATTAGAAGATAAATAATAAAAAATTAAATAAACTTTTTTTACCTCAAGGATAACTTATTTAAGAGATCATGAGTTTGAATCTCACCAAGGTTTAGAAGTAGTGTATAAGGGTGTCTTAGAAAGGCCACAAGGCCTTAGTCTTATCTTCCTACCTATATCCAACATGCCACAACCTATGTGGGACTTGTGCACCTTCTTTCTTATAAGGACTATACTAGCTCCTCGTCCTCTTATTTTTTACTAGTAAAAGTTATTTTCTTATATATTTAACTTCATCATGGTATTCAAAAACATCCAATTAGCCTAAGTACCTTGTACGGCCTTCAAATCTTGCTCCATTTCTTCATAATAACTTCCAAAGCGGTAAAACTCATTTTTATCAAAGTCTTCAAAATTATTCTAAAAATTCCTAAAAAATTCTAAATAAATTCTAAATAAGTTCTAAAAATTATTATAATATTTTTAAGATATTAATATCAATTGAAAACTATTTTATTCTACCTTGGTGATTTTTTATAATAAAAAAATAAATTTAAATCAATTAAAAATCCTATTTTCTACATAAATAATTAAAAAGACATGAGGTTTATTTTTCATACTTCTTCTACCTATTAAATAATATTTATATATTTTTAATAAGTGGTATATAGAGATGGAAGGCCAATATAGATATTAGTCTAAATAATTAAATATTAATTCTTATAATTAAGAAAAAATACTAAATCAACTAAGATAATTGCTTCCAAGTCTTACTAAGACTCTATTTTTTTCTCATGAATACTATTTTTCTTTATTTAGCATCTTCTAAATACATTTTTATTTTATAATTATAATTTTGGCAATCTAAATATATTTTTTTTATCCTAAAATAACTAATGAATCAATTTAATGACTTATAATATTCTTATATCTTTAATAATGCCAAACTTGTCTTAATCTTGTAGAAACTCAACAAATGTTGCCACTTCAATTCCATTCACCTTCTAATAATTGATGAAGTAGAAGTTGCCATTTTTAAAGCCCTTGGCAACATTATTTCCATACAATATCTTCACAAAACATCCATTCTTGCCAAATTGCACCTTACAACCATATAAAATAAATTTGCTCATTAATAAAAGGTTTTTTTTTTTTTTTTTTTTTTTTTTTTTATTTTTTATCTTGGACACATGAAAGACTTTCTTCAATCTAGTCCTTTTGGTTTAGCCTTCTCCAACAATTTCTACCACAATAGAGTCCATTTCAATGGCTTAAACCATGTGATTGTCTCCTATCTAAATTTTTATTGTTGGAATCTCTTCATTAGTGTCAAATGTACATTTATACGGAGTCATGTGCTTGGTGCAATCCAAATCAACAATCTACTTAGACATGGTAGCCATGGAGATACCTTCTCTTCTTATAAATGTATAATTATCTCCTCTATATTTATCACATTGTTATATTATAATATCGATATAGGATAAAAGAACAAAAGAAGACATATATTATAGAGAAGCTTAATTAAAGATTTAGTAATAAAATTATTTTAAAAAATATAAATAAAAAATAAGAAGGTAATAAAAATATTTAATATTAATATTATCTTTTTATTAAAAGAGCTTTTATTTATTTTATAGGACAATTGTCAAGGACATGAATCATAAAGGAACAAAATGTCAATATACTCTAATGTTACTCAAAAGAATAGAAAATCACTCAAAGATGGAATAATATTAAAACTAGAATATCTATTGTCATAGACAAGAAGACTAAAGACTCTTAAAACAAGACTAAAAATAAGAAAGGTATTGATAAGAGTGAAGAAGGCTTCACTCTTACCTCTATATATATTATCTACCTAAGAGCTACTTGGTAACATTCTATAGGACCTCTAACATATATCTAATTTACAAGATATATGTCAAACTTGCAAGATAAGTTTTCTATATGTGCGCCATGTACTTAGCTTGTTCCATAAGCTACCAACATGGTTCAATAGAAATTTCATTCTAACCTACTAATTATCTAAAGACATGTATAAAGACAAAATCATGTCTATGAAGCTTTTAAGAAGCTTCTTTATAAAATACTATTAAGTTAATATACTTTTATTTATTTCTAACTAGTTAATTATTGAAAAAAATCTTATACCCATAACATTATTCCTCCTTTTAAGGATAAGTTCCACAATGTCGTGTTGCAACACGTTTATATAGTGAAAGGTATAGATAAGAGTAATTTATATTTAATACTTGATTATCTTAATTCAATAAGAACTTAGGATACTTAAAAAAAAGATTATGGAAGCCTCTTAGATTATTTTCTTGTTTTAATAGCTAATAGATAAAAGTTAGTTGTTAAAGTTTTCTTCTAGGCTATACAAACTCTATTACTGATTTTGAAAAGCCATAAGTTAATTAAAATAGGATAGAAAAGAAAAATAGTTATTATAGTTGATACTAGGATTAAGTTGACGATAGGATTTAACTTAAAAATCCTTAGAATTAGTTGAATTGATACTCGGAGAAAGACCGAGTATGAGACAGGATCAAAATCGGACCTTTAGGGACAAAAACAACCGCCAAAGGCAAGGGAGAGAGACATTTGAAGATTAGCAATTAGGATTGAATAGCTAGCTTGAAGGGGGTTCCAAGGGCGTTTAGTTTGTGACCATAGGGTTTTGGAGGACTTAGTAATTGCTATTCAAAGTCAAGATTTGTATTGGTATTTTGGGTTTTATATAAGACATTGATGGCTTGCATTGTTGAGTGATTCGTACAATCTACATAGCATCTACAATTCAAAATTTAGTATTGTTTAGATTGTTAAGTGTGCTAAGTGTATACAAAAATTTGTATTAATCTAGCAATGAAATCAGGAGATATTTGAGTTTTGATACAAAGGGTTGTCAGAAGTTGGCAATTTAGGATTGGATAGGATTTCTGTGATAACTAAAGATCCACTAACTGGATCAATATAAATTTTGGTATGCTGATAGAAGACTTATAGGTTGAGCTACACACCAAGTTTGAGCTAAAGTTAATGGTGAAAGAAGGAGAAATCACTATTGAATTTTCTATATCAATCTTCAAGTTGGCAGCCGAGTGTCATCAGTGCGGTTTTTGGGCATTTTCTTGCAATCTGTAAGTTGGGTTGAGCTAAATTTTTCTAAACATGTAAAAAGCTTATACTAACATTTGTGTGCAAAATTTCACACTAAATGGATGGTTAGATTAAAAATTATAGCTTGTCAAAGCTCACTAATTAAGATTAGGACTTACAAACAAAAATAAAAATTGCTTAATTATAAAAGAAATGAGGTAATTGGGATATATATATGGTTGATGTTACTAAGAGGAGTGTTTTTAAACACTTTTGAATTGAAGTTGGAATTATATTCCTCATACATGGATAAAACCTATTAAGATTTTTTGATTATTTGTAAATATTATTCTACCTTCTACAGCCAGGTTTGCGGTGCATTTCCGAACAAGACAACATGTAATACGACAACGAGGAGCAGTGATTATATGTTAAGAAAGTCCAAGATGCATCAAATTATATTTATTGCATATTTTGATCTTTATTTCTTTCAAAGATAGTTGATAGATCCTCTCAGCCATCGATAGTGTCCCATATCAAGATAAGAGGACCACCTTAATATTTAAACCTTGTTGAGGCCTTCATAACTTTCTTCAAAGAAAATATTTGGAATACCATCAATAGTAGTTCTTACCTCTAAAAGTATTACCAAATATTGAGAGTTTCTTCCAAGGTCGTGATATTAAACACGTTGTATGTTACCATCAGTTTGAAGAAGAATATGTTATTTTTAAGGATCTTCATTTCTATTCCATTGTCTTGAAGGTTGTGATAGTTGTAATATCTCGTCCAATAATTCAACAAATGATAGCTCTTAAGCTGAGTTTATTGGTCATTAATTCTCCATCTTTTTGATTCTAAAAAATTCAAAGAGATAGCAAATAATGATACAAGGTAGGATGAAATCTCTATTGAACCTACTTTGTTTTATAGCAAAGATTTTTTTATCTCTTCATCTTGATTTTGATGGATGTTATCAATGAAACGCATTGACTTTAACTAATGTATTTGCTAGATTCTTGGATGGCTTCCATGTGTATTCATTAATATCATATCTGTGCTAATGTATAAGATATTTTAACCTATTTCAACATTGTCTTGAATCTAAGACCTCTTCCACCTCAAATTTTTCATTGTTATCTACTTCTATAGAAAGCAGTAGCATTTGTCTTTTTTTTTGTATATCAACTATCTTATATGACTCAAACAATGACATGTAGAATATAAAATAAATCTTTACAGATTTTGATAGATATAAGTAATTTTGATAAGCAATTGGATTAATTTATTTATAAATAAAAAATGGTCAAAGTATACAATAATCTAGCTTATCAAAAGCACAAATAGTCTTGATATTACGACAAAGTAACCATACCTTATTACATATGTAGAATTGAGGTTATTTTTTTGTAATAGACATCTGCATTGATCTTTTATCATTCTTGAACTTCCTTTAATGGTGCTTTTATTATTATATATAGCTTTGATAATTGATTCATCAAATCTTCTATTGTAGGATTATCAGCTATTGAAAAGTCAAAAATATCAAGTCATAGATGATAACCATAATTGAAAAAGAATAAAATTTATTGAATAGAAAAATAACTCTAATTATTATAAGCAAATTCTACCAATGAAAAAAGAATTGTCCAATCATCTTGATGATAATTGATGGAATACTTCAAATATTGCTCCAAAATCTAATTTATCCACTTTATATGTCTATTAATTTGAGGATAAAAAGCTAAAGATAGTTTTATATTCACCTTCAATATTTTGAAAAAGATTTTCCAAAATCTTAATATAAACTATATTCTTCTATTTGATATAATATCCTTTGATAATCTATGATAGTGATAGATATTGTAAAAGAAGAGTTTAATTGTTCCTTCACCTATGATAGATTTTATATATGATGTTATGTGGCATGAATTTATTTTTAAGAATATAATAGGTTTTTAGTTGTAAAAAATTTATTTATAATTTATTGGCAAGATTCCAATAAGTAATTTGTTTTTAATAAAAATGAAAAATAATATGATAATATTATCAAAAAAAATTATATTGGTAAAATCTCTTGTATTTAAATAGATTTGTATAAAAAATTCAAATTTGCAACAAAAACCTTCAATAGCTTATTCACCTGTAATAATTTATTTCTTCTTATATTTTAGAATTTATTAACTCTTAATCTAATATTTCAATTTCTATGAAATTTTATCTAAAATTTAAATAATATTCTTAAGCTTTATTATATAAAAAAAATCAAGTATAGATTTGCTTCGAATTGTCCAATATCTTAAAAATCCTAGCAAGTGCTTAAAATCCTAGTTTGGAGACATTCAAGTACTATTTTCTTCATGTCTCACAAATCCAAATTCTAATGCCATAAAATTTTTTTACATAGACTTGTAATATAAATATTTATACTTTTAAAAATTTTGAAATAAAAATTTATCAAGTTATCTAAAATATAACTTAAAATATAATTACTAATTAAATAGGGTCACTTACTACCCTTTGATTATAAGCACTAACTTCAACTCCCAATATTTCCTTTATTTTAGCTTAGATTTCATCAAGCTATGTACAAAAAGTGTAGCCAAAAAAGTGTTCTTTTTAATCTAGGTCATTGATCTTCTATTACTTTCTGTACATGCAAGTTATGCCTAAAAGAGTGATAGTAGGTACAATTTCAATATCTTAACTTTGAGCACCTATATTTCCTATATAGAAAGTCCAAATCATACAAAATTTGCACCAAAATTATATTCAAAAATTCAAACGTGCTGATCCTAGCTTTTGATGTTTGAATCCCTTGAAAAATAAATCCTAATGCCTAATAAGCCCTCAAGTAGTTTCTTTGAAGTCTATTAGGCATGATTTTTGGCCAATAGGAGTAGAAACTTCTATCATCCATCTCCATTCATCTATATAGATGGCTAAACTACTCTTTTTTATACTAAAAACTTCTTTCCAATCCTTTTTTTTTATAATATTTAGATAATATGTGTTCTAAATACCAAATAAAAGAAGTAAGCAAGATCATAAAGATCACTAATATCTAATAAAGGTGATTCAAGATATATAAAAGCTATTATTAATATAAAATCAATCTCAAAATTATTATCAAAAAAAAAATAAGATTATATAAACTTCAATAATAGCCCTTTTAAATGGATTCTTTTTAAACTAATAACCTAACTATATTTTGTAACCAATAAAAATCTATTAATATGGCTCTTATTTAGTTATATAGTAAATTATATATTTAATATATATATATATATATATAATATTTTTATATGGTAACCAAATCACAACATGACAACAATATAAAATTTACTATTTTAATAAAATAATCTACAATCACAAAATTAAAATAAAATAAATTTGAATTTGGAAGATCCATCATAAAATCCATAGAAATAAAAGACTAAGATTGTTTTGGTATAGATAATGGTTGAAAAAGTCTATGAAGTTGATGAGAAGGAATTTTTAATCTTGAATAAATATCACATGGCTGTACAAATTCTTTAACAGCCTTCCATATTTGAGGCCACCAAATATTTTTTAATATTAGTTCTAAAATCTTGTTATATCCAAAATATCTTACTATAAGGAAGTTGTGACAAGCTTCAAGAGCACATAGTCATGCTTCATCTTTTGAAATGTATAAGTGTCATTTGAAATAGAATAGATTGTTCTTAAACTCAAACTTGGAATTATCATGAGACTTAAATGAATTATTCTTAATACCATGAATAAAAAGATCTAAAGACATATTTAATTGAACTTACTTAAAAAAAGTCAAATCAACAGTCAATGTTGATTTCATTGCTTAAAAATGAAATTGCTTTTGCTTCAAGATGATTATTTTTTGTTTATCAAAAGTTGAATCTCTTTCTTTTGATATAAGATAAAAATATTTAGAAAGGACATTGGATAAAATTTGTTATTTTTTTAGCCAATAGGTGATAATGAACTCGAATCTTGAGAAAGACATGCTCCAACAAGCTTGATAATAATTCAACATGTATGCTGATATAAAGTACTCAAGATTCTTGTAATCTATATACATAATGATTGAATTAGAAGTGCCTTCTAGATAGTGATACCATTCTTGAAAAGAATCCACAATTGCAAGAAGTTCTTTATTATAAATTTTATAGCTGGTCTCTGCTACTAAAAATTTCTTGGAATAAAAGTCTATTGAGTGGAATTTGTCATCTACTCTTGTTTGTGATAATATCACATCCAAAGCAAAGTTTGATATATTTGTTTCCATAAAAAATGCCTTAAAAAAGTTGATGCAATACAAGATTGGTGCAGAAGTAAAAGCTGTCTTCAAAGCTTCAAATAATACTATTGCTTCTTTATTCTACTTGAATTTGTCCTTATAAGTTAAGCAAGTAAATAGAGTTGCAATTTAAAAAAAATTTCTTAATGAAGATTTGATAGTAATTAGCAAATCTCAAAAAATATTATACATCCCTTATTATTCTTAAAATCTTCCAATTTGTAATTATTTGGACTTTCTTAGGATCTATTTTGAGACTATTATTTAAAATGATGTATCCTACAAAGTCAACTTGAGTAATATAAAATATACACTTTTCCATCTTGACATATAATCTTATATTTCTAAGTTTTTATAATATACAATAAATATGAAATTTATATTTTTTTATATTCTTAGAATACATCAAAATGTCATCTAAATAGCAAACAAAAAAATTGTCTAAAAGTTTACAAAAAATATCATTCATAAGATATTGAAAAGCAGCTAATATATTTGTAAGTCCAAAATACATGACATTATATTGGAAATGTCCATATTATTACAGACATACTTCAAGTCATCACATTCTAGAACCTTTTAGAACCTTTTTCAATCTTTTACAATCTATTATGGTTTTTTAAAATCTTCCATAATCTTTTAGAATCTTTTAAAACCTTTTTTAATCTTTTAAAACCTTCCATAGTCTCTTAAAATCTTCTAGAATCTTCTTTAGCCTTTCAAAATTTGTCTTAGTCTTTTAAAATCTTCCACAATCTTCGAAGATATTTTTAATAGATTCAATAGGACATAAGCCTTATAATATAAATACAAAGTAAGACCAAGATATATCTCAATCTTACCAGCACAAGTCTTGGAGCAATCCAAATCGTTGCCTTGTTTTTTAATATCAATCTAGTTTTTTATTCTTGTCAATCATCTAGTTCTTTCTTCTTGTCAACCATCTAGTTCTTTGTTTTTGAAATCATTATAGTTTTGTAATCTTTTCTTCATCACTTTACTAACTTGCTATCTTACATCCTTGATAATTTGATAAGACTATCTAAATAATCATATCAAAGCTTTGGTCTCTTAATAGACAATGGATTATCCTTCTTCTTGAAGATATTATTATGTTTTAGAGGAATACTGATTATCCCCCTCTAGATTGATATGCTTATTTGTTGTAGATTGATTTTTTTTTGAATAAATTATCTCTTTTTTAGGATATATCATTGTATTTTAGAGGTTACAAATTATCCATCTTTAAATTAATATTATTTCAAAATATTTTTTTTTAATATAAAAAATACTATATTAATGGCTTCTTGATTTTTTCTTTGTCATTATAGAAGTAAATCAAATCATGGAAGGTGCATCCTTACAAAGAAAGAATAGAGTAGTGACTCTTACATACCTTTGAGTTCTTTTAGGTACCATATGAGAGGAAATGACATTCTTTTGTAATCCAAAAAAAAATTACAAATGAAACAAGTATCCAAAAAAACTAAGAAATTCATAGTTTGCAATAAGAGATTATTTGATTGAGGAAAGTAGGTAATAGACAAGCTATGCACATAACCCTTTTAAAAGTTCCAAGGATTATTATGAAGGAGCTAAAGGCTAATATGCCTAATAAATTTGATGGAACAAGATCCAACTTTCGAGATTTTGTGCAACAAGTATAACTTTATTTACAATTATATCCTTTCCGTTATCTATATAGATTCACTTAAGTTGCTTTTGTAGATGTTTTTTTTATTAAGAAGTGCTCAATCATAGTTTGTTGCATTCTTAGAATTTTTTTTTCTAATTCTATATAATTTGGAGGCTTTTATGAAAAGATTTACTACTATATCTAAAAATAGTGATTTAAAATCTATGACAAAAATAATATTTAGCTATAATTTAGGCTACAAAATTTTAACAACTTACTTGTGATCTTAATTGGAATGATAAGGCTTTTATGACTTGATTTTATTATAGCTTAAAAGATAATATAATGAATTTATTGATCACAATATTAAAAAGTAAAAGCTTAAAAGAAGTTATGTCTTAAGCTATTATTTGTGACAATTGCCTATTTGAATTATAATAAGAGAGGCAATCAATTTTCACTAATATCTATCAAGGTACGTCTGCTATATCTTCAAAAATATCTAAAAAGCCATTAACATATTCTAAATCCATGTAAATTGATACAACTCAATTCAAGCTATTAACACCAGTAAAAAAGATTAGACATCAACAAGAAAATCTATGTCTATATTGTAGAAGATCTAATTACAAGGCAACAAACTATCTAAACAAATTAAGTGAATTTAAGATATGAGATATAATATCGGAATTGAAGAAGTCTGAAAATGAAGATGTCTAGCTACAATAAAGATCTTGCAATTGGATACCCTCAAATCTAAAGTACTAAAAAAATATCTCTTTCTATCTCCAGATCTAACATCCTATTTTATACTTCCTATACATATAAGAACCTTAAGATAGGAGATTTCTATTAAAGTTCTTTTAAATATTAGAGCCTCAGTATGCTCTATGGATAAGAATTTTGCAACCAAGTATAACTTAGTATTTGTAAAGAAGACCCATCTTATATCGATTAAAGTCATTGATAGATGAAACCTTGCATCAAGGGATGTTATTGAAGAAATCCAACCATTGGAAGTAGTACTAGAAGATCAAGTATCATACATTATTTTCAACATCATTTAATATTCAACAAATCCTATTGCCATTAAGCTCCCTTGATTTAAATTATATAATTTTGATATTAATTGGAGTTTGTAAAAGATTTTTTCAAGACCTAAACATCAAAAGAAAAAACAATGTACTACTTCATTTCTTAGAGCTAAAGTATTTATGCAAGTAGTAAAGAAAGGGGCTGCATTTACATTATATGCTATTCCAATAAAAGATCTAATTGGACAACTAAAGTAAGATATTCCTAGTCAATATTATAACTTTAAAAATATATTTGAAAAAAAAAAGTAGACATGTTACTAGAACATCTTTTTTATTATTGTGCAATTGAATTACAAGCTTATAACCTTATAAGAATATATTGATGAAAGTATAGCCAAAATTTTTATTAGACATTGAAAATTGCTTGGGAGAGCCTCTATCTTCTTTGTGAAGAAGAAAGATGGTTATTTATATATATGCATTGACTATCAAGGTCTAAATAAGTTAATTATAAAAAATTACTATTCATTATTATTAATCTTAAGATTATTGGAACAATTAGGATAGACAAAGATTTCTACAAAGGTTGATTTAAGAAACACTTATAACTTAATTAAGATCAAAGAAGGAGATCAATAGAAGACAATATTTTGTTCAAGGTATGGATATTTTGAATACAATGTTATGCCTCTTGGACTTACAAATGTACTTGTAATCTTTCAACATATAATAAATGATATCTTATAGAAATAATTAGATAATTTTGTAGTCATCTATATGGATGATATTTTAATCTTTTTTAAAAATAAGTAAAAATATGAATATCATGTATATATGGTATTAGAGAAACTACGAGAAAGTGGATTATATGCCAAATTAAAAAATTGCTCTTTCCATTAACCATCAATTAAGTTTTTGGAATATATTACTTCTAAAAATGGAATTTCTATGGATCCAAAGAAGATATAAATTATTATAGAATAGAAACAACTGACATTAATTAGAGATGTACAATATTTCTTAAGATTTGTAAATTTTTATAAAATCTTTATTAAAGATTATTTCAAGATTGTAGCTCCATTAACATCACTTATAGGCAAGAAAAAATTTATTTGAGACAACAAGGCTAAAAAAGCATTGAAGAAGCTAAAAAAATCTTTTATTTTAGCTCCTATACTTGTTCACACAGATCCAATAAAACCATTCATTCTGAAAATAGATGCTTCAAATTTTGTACTTGGATCTGTCTTTTTTCAAACTGGTGATGATGGTCAACTTTATCTAGTAGTATTTTGTTATTGTATCTAAGGTCTAAATTTTAAAAAACATAATCTTCAAATAGATTTGACTTCTTGTAACCTTAGTTTTTTTTATAGTTTAATCTAAAAATCTATTAGTTAAATAGACATATATAATTCTAATACACCCAAATTCTTATTGATATGTACAAAAACTTTCATATATGTGGCAAAAGAAGGATCATCTTTTGTTATATATGCCACATCCATTTTTGATGTTGAAAAGATATAAACTGATATTTCTAGCTAATATTAAGATTTTTAAGATGTTTTTGAAAAAAAAAATATAGATATTTTTTCAAAGTATTGATCTTATGATTGTTCAATCAATCTATAAGAGAGAGTTCAACCATCATTTAGACCAATTTATAGTTTATCATAAAATGAATTGGTTGTATTGAAAGAATATACTAATGAGAATTTGGCTAAGAACTTCATATACCATTCAAAGTCTCCAGTAATAGCTCTTATCTTATTTGTGAAGAAAAAAACAAATTATTATAGATATCAGTAGATTATCAAGGACTTAATAAGATTATTATAAAAAATAGGCATCCTTTATTTTTGAATTTAGGACTTCTTGACCAACTCAATGAAGCAAAGGTCTACACAAAAATAAATTTGTAAGGAGTATACAATTTGGTCCACACTAAAGAAGGTGATGAATGGAAGATTGCATTTCAAACTATGTATATATAAAGGATGTAAGATAACAGGTTAATAAAGAAATGAGGAAAAGATTATAAAACTAGAATGATTTCAAAAACAAAAAACTAGATGGTTGACAAGAATAAAGAATTAAATTGATATTAAGAAATAAGACAATACTTTAGATTGCTCCAAGACTTGTATTGGCAAGACTAAGGTGAACATCGGTCTTGCCTCTTATTTATACTACAAGGCCTATGTCTTATTGAATCTTTTAAAAATATCTTAGAAGATTTTAAAAAATTGAAGAAGATTCTAAAAGACTAAAGAAAATTTTAAAAGACTAAAGAAGATTTTAGAAGATTCTAGAAGACTACAGAAGATTTTAGAAGATTGAAGAAGATTCTAAAAGATTTTAAAAGACTATAAAAGATTTTAAAAAATTATAAAAGATTTTAGAAGATTGAAGAAGGTTCTAAAAGGTTCTAAAATGTGGTGACTTGAAATATATTTATAATATCACCTCTCCTTTTAGTAATATATTCTACAAGGAGCCAAAATAATTTGATGATCAAATCACATATATAAAAAATCTAAAATTTGTCAAAGTAAAAAAGTAACATATTCCATCATTTATTTGTTGGATATCGATTCAATAGGATCCTTGAAGTGGCATCAATGGTCTCCAAATATAACTTCTATTGTACCAATATCTCATCTAAGAATTTATTCTTTGTTGCAATTTTTAAAACATCCTACAAAAATAATTTTTGATCTACTTGAAGTCCATCTTACAACTTCAAGGAATATTATCAAAGCTTAGGCATTTGAATCAAGATTTATGTGATGAGGCCGTACCTCCAAAGACTCTAAACATGGCCTTATTTGGCATTGGAATACTCCTTCTTTGCCTTGCTCATATTCTTCAAATCTAGCAGATTATAAAATTTGTACTGATTCATTGGCTGCTTGTGTGGCAAAAGAGTCTTTTTATTCTTGTTCTTACAAATCCTTCAAAATGCAAAGATTTGACATAGCAACTAACAAGCTTCTAGCAAGATTTATTCTATTTTAGAAAAAATGACTATATACAAATGAAGATCTTGGTGTAGCTCTTCTTTTTTTATATTGGTCTTCTATCATTGGTAGAAAAGTATTATTTAAAAGCTAAGAGATATTGGTATTTACAAAATCTTCAATAGCAATTGAGTCTAGGTTTTCTAAGATACCATTGATGGAATTTAAAAACTTTTTTAGGTATATTTTTAAGATTTTTTGAAGGTTCATATGTTCTTTCATTAACTGCATACTCCTTCTAATAGATGAAATATTTCAATTGTCTATGTTTTATATGTGAATCCAATATTTCATCCATTTTTTATTTAAGCTCTTGATTGGCTTCAACTAGAGTTGGTCATGAAAGAGTTCTTCTATCAATAGTTGATTATTAATAGGTTTCTAAAAGTGAGACATGGAAGATTGGATGAATGCGCATGCTACTTGGTAATTCAAGATAAAAATTTACTGAATTTACTTGATATAGAATTATAAATGGTCCAAGTCTTTGGTAGTCTAATTTTTGTGATGATCGATTTATTTGTATATTTTGCTAAAATAGCTAGATATGATCTCCTATCTTGAATTTTAATTGGTTCTTAAAATGAATGTCTATGTAGTCTTTATATTGGTCTTGAATCATTTGTAGTTAGAATTTTAATTTTTTATGGATGATCTTTAAGTAAGTAGTTTGATTTTTTATAGCTGAACTTTCCACATCTTTAATTTAGAATGGATTTGCTCAAAGGTAGAGTTTATAGTTTGAAAAGAATGGATTTTGCTTCATTGAAAAATATTTGATGTTATTATATGTAAACTCGACTAATGGTAGGAGCTCCGCTCAATCATCTTATTGGAAATTTATATTGTAATAAAGATATTGTTCTAAGATCTGATTTACTTGTTCTATTTGATCATTAGTTTGAGGATGATAAGGTGATGAAAGATTGATCTTGACCTTCAAAAGTTGAAATAGTCATCTCCAAAAATTTAATACAAATTGAGATCTTTGGTTTAAAATGATATCATTTAGAAGGATATATATTTGATAAATATTATTAATAAAAAACTTGGCCGTTTCTTCTCTAGAAATAATCTTGTTGTACGAAATGAAATATGCTATCTTGGTAAGACAATCTACTACCAAAAAAATTGAGTCTTTTCGATTAGAAATTGGGAGGTCTATAATGAAATTTATAAATAATGATTGCAATGAGCTCTTAGGAATTAGAAGTGGTTGAAGAAGTCCATATGGTTGGTATCTTAGAATCTTTGCTTGGACACAAATTTTGTATGATTGTATGAATTTCTTCACTAATTCCTACATTTGAAGCCACCAATAATCTCTTGATATTAATTTGAAGGTTTTATTAAAGCCAAAATATCTAACTATTGAAAGGTCATGTCGTGCTTAAAGAGTTTGAAGTCTTATAAGGCTTGGAGGAACATACAAGAGATCTTTGAAATACAACAATTCATCCTCAAATTTAAAATTATTGTTTTTTTCTACCAGTGTATTTTTTAAACTTTGCTCAATGTTATCTACAAATAGATCTATCTTTATTGCTCTTTATATTTCTATCTTGAAAGCTATATTTACACAAGTAAATATTATCAATGTCTTTAATTACAAATAAGAGAAATCTAAGGTCTAAATCTAGATTTAAAGTTGAATATTAGGAGATTCTAAACTCTCACATCAACAACAATAATATAATTTATTCTTCATAAATACAAAGACTTTATAAAACTTCAAAACTTACAAATAAATGTGAGTGGGTCTATAAACTATTGAAGAAAAAGAATTAAGAAGTTCTAATACTTAACATCAACAAAGATTGTACACAAAAAGAAGTGTATAATAAAATATTTTTTACTTCCAACACCTATTACTTATAAATGGTGGTTGTTGCTTCAATAAACAACTTCTATCCTTTGACTTTTATATTTATTAAAGAATATATTAAGTATATCTTTTAGTATCTCATCTACCATAAAGATATCTTTTAATATATTTTTTATATTCTTATCTAATCTTTAGATATTTTTTAGTCTCTTGGCCCTTGATTTCATGGCTCATCTATAGAATGGCCCTTGTACATCCCACGAGCCAATTCTTTGACCATTAGGAATTTATTTAAGATAATATCTAATATATAACAACTTATTTTATTTTTATTATTACTTACTTTAACAACTATTTGATAAAATATTTTTAAACATATGTATATTAAAAATAATTTTAATAGAAATTTGAATAATAATGATTTTTTTTAATATTAATTTTTTTTTATAGTTTAATAATATATTTTTTAAATTATTTATTTTTATCTTTTTTAAAATAATTTTAAAATTTTTGACTTATATAGCTTATATATATAGGACCATTTTAAATAAAATTAAAGTATCATATTTATTTATTTATTATTTATTAATTTACTTAAATACATATTTAATTCAAAATAAAATATATATATAAATAAAATATATCAAAATAATATATTATTTTTAATATATTTTTAATAAATTTTATTATATAAACTTTTAATATAATATTATTATTTTAAAGCAAAGCTATTATATATGATAAATAAAAATAATATATTTTTTTTTAGATTTATAATCAAAATATATGTATAAATATTTTTGATAATAGTAATATATTGCTTTAGTATTAGTATTGGTATTACTTTAGGCATGGTCACTATATTAAATTAAATCAATACAAGTATAATCAAAAATAAAAATTAGTCTATTATTTTTAGTGAATTTATATCTAGCAATAAAAAATATCATTCATAAATAAATATTTTTTTAATACTTGTATGCAAGTTTCTTACAAAATCTAGTTGATATCTATAGATGAAAATTAAAATGATAAGTGTTAAATGAATTTGGTCATAAATTGTACCTATGTTAGTGTAGAATGAAGTAGCATCAATCCTTAAGAGGATGTGGATTAATAAAATAATTATACAAGTCCAACTCTACAACCAAATTTGGATAGAATGAGTCATTTTAGATACTAGTTAGTATTCTTTGTCTTGTGGCAATTGTATGTCTTGTGCTGTAGTCTAAGCAAGTCCTCAGACTTGTATAACTATTTAACAAACTCTCCTGTGCACTACTATGCAAAAAAATTCTGCAGCACTCTACTTTGACAACTATGTACACTAGTAAACCATTTTTATATACTCTCCACAACAAGAAAACACCAGTGTGCACATCTAAACCAACCATGATTTCATTCACGCTATGAAAGCAACTCACTGCGTCAACCACATCTTCCCCAGCGAAATATGAAGAGCAGAAACATACTGATTCAATCTTTCAGGTGTGAGGATTTAATGAATGGATACTAATACGCATTCTACATCACCTCATGATGCACTTGCACAAAAGCATGTGCAAAATGCAACATGAGCGAAACTCTCTAGATTCATTTCACTTGAATGTCTTCCGGTGGATTCGTCCACATCCTCGAAAGCAAGGTTCAATAATGTTGGTTGCGACATGCAGTCTACCTATGAGAAAAGCACAAGTGAACTCTGGGCTGTGCAAGTATGCCCGACATGTGCAGCCATCGGGTCCTATATGAACAACAAGAGGAATCCAAACATGAGTAGTGATTTTGACCCAAGTCGGTCAAGTTCATTAAACCGCCGCCGACTGTAGTACGTAGCCCATGCATGTACTTCAGAAATCAAGGTCCAGAGATGCACCTTTCAAAAGTCCAATTTTTCTTTCATTTCCCAACGTAAGTGAGGTTAAGTCGTGGACCCGTCCGAAAACTGTGTCGTTTTTCACCTTAGCCTACACCTACGCACTTTCGAAGATTTTAGAGTGGCTACTGCATTAAGCTGAAAGATACCAACGAAGCTGACACATGTGCTAACAAGTAAAAAAACAGTTAGTAGACCTCCGGCCCCCGCTGTCTGACTCTCACTCCGGGGGATGAACCGATTTCCATCGCATTGCACATTTTCATTGTTTTTCATGGCAGCGCCTTCTAAAGCATGGTCGTTTGCCACTTATGGGGTGAATTGGGCCTGGATCAGGTTCACGGTTCTGGCGTTGATTCTGAAGCCCTTCTGCAGCACCACATCGTTGATGGCGGTTCCGAACAATGCCGGCGCTATCTGCTGCACTCCTGGGTTCTGGCTGCTCAGGGCCGCAAACGCAGCCGCGATGCCGGTGCCCACGTTGAGCTGGAAATGCACCAGGCCCCGCGGGAATACGAACAAGTCTCCCTTCACGAGGGTGGTGGCGAACAGAGTGTTGGTGGTGCTCACGAACCCCACGTACAGGCTCCCCTGCAGCACATACAGAATCTCCGTGGCTCTGGGGTGGATGTGGGGTGGGTTGATGCCGCCTGCCCCGAAGTCGATGCGCACCGCGGAGATGCCGAAGGTGTTGAGACCGGGGAAGTTGAACACGTTGGCAGGCGTCACGGCCGCAGCGTTAATGTTATAAATATCTCCGACGGTCTTCAACTTGTCAGACTTGAAGTCGGCAACCACCACCTGAGCAGCAGGCTTGCACGGGAGACCATTGATAGTAATAGCGGAGGCGGTGTCGGCGACGCAGAAGTCCTGGAGTGGGTCCTCGTCGGCCGCCGTGGTGAGGCTGGGTACAAGACCCACCATCACCAACACAGCCAGTGTTACCCACAGCGAGTTCATGGTGCCAAGGGTGAAGGTCGGAGCTGATGAGGCAACGGAGGTGAAGTGGAGTAAGATAGATGGACAATGGAGTAGTTGTTTCTGAAGGATATTGGGCTGTGAGGTTATATGCTGCTGATCATGTGGATCATGCGGAATGATGAGGAAATGTGAAGAGAAACTATGACCAGTGTGGTGGTAGGGCCACGCAGCTCTGTAGACATAGACCTCTGGAAGTCGTATGAATTTCGTGTCGAAACCAAGTACAAGGTCTTTGGCGACCATGGGTCAGCTGGTTTTCGAGTGTCGGAAAAGTATCCAAAGACTCAAGTGCAAACAATGTCACCGGTAAAAGTCAATTCAATTTCAAGCGCATAATTAGAGTTCACTAAATGATATTCGAGTGTAGATTCCGGATCCATTCACTTGATGCTGCGCTTATGCGGCCGATGACTATACTCTGACCGTAGCGGACCACTATTTATACAACTGAGGCGCGTAGTTCAATGCATGCAGCGCTAAACCGTTCTGCACTGCTTGGACGCCAGAGTCGTCTGGATATCTGCTGCGTGTACACAAAATGAGCCGCTCCTCCATTTGAAGTTCTGACTCTATTTTTGGCATGAAGGCATGCTCGAAACTTATTGCATCGACGGCCATCGCGCGTGGTGTCGTTGAACGGTGATGCATTTGCAAGCCGGGTTCAGTGTACACATCATGGTCTGTAAAGAAGTATTTTTTTTTTGAACTAGTCCAGCTCGTTGTGAACAGTTCCATGTCTTATGAGAATCAACCCTGCATTTCCTCCGTCGTAGTCACCTCATCATCTCACGTTTTCGAGATGAGGCAGATTACCTCCACTCCACTCTAAGGTGGATAGAGGGAATCACACTGACCTCAGCAAAGGCTTGGACAAGGTACGTAAAGCAAGTACAGAAGTAGAGATTGCAGTTGTGGATACTCCTTCCTTTCTGAGTTATTAAGTAGGATTCTTTGAGCTAGTTTTTTTTTTTTTTTTTTTTTTTTTTTCTTCTTCTTCTGATACAACCGATGTATACTTGATGCATTAGAGGGATAAATAGATGGTGTTGAAAGACCTTGATCCAAAAAATTGGGGCATTGAATAAAGCTCAAATACTATTATTAGTAAATATTAGAGTATATTAGTAGATGAATTAGTGTGGACAATTATGCCATCATAAAGAAGAATTGGATTCTATCCTATGAATTTTCTATGTCTAACACCTAACATATACTTGGCCATTTATATTTTATTCTAACTACAAAGTATGGCTTCACTATTGTTAGCTTATTTGTTTAGTTTATTTAGAATGAGTTTCCAAAGCATTTAACTATACTCCAAGAGGCTTGTTCAAATTTTTAACTAAGCTTGTTTGTCACTTTATGATTCTTTGTTGAAGGAGAAGTTACTATATTACCTCCATATTGTCCATAAGTATATTCTTTATAATAGAGACCAAATTGTTTTAAACTTGTTAAATTTGAAAAAGAAGTCATATACAAAAATGACTTATTTCTATGAGAATGCTAATCATGGACTATTTCTTTTGAATTAGAAATAAATTTATATAATATAGAAATAACTCAATTTCAAGGTCTTTTGATTTTGAAGTAGTTCCAAAATCTATATATTATTAATTTAAGGAGTCTTAAATCACAAAGTTGGCATAGGAAAGAAATGTCTTTGTATGCTTAAGCTCTCTAGATATTGACAATTATTCCTTTATAATAAATAAACTAAATTTATATTACTTTTTTATGGAATTTTAATTTAAATTAGATATTTTTTTATTTGAACTTATAATTTTTATTAAGAATGTCTCTTTATTTGAAAGTAGCTAGGTTCTAAGATTCTTGTTATTTTTGAATGAGTTGTTTATCAAGCTTTGTAGTGTAGGCCATAATATTGATGTTTGATTTCTAATAATAAGTTTGAGGATCAAAGCTTAATCTAATATCTTCATCACTCTTATTTGCTGCTTTTGCTTTGATAACCACTATAACTATTTTGGTGTAGCCTTTTTTTTCTTCCAAATAAAATAATCATGAATTAAATGGTCTAATATTATTTTAAAAAATAAAAAATTATTGTCTAGATATTAATATCTTAATTTTTTTTTAATAAAAAATATTTTAATTTTTGTAGATCATGGCATATTAAATGAGTTGTTAGAGGTTATATTGAAGTTTTGGTTGCCTAATTTAAAAATATGATCTAGCAAGAAAATTTTGTTTGATTTGAATAGACCAATCCAATCATTAAATTAAAAAAATTATGTAGAATGGGTAGGAATTTTATGATTTACAATACATAGTTGGTAGGATTAAAAATAGGCAAAAAGTCGATGAATGGCTAGTTTAGAAGGCAGAATGGATGAAGAAGTTAAAAAAAGTAGTTATCATCAGTTGTGTAGCAGTTAACATAGACGGGGTAAGTATAACTTGATTTGGTGCAGAGGAGTCAGGGCCAGACTATGATGGTGCTGAGCCGGGGTAAGCTTGGTGCTACCTCTTGTTGTTTCTTTCATAGGAGATGGATAATAGAGACGTTCTGAGTATTGTAAAGTGCAATTCTGTAATGAAAGAAGTAATTTATAATGAAAGATTGAAGGTGTACTAGTATGCTGAAATACCAATAGAGAAATATAAGTGAGAAACTGGAAGTGGAGAATTGGAGATGTTTTGTGAAGAATGAGTATGAATATGAGAAAATTATAATACATTGAATATTGAATTGAGGATGATCCACGAGAGGAAGTTTGTGGAGTCTGAATTGTGTGAAATGATTTACTGGGAATGATAGTCAAATCTAGGGTATCCCTGTGTTTGAAATATGAGATAATTATATACTATGTTTGGAAATATTGCAGTATTGCACATTGTTGTCATAAGAAAGGAGAAGAGAAGAGGCAGTGAATACTTAAGTTAGGTTACTATTTGCAATATTTTAATTGTTAACAGAGTTATTGGTGGCATGAGGGAGACATTATAATAGAATTGGGGATATTTTAGTATATTCGGAGGCGGTTAGTTGTGTGAACCTAACAGTTTAACTCAATGTGGTTAGTCTTTCTATGTGTTCGAATCCCCTTTCTATAGGTTTGGCTCTAAGCATTATCCGTGGAGTAAACAAAACAATAGAACCACATTTTGGCGCCGCTGCTAGGGATTGACAATAATATTGAGTGTTAGGAATTAATTGCCGAATGTGTAATTAAATTAGAAATGGAAAGCAATATCAATAATAGATGATGAAAGATTATGGTTAATAAGAATGAGAACATTGCTCTGAGAAAAATACGTCAGTCGAAAGGAAGACAAGAGAGAGCGCTGTCGTGGTAGAGAGAATCTGCCTCAAGAAAGCGCTGGGCTTCTGGCTGCCACTAATTACTCAAGTAAGTTCCAAGTATAATAAAAACCCCCAAGTTTATATAAAAGAAATCTTCATAGGGCTATTACATCCAATACATAAGCCTAATTTCCTCAAACCACTCAAAACATAACAAAATACTCTAAACCCTCATTTTCCCATAGGAAGGGAATTTTTTCCAAACTTCAATAACCCATAACTTTTATTCCAACCGTCCAAATCTACTATAAATTTACATGAAGTATTGATATATTCTTCACAACTACCACCACAAATTTCAACTATCGATTCATTATCAATCTTTAGATATCGCCAAAATCCTAGCAATAGCTTTAAACCCTTGTTTACAAACACCTATGTACTAAATTCTTTATATCTCACAATCTAAAAGTTCAAATGCTATGAAACTTTGATGTATAGCTTTTTAGCATAATAATACACCTTCTTGGAAATTTTGAGACAAAAATTCATCCAAAAACTTAAGATATGGCAAACCCCATCACTATCAACAAATTGGCCTACTTACTACCTTGAAATTCAATCTGCTGTCTTTGACTCCCAATAACTCCCTCTTTAGAACTCCAAATGTAGTAATTCCTCCACATCAAGTATAGAACTTAAAATCCCCTCTCTAGCCGCAGCTTTTGATCTCCAAAAGCTTTCATACAACTCCTCCAATCTTCAAAAGAGTGACAGTATATCTCATATTGACACCTTATCTTCAAATGACTATAACTTCTTTACCCTAATTCCAAATCCTCTAATTTTTGTACAAAAATTGTACCCAAAATCCTAAACTTTACAATCCTAGTCTTTGTTTTTCTAATGACCTCCTTGAAGTCGCCAAAACCCTTGTTATGGTCGTAGGCAACCTCCTCAAAGCCCATTGGGCATGGTATTCGACCAATAGGGATGAAGTTTCCCATTCCTTGCCTTCATCCGACCATGCCTTCATTTCATTCCTCCCAATTAGCCTCCTACTAGCTTATATTTTCATCCTTAGGCTCCCACCTTCTCTCAAGGCTTCATATTAATCATTTAGATCTTATAATTTTTAAATATCATAATCAAAATAAGTAAAATAAAATAAAGTTTCTTCTATCAATCCCTTTAATTTATTTTACTAACCATTCTAACACATATCTAAATTTATAAACATATTATGATTTTTGAGTGGATTTTACATACTGTAAGCAATTTCAGTACGACAGCGCAAGTAAGAAATTTGTTGCGGGATGAGCAAGAACTAAGCGTCGACAAAGTTGGATTAAACAATGGTTGCATGCCTGTCGGCACATCCGAGCATATCTAGAACATGAAAAATCTTTAATATTTCAGATATATATATCGTTAAAGAAATTGCCAAAAGCACTCGCGGATAATTCGACAAATAGTCCACTGTATCTCTTGAGCCTATTAATAGAAAGAAAATAGAGCACAAAAAAATTGGATACTCCATTGGGTACTTTTTCAATAGTGGATACAGTCGATTCTAACAAGACTAGTTCTTCAGAAGGGCATGTATTGCTTGTTAGTAAGGGCCAATTCAGTGTATTTCAAAATCCATTGTTTTCACCTCAACTTCAACCAATAAAATTATTTATAGATAATAATAATAAATTATGGAAGCCTAGAAGTCCGGAAAAGATAATTAAGGGAGGTAACATTTATTTTAAGAAAGAAGTGAATAGAACATTGTCACCTTCAATAGCGGCGGGGGATCCAGCAGTACCAATTGCGGTACAAATAGATGCGGTGGGTAATTGCACAACTAGCATAGCCCCATTATCTACCTTCAAAGGTCTGCCAGGAGCCGATCCAGATCAATACTTATTTCAATTCTTGACTGCATGTGTAGCCAATAATGGTAGAACTGAAGATATTTAATTAAGATGGTTGCCAGCGACCTTGAAAGATACGGCATTTGAATGATATAATTGCCAATCTGTGCGACAATTTCCTAATTGGGAGGTATTGAAAAATGAGTTTTTGACTCATTTTTGACGAAATGGATTTGAAAAACATCTTAGAGAAAGATTAATGAATAATAGAATGGTACCAGGAGAAGCAGTGCAGTCATATTATGGCCGCGTTGTCGTGTTGTGACACAATTATATGATGAAACTATGATTAAAAATAATTTTTTAATTAATATTCTATTATCTTAATTCGACAAGAATTCAACATATTTTAACAAGATTTTCATGAAAGCCTCTTAGTTTATTTTCTTCACTTAATAGCTAGTACATAAGAATTAGTTAGTAATTTTATCTTCTAGGCTGTAGTAATTCTTTTACTGCCTTAGAAAGGCCATAAAATAGTAAAAACATGGAAAAAAGGATAAATTACTAGCATGATTGATACTAGGATTAAGTTGAAGGTAGGGTCAGGCTATAAAATTCCTAGGATAGGTTAGATTGATACCCAAGGGTTGGCCGTTTGTAGGACAGGGTCGAAATTAGACCTTTGGCTACAAAAACAGCTGCCTAGAGCAAAGTAAGGGGGCTTTTTCAGATTGGGTTTTTGAATTAGATAACTAGCTTGAAGCTTATTCTAGGAGCATTAAGCTTGTTGCCATAGGAATTTGAATGATTTTGAAATCATTGTTCAAAGTCAAGATTTATATTGGTATTTTGGATTTTATATAAGACAAAAATGGCTTGAATTCTTGAGTGATTTGTGCAATCTGTATAGCATCTATGGTTCAAAATTTAATATTATCTAGATTGTTGGATGTGCTAAGTATTTACAAAATTTTATATTAATCTAATGATGCAATTAAGAGATATTTGGGCTTTGATACAAAGGATTGTTAGAAGTTGGCAGTTTAGGGTTGGATAGGATTTCTATGATAACTAAAGATCTATAAATTGGATCAATGTGAATTTTGGCATGGTAATAGAAGACTTAGAGATCAAGCTACATATCAAATTTGAGCTAAAGTTAATAGTGGAAAAAGGAGAAATCACCACTAGAATTTTTGCATCAATTTTCAAGTTAGTGGCCGAGTATCATTAGTGCGGTTTTTGGACATTTTCTTGCAATTTGTAAGTTGGATTGGGCTGAATTTTTAAGCATGTAGAAGGCTTATATTGAAATTTTTGTGAAAAATTTCACACTAAATAGATGGTTGGATTAAAAGTTATAGCTTGTCAAAGCTCATTGATTAGGATTAGGGCTTACAAAGAAAAATAAAAATTGCTTGATTATAAAAGAAACAAGGCTATTGGGATATATGTATGGTTGATGTTACTAAGAAGAGTATTTTTAAAAACTTTTGAATTGAACTTTGAATTATATTCTTCATATATGGATGAAATCTATTAAGATTCTTGATTATTTGCAAACACAACTTTATCTTCTACAGCTAGGTGCCCGGTGCATTTTTGAATAAGACAATACATAATACGACAACGTAGCAGATATCCTTTGTAAATGGCCAAATAACCAAATGCCGGATTCATTTGTTATGTCTATATTGGTTAATAGACTATATCCACCAAAATTGAAGATGTTTATATAGGAGGCCCAACTTACGACTATGGCTACCTCACTTGACTGAGCTAAGGTATGAGAAGAATATCATTATGATCAATTCTTAACCACAGGAGCCACGATGATTCCACCTCAAGGAGGGTATCAGATGCTAACTTGGAATGAAACAGTGGACAATTATCCAAAAATAATTGATTATAGCGCAAATCTTAGTTTTAATTTGAAAGAGACAATGAATGTTGTTCCATTGCAGGCTGTACCACCAACAACTGCAGTTCCGTATTCTTCATACTTCCCATATCAAAAACTAATATCTATAAAAGAGTTATCTAATGAATTAGTATCAAAGGATCCAAATGAGACTTTTATATTAACTTTGACAAAGAAGATAGAGGAATTGGCTGTT
This sequence comes from Physcomitrellopsis africana, assembly GCA_036785485.1. Lineage (NCBI taxonomy): Eukaryota > Viridiplantae > Streptophyta > Bryopsida > Funariales > Funariaceae > Physcomitrellopsis > Physcomitrellopsis africana. The sequence goes on from JAWRVF010000286.1 coordinate 336,902, forward strand.
AATCTGACAAAGGATAAGAAAAAGAGGCATAAATCGACTAATATGCGTCCCAATATTTGGTGCAGTAATTGTAAGGAACAAGGCCATTTGGTAACGGAGTGCCTTTCACCACCTCAAATGACTGTGCAATGTATATTTTGTGGAGATAAGCATATAACCACCAATTGTTGGAATTTAAGAAAGCAACAACAGCTCCGAAATCAGACCATGATTCAACCAACTTTGTGGGATATTAATTAAGTTCAGATAGGAAATAGGTTTGGCTGGAATGGAAATCATCCTATTAAATAAAATAGAAATTTCTATAATTTTTAAAATTCTTAGTATAATTAAGAAGGTGACTCCAATTCTCAAGATTTTGTGCAAAATCAGCAAGGACATTCTCAATATCTATCTATTCAAAATCCAATTTCAAATCCTACAATATCAACTAGTTAGCCGGGATCCTTTACTCATCCAACCTGGAACAAGCCTAGCTAGTATATATCAGTCAATACACCCCATATTCCTGATGGAGGAGGAAGAAGACCACTTCGATGCTATCATTGCAGGCAGATAGGGCATTATGCTAATAAGTGTCCTAATTCTAGAGCCAGTGATGATTATACTACAGTATGTGGAAATTGTAAACAATCTGGACATACTTAAAAGTAGTGCAATGCTGCGTTTAATGTTAATAATCGAGATCAGCATATCCAGCTGTAAAATAAGATGGAAGACAATATTCGAGTTTCACAAGATTCTTTGATAAATCAGGTGGAATGCATCTATGCAGTACTTATTTGGGCCCAGCAAAAAGGGAAAGACCCAATTCAAAAATTAGAAGTACTAGTTGCGGCAGACCAATGTAATTCATTAGATAGTACTTAAAATCTAACACTAATATCAAAGGTATTATCAACGATTGGATCCAATTTTTCTGTGCAACTTGAGGATGTCTTTAGCCCCGAGACATTGGTTCAACCAAAACCAGTATCAATATCTGCAAAGTTTTAGGAGTTACCTTATCCATTAGAAGATCCTCTCATAGACAAGAATTTCGACAAAGTCCATTCAACAGTTCTAGTTCCGAACTCCGTAAGAAAATTATCTCAAGGGGTGAAATTGAAATCCATGAAAAAGAAGAGGGTCTTAAGAATCATTGCCAATATGAAACTATATGATATTATGAAAGATTTGATTGAAATTAAACCTTCTATTACAATGAAGCAATTGTTAGCAGTTGCGCCAGAATGTCATTCTATATTGAATTCCTCGTTAATATAATGTAGAATTTGTAATAAAAAAATTCATGAGGTTAGTTTGAATCCCGATCCGAGAGCACCAACTATCAATGTATCAATTGATGGTGTTCTCATTCCTGGAATTTAAGTAGATGGTGGCTCTAGTATGAACTTAATGAATATTAATACAATGGAGGAGTTGGATTTGAAATAATTATTATCCACAATATTGGTATTGAGAATGGAAAATCATAGTAGGGTGAAACCAATGGGTATCTTATGCAATATTAATACTGTAATCATGGAAATTATGTATGAAATTGATTATATTATTTTCCAATTACAGAGTTTCACTTTATCATATCCAATCTTATTGGATCAGCCCTGGCTATATCAAGCCAAAGCTAGGAACAATTGGGGCCGCGGAACGTTAACTATTGGGGAGGGTAGTGACAAGATCATTTTACAAATGTATCCAGTTCAATATCATGGGGAGTTTCAAATTATGGGCACTCTAAGGATACTAAAGCTTTTGTAATGAAATTTAAAGGATATATTTTTGAAGTTGTGAAGATTCCAAAGCCTACTTATTTGCTTGTTTTGGAGTTGTGAGTGAAAAGTTATACTTGCTTTAGTAGAGTGAAGTCTGCTGCTATCAAGAAGTGAAGGTAAAAACTTTGAGCTACTACTGCGAATTTGATTTCAATTTTTTCTTGATGTAATTTTTAGAGAATGTAGAAAATTGTACTAGCTTTTTATCAAGTTATTTCTTAAAGTATTTGGAGTTAAAAAGAAAGAGTTGTGAGCTTGAGAGTGGGAAAGGGTCTGTTGCCACCCAATGAAGAGGGGTAGAGATTTTGTTCAACCACCCAAGTTGGACACTCTTTTCAATCTTTTTGATATTTTAGATGCTTATAGTAGCTTATATAAGCTTTCCATGAGAAAAAAAATCAATATATTTGGAGCTTCTATGAAAAATTTATGAGCTAAGAAGTGGCATGAGGGCAAATTATTATTAGGGTTTGAGGGGTAGTTTTAACTGGCCATAAAATCTGAAGTTTGAGAGGTATATGCACAAGATTTGAGGACAAGTTAGATGATAAAGTGAACTTTTTAAAAAGCTATTGCATGTCCAATTTTAAGATGGCAAGTGATTACAATGGAAGCTGAAGTAAGAGGAGCTTTGCTATCTTTGCAGTTTGCTGGAAAATTTTAGTACCTACTTCAATTAGCCATAACTTTTAAGTGGTAAGACCTCTGTTTGTGAAATTTTGATAGATATTATTAACTTTCCATAGACTATATACACGCTTGATTTGATATTTGGATGAATTTTTAGTGATTTATTTAATTTCAATAAGTTATGTAACTTGTATTCCTCATATGCGGTTGTATTTTGAGGTGTACTTGAGTATATACATACTTTACTTATACATATTATATAAGTATTTATACTTTTATTTATATTAATTATTTATCAAATTATTTTATAAGTATTATAAAAAATATTTGTATAAATATTTATATAAGTATTATATAAAAGATTTATATTTTATATTTATATAAGTATTATATAAAGGATTATATTTTATATTTATATAAGTTTTATACAAGTATAATATAAGTATAATATAGAAGCTTGAATAAATATTATATAAGTATACAAGATATTTGTATGGCTTCCTTGTATATTCCCTGCTAGTTTTAGTAGCAGCTAGGAATCTAGTATTTTTTCAAGGCGGATTCTTTCTATCCAACAATGTAATACGATAATGTTTGAGTTCAAAGACAATCTACTCTATTTTAAAAAATGCTTATATATTTCAAAAGATGAAGCATGACTATGTGCTCTTGAAGCTTGTCACAACTTCCTTGTAGTAAGACATTTTGGATATAACAAGGCTTTGGAAATAATATCAAAAGATTTTTAGTGACTTCAAATGTAGAAGGCTGTTAAAAAGTTTGTGTAATCGTACAATATTTGTTCAAGATAAATAAAACTCGTTATCAATCTTATTGACTTTTTCAACCATTATATATACCAGAATAACCTTGATCTTTTGTTTCTATGGATTTTATCACAAATCTTTCAAATTCAAGTTCATATGATTTTATATTTGTAATTGTAGATTATTTCACCAAAATGGCACATTTTATACTGTATAAAAAATCTATTTGTGAGACTAAAATTCATCCCTCAATCCAAGTTATAAGATGGCCTCACTTAAGAGTTGCTTATAATTGGTAGTATGAAGTACAAGAAGCAAATAGCAAGAATAACAAGAAGAACAACCACAAAATAAATAAAGTAAATGGTATCAAGTAAGTGCACAATTCAAAACTAGGTCATAGTCTATTCACTATATTTTCACCTAATAAAAAATAAAAATATAAAATATAAAATATATTTTTGAATAGATAATTTTTTTTATCTTTCCAATGGTATAAAAAACATATAAATTTGAATTATTATGAATAAGTTATGATAGTTCAAAGCTAAAAGTTAAATAATAAAAAAATTAAGTAAAAATTTTTTACCTCAAGGATAACTTGCTTAAGAGATCATGAGTTTGAATCTCATCAAGGCTCACAAGTAGTGTATAAGGGTGTCCTAGAGATGCCACAAGGCCTTAGTCTTATGCTCCTTCCTACATCCAAGGTGCCACAATCCATATGGGACTTGTGTACCTCCCTTCCTAGGAGGACTACATTAGCTGTTGGTCCTCTTATTTTATACTAGTAGAAATAATAATTTTTTATTATTGACTTTACCATGGTATTTAAAAACATCCTATTAGCTTAAGAACCTTGTATGGCCTTTAAATCTTGCTCCATTTCTTCATAATGGCTCCCAAGGTGGTAAAATTTATTTTTACCAAAGGCTTCAAAATTATTCTAAAAATTCTTAAAAAATTATAAATAAATTCTAAGAATCTCTATAATATTTTAAAGATGATTATATCAATTTAAGACTATTTTATTCTACCTTGGTTATTTTTTATAATAACAAAATCAATTTAAATCAATTTAAAATCTTATTTTTTACATAAATAATTACAAAGACATGAGGTTTTTTTTCCATGCTTCTTCTACCTATTAAGTAATATTTATATATTTTTAATAAGTGATACATGTAAATAGAAGGCCAATATAGACATTGGTCTTAATAACTAAGTACTAATTCTTTTAATTAAGAAAAAATATTAAAATAACTAATATAATTGCCTCCAAGATTTACTAAGACTCCAATTCTTTTTTACAAATACTATTTTCTTTTATTTAGCATCTTCTAAATACATCTTAATTTTATAATTGTAACTTTGGTACTCTAAATATATTCTTTTATCCTTAAATAATTAATCAGTCAATTTGATGATTCACTTTATCACAAGTGAAGAAACATTTGAAGTCTTTTTTGACAATATCTATTGCCATCATAGATTATCAAAGGATATTATATCAAATAAAGGAATATTATTTATATTAAGATTTTTGAAAAATCTTATTTAAAATATTAAAAACGGATATAAAAACGGATATACTATCATCAGCTTTCTACTCTCAAACTAATAGACAAACAAAATGGATAAATCAAATTTTGGAGTAATATTTAAGGCATATCATCTATTACTATTAAGATAATTGGACAATTCTTTTACTATTAGCAGAGTTTACTTATAATAATTTGGTACATTCTTCTACTCAACAAATTCCATTCATTGTCAATTATGATTATTATTTATAACTTGATACTTTTGACTTTTCAAAAACTAATAATCTTGTAGTGGAAGATTTGAGAAATTGGTTGTCAAAGCTACATGCAATAATAAAGACTTAATTAAAGGAAGCTCAAAAATGATAAAAGATCAATATACATGTCTATTGCAAGAAACAACCTCAATTCTATGTAGACAATAAGGTATGACTACTTTGTTGTAATATCAAAACTATTTGTGCTTGTGATAAATTGAATTTTTATAGACTTGGACCATTTTTGATTTGTGAATAGATTAATCCAATTACTTATTGATTATATCTATCAAAATCTATGAAGATGTATCTTATATTCTACGTGTCATTACTCGAGCCTTACAAAATAATAGATATATTGTCATCGACATACTTTAAGTCACCATATTCTAGAACTTTTTGTAATCTTTTAGAACCTTCTGTAGTCTTTTAGAACCTTTCTTAGTCTTCTAAAATCTTTTTTAGTTTTTTAGAATCTTCTAAAATCTTCTAAAATCTTTCAAAATCTTCTAGAACCTTCTTTAATCTTTTAGAATCTTTCAAAATCTTCTAGAACCTTCTTTAATCTTCTAAAATCTTTTATAGTTTTCTAAAATCTTCTAGAATCTTCTAAAATATTTTAAAATCTCCTGTAGCCTTCTAAAATCTTCTAAAATCTTTTAAGATATTTTTAAAAGGTTCAATAGGATATAGGCTTTGTAATATAAATAAGAGGCAAGATCAAGGTGCATCTTAGTCTTACCAATACAAGTCATGGAGCAATGCAAAGTATTACCTTGTTTCTTCATATCAATCTAATTCTTTATTCTTATCAATCATCTAGTTCTTTATTCTTGTCCATCCAATTCTTTGTTCTTAAAATTATTCTAGTTCTGTAATATTTTTCTTGTCTCTTTGCTAATCCAATATCTTTAATTTCTAACAATTTAAAAAAACTATTTAAGTAATCATATCAAAGCTTGATTTCTTTATAAAGAGTGGATTACCCTTCTTCTTGAAGATACTATTGCGTTCTAGAAGAGTGCGGATTATTCTCCTTTAGACTAATACGATTATTTATTATAGTTTGATCTTTTTTTGGAAAGAATAGATTATTATTTTTTAGAATATACCACTATATTTTAGAATTTATGGATTATTCTCTTTTAAATTAATATTATTTAAAAACATTCATTTTTAGTATAAAAAATACTACACTGATGGCTTATTGATCTTTTTTTTTATCAATATGGAAGTAGACCAGATTAATGGAGGTATATCCTCACAAACAGAGAATATAATGGTAACTCTTACAGATCTTTGAGTTCTTTTGGATACTAAATGAAAAAAATGGCATTCTTTTACAATCTAAAAAAAATCACAAATAGAATAAGTATTCAAAGAAGCTACATGAAAGATTCATAGTTTACAACAAAAGATTATTTGATTGAAAGAAGTAGGTGGTAGAGAAGTTATGCACATAATCCCTTTAGAAGCTCCAAGGATTATCATAAAAGAGCCAAACGCTAGTATGCTTGATAAATTTGATGGAACGAGATCCAACTTTCAAGAATTTGTGCAAATTTTATTTTATTTATTGTTATATCTTTCTTGTTATCTAGATGGATTCACTCAAGTTGCTTTTATAAGCATCTTTTTATTAAAAAGTACTTAGTTATGATTTGCTCCACTATTAAAAAAGAATTCTCTGATCTTATATAATTTAGAGGTTTTTATAGAAAGATTTTCTAATTGCATTTGGAGATAGTGATTGGACAAGGGTGGTAGAAAAGAAGATTCAAAACCTATGATAAGAACAATGTTCAGCTGCAATTTATACCACAAAATTTTAACAACTTCCTTTTGATCTTGATTAGAATAATAAGGCTTTTATGACTCAATTTTATTATGGCCAAAAAGACAACATGAAGAATTTATTGATCATAATACCAAGAGTTGAAAGCTTAGAAGAACTCATGTCTCAAGCTATTACTTGAGACAATTGCTTATTTGAGTTACAACAAGAGAGGCGATCAATTTTCAGCAATGTCTATTAAAGTACATCTACTATATCTTCAAAAATATCAAAGAAGCCATTAATATATCCTGAACCCATACATATTGATGCAACCCAATTCAAGCCATTAATACTAACAAAAAATATTAGTATCAAGGACAAGGATAAGAATTATAAAAGAATAAAATATATTCTCATATTATTCAAAAGTACTCGAAGATGGTATAGTATTAATACTAGAATGAATATTCTCAAAGATAAGAAGATTAGAGACTCTTGAAACAAGACTAGAAACAAAAAATACATTGATAAGAGTGAAGAAGGCTTCACTCTTGCCTCTATATATACTATCTATCTAAAAACTACTTGCGGTGTTCTATAGGACCTCCAATACGTGTCCAACTTACAAAACACATGTCAAACTTGCAAGATAAGTTTCTTACATGTATGCCACATATTTAGCTTGTTTCACAAGCTACCAATATGTACAACATGTGGCTAGTTTGTTAGCTAAGTTTTTAGCCTACCAATTACCTATAGACATGTATAAAGATAAATCCGTGTCTATGAAGCTTCTAAAAAGCTTCTCTATAAGATATTATCAAATTAACCTATTTCTACCTATTTCTATCTATCTATTTTAATTAAATAATTATTGTTATAAATCTTGACCGTGACATTATTTCTCTTTTTAGAAACGAGTTCCATGAGGAATAGTGATTACGTAGTGAAGAAGTCTAAGATGCGCCAAATTATATTTGCCACATACTTTGATCTTTGCTCTGTTCAAAGGTAGTTGATAGGTCCTCTCAGCCATCGATAGTGTCCCATACTAGGACAAAAAGACCACCTTGTTATTTCATCATTATTGAGATCTTCATAACTTCCTTCAAAAGAAAACATTTAAAACATGTAAGTCCCATCAATGGATCTTAATTGGTATATTGGTTAAAAATATAGTCTTAAGTCCTTGAGTTATACAAATATAATGATTAGAGAGTTTTTTTGACTATTTAAGTATTTATTAGAATTTAGAAGTATTTATAAATATAAAAAACTTATTAGAAGAAAAGTTACAAAAATAGAGTCTTAGTAAGTCTTGGAGGCAATTATTTTAGTTGGTTTAGTATTTTTATTTATTATTAAATATTAAAAGTTAGTTATTGAGACTAATGTCTACATTGGCCTTCTAATTACATGAATTATTCATTAAAAACCTATAAATATTACTTAGTAGGTAGAAGAAGCATGAGAAAGAATTCTCATGTCTTTTTAATTATTTTTGTAGAAAATAGGATTTTGAGTTGATTTTTATTGATTTTATTATTATAAAAAATTTCCAAGGTAGAATAAAATAGTATTAAATTGATATAATCATCTTAGAAATATTATAGAATTTTTTAAGAATTTATTTAGAATTTTTTAAGAATTTTTAGAGCAATTTTGAAGACTTTGGTAAAAATAAGTTTTACCAACTTGGGAGCCATTATGAAGAAATGGAGCAAGATTTGAAGGCCATACAAGGTTCGTAGGCTAATATGGTGTTTTTAAACACCATGGTGAAGTCAAAAATACAAAATTATTAGTTCTACTAGTATAAAATAGGAGGACCAGCAGCTAGTGTAGTCCTTGTAGGAAGGGAGGTGCACAAGTCCCATATGGGTTGTGGCACCTTGGATGTAGGTAGGAGGATAAGACTAAGGCCTCGCGGCCCCTCTAGGACACCCATATACACTACTTGTGAGCCTTGGTGAGGTTCGAACCCATGATCTTGTAACAAGTTACCCTTGAGGTAAAAATTTCTACTTAATTTTTTCTATTATTTATCTTCTAACTTTGAATTATTATAACTTACTCATAGTAACTTAGATTTATATGTTTTTTTATATCATTGGAAAGATAAAAAAATTACCTACTTGAAAATATAATTTTTACTTTTTACTTTTATATTTTATTAGATGAAAATCTAGTGAACAAACTGTAACTAGTTTTGTAGTATGCAATTACTTAATTGCACATATTTTATTTGTTTTGTATTGTTCTTCTCCTTCATTGTTGTTTATTGCTCCTTATACTTCATACCACAATTTATAAGCAACTCTTAATTGAGGCCACCTTATAACTTGGGTTGAGGAGTGATTCTTATCCTCACAAAACACCATCAAGAATAATTCCTACTTCTAAAAGTATCACCAAAGACAAGAAGTTTCTTCCAAAGTTGTGATACCAAACACATTGTACCTCACCATCAATTTAAAGAAAAACATGTTATTCTTGAGGATCTTCATCTCTAATTTGTTGTCATGAAGGTTGTGATAGTCATAATGTCTCATATGATAAATCAACAAACGATGGTTCTTGGGCAAAATTTGCAGATTGTTGATTCTTCATCTCTTTTTATATTAATAAATTCAAAGAAATAATAGACAATAATATAAGATAGAATGAAATCTCTTTTGAACCTACTTGGCTTTATAGCAAGGATTTTCTTAACTCTTCATTGTGATTTTGATAGATATTGATGAAATGTAATGACTTTTACTGATGTATTTGCTAGATTCTTAGATGGTTTCAATGTGCATTTACTAATATTGTATCTACACCAATATACAAGATATTCCAATCAATTTTGATATTGTTTCAAATCTAAAACTTCTTCCACCTCAAATTCTTCATTGTTATCAACTTTTATAGGAGGCACTGGCACTTGTCTTCTTCTTTGTATATTCATTGTCTTGTATGGCTCAAGCAATGACACGTAGAATATATGATGGATCTTCATAGATTTTGGTAGATATAATCGATAAGAAACTAGATTAATCTATTTATAAATTGGAAATGATTTAAGTATATGATAATCTAGCTTGTCTCAAGGATGATTACTCTTAATATTACAACGGAGTAACCATACCTTATTGTCTACATGGAATTGAGGCTGTTCCTTACAATAGACATCTGCATTGATCTTTTGTCATTCTTGAGCTTCTTTTAATTGTGCCTTCATTGTTGCATGTAGTTTTGACAATTGATTTGCCGAATCTTTTATTAGAGGATTATCAGCTTTTGAAAAGTCAAAAGTATCAAGTCATAGATCATAACCATAATTTACAAAGAATGGAGTTTGCTGAGTAGACGAATGTACTGAATTATTATAAGCAAACTCTACCAATGGCAAAAAAATTGTCCAATTATTTTGATGATAGTTAATGGTACATCTTAAATATTACTCCAAAACTTGATTTATCTATTTTGTTTGTATATCAGTTTAAAGGTAGAAAGTTGAGGATAGTTTTATATCCACTTTCAATATTTTGAAAAGGATCTTCTAAAATCTTAATACAAATGGCGTTCCTCTATTTGATATAATATCCCTCAATAATCTATGATAGCAATAGATATTATCAAAGAAGAATTTAGCTATTTTTCTACCTATAATAGATTTTGTACATAATACAAAATAGGTAATTTTGGTGAAATGATCTACAATCACGAATATAGAATCATATGAACTTGAATTTGAAAGATCCATAATAAAATCCATAGAAATAGAAGATCAAGATTATCTTGATACATGTAATGATTACAGAAGTCAGTATGGCTAATGATAAGGAGTTTTTGATCTTGAACAAATGTTGTACAATTGTACAAATTCTTTAATAGCCTTCTATATTTGACGCCACTAAAAATCACTTGATATTAGCTCCAAAGTCTTGTTATATCCAAAATATCTTATTACATGAAAGTTGTGATGAGTTTTAAAAGCATGTAGTTGTACTTCATCTTTTGGAAAATATAGGCATCTTTTAAAATAGAATAGATCATTTTTGAACTCAAACTTAGAAGGATCATGAGACTTAGATGAATTATTTTTAATCTCATGAACAAAAGAGTTTGAAGATATATTTGATTGAACTTGCTTGACAAAAATTGAATCAACAATCAATGTTGATTTCATTGCTCAAAGATGAAATTGCTCTGATTTCAAGAAGATTGTTTTTTGTTGATCAAAAGTTAAATTTCCTTCTTTTGATACAAGATAAAAATGTTGTTGTATTGTAACACGTTTATGTGGTGAAAAATATAAATAAGAATGATTTCTATTTTATATTCAATTATCTTCATTCAATAGGAATTCAAGATACTTAAAAAAAAATTTAAGAAAGCCTCTTAGATTATTTTCTTGTTTTAATAGGTAAAAGATAAAAGTTAGATATTTAATTTTTCTTCTAGATTGTAGAAATTCTTTCATTACTTTTAAAAAGCCATAATTTAATAAAAATATAATAAAAGAGATAAACAATTAATATGATTGATACTAGAATTAAATTGAGGATAAGATCAAGCTTAAAAATCCTTAGAATAAGTTAGATTGATACTCAAGGATTGACCATGTATGAGATAGTGTCAAAATCAGACCTCTAGCCATAAAAATGGCCACCAAGGGCAAGATATTGGATCATTTAGAGATCGGCAACTAGGGTTGGAGAGTAAACTTTAAGCTTGTTCTAGGGACATTAGGCTTGTTTCTATAAGATTTGAAAGGACTTAGCAATTACTATCTAAAGTTGGAATTTGTACTGGAGATTAAATTTTTATACAATAAAGTTAAGACCAACACTTTCAACTAATGTATACAATTGAACCGACATCTATAGTTGAAAATTTGATAATTTGTAGATGATTGAGTGTGCTAAGATTGAATAAAACTTTATAACAATCTAATGGTGATATTAGGATTTATGTGATCTTTATTACAAAGAAGTACAAGAAATTAGTAGTTTAGGATTTTCTAGGATTTCTATGATATCTAAAGATCTAATAATTGAATCAAAATGAAATTTGGCAAAATATTAGAAGACTCAAAGGGCAAGCTATACACCAATTTTTAGCTGAAGTTAATAATTAGAGAAGGAAAAATTGCTATTGGGATATCTCTATTAACTTCCAAGTTGGTGGCCAAGTGACTTCAGTGTGGTTTTTGGTTAATTTTTGACAATCTATATGTTGGATTGGATTGAAACTTTCTAAGCATATAGAAGACTTATATTTATATTTTTATATAAAATTTTATACCAAATTGGTAGTCAAGTTAAGATTTATAGCTTTTTGAAATTCACTGACTAAGGTTAAGACTTGCAAAGAGAAATTTAAGTTGCTTGATTATAATAAGTAACAAAGCAATTGGGATTTATATGTAGATGAAGTTATGAAGAAGAGTATTTTTAAGCACTTTATAATGACTTAAGCACTCTTTTATTGATATTCAAATCATATTCTTCTTATATGAAAGAAACTTATTAAAGATTCTTAGATATATATAAACTGCAATTTCACCCTCTATAGCCAAGTGCTCGGTGCATTTCTAAACAAGACAATATATAATATGACAACGTTGTCATGGTAGAAAGAATTTGCCTCAAAAAAGCACGGAGCTTCTAGTTGCCACTAATTATTCAACGAAGATGCAAGTATAATAAAACCCCCAAATTTATATAAAAGCCTCTTTCATAGGATTATTACATCTAATATATAAGTCTTATTTCATCAAAATACTCAAAATATAACAAAATATTCTAAAACCCTCATTCACCCGTAAGAAGGAAATTTTTTCTGAACTTCAATAATTGATAATTTTTAATCCATTTGTTTAAATCTATTTAAAATTTATATAAGATAGTGATGTATTCTTAACAACTACTACCACAAATTTCAATTGTTAATTCATTATCGATCTTTAGATATTGCAAAAATCCTAATAGTAGCTTCAAACCCTTTTTTACAATACCCATGTACTAAATTCTTCATATCTCACAATCTAAAAGTCTAAATGCTATGAAACTTTGATATATAGCTTCTTAATGTAATAATATAAATTTTTTAAAAATATTTAGATAAAAATTCATTTGAAAGTTCAAGATATGGCAAAATCCATTACTATCAACAAAATAGTCTACTTACTACTTTAGAATTTGATCTACTATCTTTGACTCCCAATATCTTCTTCTTCACAACTTCAAATGTGAATCATCAAATTGACTCATTAATTGTTTTAGGATAAAAAAATACATTTAGAGTACCAAATTACAATTGTAAAGTAAAGATATATTTAGATGATGCTAAATGAAAGAGAATAATATTAGTGAGAAAGAAACAGGATCCTCGTAAGCTTTGGATGCAATTATCTTAGTTGATTTAGTATTTTTTTTAATTATAAGAATTAACATTTAGTTATTGAGACCAATGTCTATATTGGCCTTCTATCTCTATGTACTACTTATTGAAAATATATAAATATCACTTAGTAGGTAAAAAAAGCATGACAAATAAACGTCATATTTTTTTAATTAGTTATATAAAAAATAAAATTTTTAGTTGATTTAAATTAATTTTATTATTATAAAAAATAAATAAGGTAGAATCAAATAGTTTTAAATTGATATTATCACTTTAGAAGTATTTTAGGAATTTTTAGAATTTATTTAAAATTTATTTAGAATTTTTTAGGAATTTTTAGAAGAATTTTAAAGACTTTGATAAAAATGAATTTTATCACCTTGGGAGCCATTATGAAGAATTGGAGTAAAATTTAAAGGCCATACAAGGCTCCTAGACTAATTGGATGTTTTTGAATACCATGATGAAGTCAAAATTATAAAAAAAATAATTTTAATAGTAAAAAATAGGAGGACTAGTAACTAGTATAGTCCTTGTAGGAAAAGAGGTGCATAAGTTTCATATTGGTTGTGGCACCTTGGATGTAGGTAGGAGGATAAGACTAAGGCCTTGTGGCCCCTCTAAGACACCCTTATATACTACTTGTGAGCCTTAGTGAGGTTAGAACTCATGATCTTTTAAATAAGTTATCCTTGAGGTAAAAATTTTTTACTTAATTTTTTTATTATTTATCTTCTATATTTGGATTATCATAACTTATTCATAGAAATTTGGATTTATATATTTTTTATACCATTAGAAAGATAAAAAAAATTATCTAAGTAAAATTTTATTTTTTATTTTTTATTTTTATTTTTATTAGATGAAAACATAGTGAATAAACTATGATATAGTTTTGAATTGTGTACTTGCTTGATATCCTATACTTCTCTTGTTTTGTGGTTGTTATTCTTGTTGTACTTGTTATTTGCTCCTTTATTTTACACCACCAATTACAAGTAACTCTTAAGTGAGGCCACCTTGTAACTTGGATTGAAGGGTGAAAATTTACCCTCACATCAAATGTAAAAAAGAATCTATAATTGCAAGAAGTTCTTAATTATATATTTTGTAGTTGATTTCTATTGTTGAAAATTTCTTAGAATGAAAAACTACTCAGTAGAGTTTGTCATTTGCTCCTATTTGTGATAATATTACACCTAAACCAAAGTTTGATGCATCTGTTTCTATAAAAAATGTCTTAAAAAATTTGATGTGATACAAGATTGATACAGAAATAAAAACTATCTTTAAAGCTTCAAACGATGCTTCTGCTTCTTTATTCCACTTGAGTTTGTTTTTACAAGTTAAATATGTTAGTGGAATTGGAACTTGAAAAAAAATCCTTGATGAAGATTCAATAATAATTAGCAAATTTCAAAAAATATTGCACATTCCTTATTATTTTTGAAATCTTCTAATATATTATTGTTTGGACTTTCTTAGGATCCATCTTGAGACCATCATTCAAGATGATGTATCCTAAAAATTCAACTTTAGTAGTATAAAATACACACTTTTTCATCTTGGCATGTAGCCTTGCATCTCTAAATTTTTGCAATATATGACGAATATGAAGTTTATGTTCTTGTATGTTTTTAGAATAGAACAAAATGTCATCTAAATAGCAGACAACAAAATCATCAAGAAACTTACAAAAAATGTCATTTATAAGTTGTTAAAATATAGCTGGTGTATTTATAAGTCCAAAAGGCATGACATTATATTTGAAATACAATCTTCCATTCATCACCTTCTTTAATGTGGACTAAGTTGTATATTCTTTGCAAATCTATTTTTGTATAAATCTTTGTTTGATTGAGTTGATTAAAAAGTCCTAAAATCAAAAATAAAGGATATATATTCTTGATAGTAATCTTGTTAAGTCTTAAATAATCTATGCACATTTACAACAATCTATCTTTTTTCTTCACAAATAAGATAAGAACTCCTACTGGAGACTTTGAATGGTATATGAAGTTCTTGGCCAAGTTCTTATCAATAGATTCATTCAATGCAGCCAATCCATTCTATGATAAATTATAGATTGGTCTAAATGGTGGTTGAGCTCCCTCTTGAAGATCAATTAAACAATCATAAGATTAATGCTCTGGAAGAATATTTGAGTTCTTCTTTTCAAAAACATCTTAAAAATCTTGATATTGGCTAGGAATACCACTTGTAGTCTTTTTGGCATCCGAAATGGATATAGCATATATAACAAAAGATGATCTTTTTTTTGCCGCATATATAAAAGCTTTTGTATCTATTAATAAAAGATTAGATATATTAAAATTATATATGTCTACTTGACTAGCGGATGTCTAGATTAAACTACAAAAAAAATCAAGGTTATGGAAAGTCCAATCTATTCAAGGATTATATTTTTCTAACCACAATAATCCTAAAATAATTAGATTAGAGGGAGATCTAATTATATTAAATATTACTATGCTATAATATCCTTTAGTTGCTACATTTAAAAGAATAGTCTCATGGGTAACATCTCCAAATAACAATGAATGACCATCTATGACTTCTACATATATGGATTTAGTTTTCTTGATTAGAAATATTTTTTATAATTTGACAAAGTCTTTGTCTATAAAACAAGCTGAGGTTCTTGAATCTATTAAGGCAAGGATTTTGTGATTTTTAGATCTTAAAAATATATCTATTATAAAATAAGGTGAGGGGTTAGAAAAGAGAATAGAACCTCTATAAGGTGTTACGCATGGTTCATATTGTAGCTGAAAAAGCTTATTTTTTAACATATTATCTTCTTTAATAACTATACTCCCCATTTTATGATTGCATTGCTTCTTTGGATAATATTGAGCAATGTGCTTTATTTCTCTATAATATAAGTATAACCTCTTTCAACAACATCGAGTCTTTTCTTATTTGGTGAAAGCTTTAAAATGTACTGCATTAAATTATATTAGAATTGACTTAGTCAAATAAGTTTCTAAAAACTTAGAAATTATTGTCATCAATTGACTCAATCCTCTCCAATCGAATCTATATTCTTGGCACCTTTCAAATAAATGATTGTCGCATGCAATGGCTTGAGCAATAAATTATTCTAAAAAGTTTATTTTTGGTATTGTTAGTAATAAATCTTTGACATTATTTTTTAAACCATAATGAAATTGATTGATAAGGGACTTATCATTCTACTCCATATTGCAAGCAAGATTTTAAAATTCTGTAGCATATATTGTGGCTGATTGTGATCCTTATTGCAAAGATAAGACCTTGATTTCTACTACCCTCTCTCGATCATTTTTTCCAAATATAGCCATAAATATTTTTAAAAATGAATTCAAATCATAAAGAAATTATGAATATTTTTCCATCAAAGGTGCAAACTAAGAAAGAGCACTTTCAGATAGAAGTGCATTTATGAATCTAACTTGAGTAAATCCATTAGGATATTGGAAAAAATGCAACCTTAGATATAGCTTGATTTGTTGTAGAAATCCTTGAAATTTTGATCTTGTTCCATCAAACTTCTAAGGCATATTAATCTTTGCCTCCTTTATGCTCGTAGAAGCAAGGCTTCTTGGATTTATTTGCGAGGTGGATTTATTTGCTTCTTTTAATTATACAACTTCTTGGCGTAGGTTCTGGATTTCTTCCATAGACATAGGAATAGTACCTCCATGATTGGTATTAGTGATTTATGAAATTATTACCTTAAAAGTATTGACAAACTCTTGAAGATCTACAATAGTTGCAAATTTATTCTTGCTTCCGCTAAGTGTAGCATCCATGATCTTTTTTTTATCTTCAAATATAACAGTAGAAGTGGAATAAGTCATCCACTTTTTAAATACAAAACAACAATAATGAATCTTTATTCTTGTCAAACTATCAAAGATAAGGACAAGAATCATAAAAGAATAAAATATATTCTTGTGTTACTCAAAATTATTTAAAGATGGTATAGTATTAAAACTAAAATGATTATTATTAAAGACAAGAAGACTAGAGATTCTTGAAACAAGACTAGAAATAAGAAAGGCATTGATAAGAGTGAATAAGCCTTCATTCTTGCTTCTATATATACTATCTATCTAAGAATTACATGGCAGTATTCTATAGGACCTCCAATACGTGTCCAACTTGCAAGACAAGTTTCCTACATGTATGCCATGTATTTAGCTTGTTCCACAAGCTATCAATATGAGTGATATATGGCTAATTTATTGGCTAAGTTTCTAACCTATCAATTACCTATAGACATATATAAAAGTGAATCTATATCTATGAAGCTTCTAGGAAGCTTTTCTATAAGATATTATTAAATTAATTTATTTCTACCTACTTCTATCTATCTATATTAACTATATAATTATTGGAGTAAATCTTGACTATATAATTATTGGAATAAATCTTGACTATAATTGTGTGGTATGATCTTTTATCTAGAAATACATTAGATATATGGCTATTGAGAATTTACTTGAAATTTATTGGCAAGAGTCTAATAAGTAATTTGTTCTTAATAAAAAAGACAAATAATATAATGATATTAGAAAATATTATTTTTTATTAATAAATCCTCTTGTATTTTAATAGATTTGTATAAAAAGGCTCAAATTGCTACAAAATCCTTCAAAACTTTATTCACTCATAAGGATTTATTTCTTCTAAAACTTTAGAGTTCAATAACTTTTGATCCAACCATTTAGTTTCTATAAATTTTTTTTTAAATTATAGATAATACTCTTGAGTTTCACCACAAAAAAGAATCAACTATAAATTCACTTCTAAACATTTGATATCTTAAAAATCCTAATAAGTGCTTAAAACCCTAGTTCAAAGATACTTGAGCACTATTTCTTTTATATCTCACAAATTCAAAATTCTAATGCCTCAAAATTTTTATATATAGTTTTGTGAAATAAGCATATATACTTTTAAAAATTTTGAGCTAAAAATTTATTAAATTGCCTAAGATATAGTTCAAAACATAACCACTTGTTAAGTGAGGTTATTTACTACCTTTAGCTTACAAGCACTAATTTCAACTCCCAATATCTCTTTCATCCTAGCTTAGATTTCATTAAGTTCTATATAAAAAGTGTAGCCAAAAAAATGCTCTTTTCAATCCCAATTATTGATTTTCTATTGCTCTTGTACATGCGAGTTATGCCCAAAAGAGTGGCAATAGCTACAATTTTAACACCTTAACTTTGAGCGCCTATATCTCCTTCATGAAAAGTCCAAATCATCCAAAATTTGCACCAAAATCATATCCAAAAATCCAAACTTGCTGATTTTAGCCTCTAATGTTCAATTCCTTTCAAAAAATAAAACCTAATTCCTAATAAATCCTCAAGTAGCCTCCTTGAAGTCTATTGGACATGATTTTTGGCTAATAGAAATAGAGACTTCTATCATCTATTTCCATTCATTTATATGGAAGATCTAACTACTCTTTTTTATATTAAAATCCCTTTCTAATCTTTTTTCTTATAAGATTTATATAATATATGTTCTAAATATCAAATAAAAGAAATAAATAAAATCTTAAGCATTACTAATATCTAATAAAGATAACTTAAGATATATAAAAGTTATTATCAATATAAAATCAACTTTAAAATTCACTATCCAAAAGAAAATAAGGTTGTATAAACCTCAATAATAACCTTTTTAGATATGTTCTTTTTAAACTAATAACCTAACCACATTTTGAAACTAATAAAATCTACTTATATGGCTCTTATTTAATTGTGTGATAAATTATATATTAAATATATATGTACAATATTTTCACATAGTAATCAAATCACAACATAATACCATAATAAATAGACATCAGTTAGAAAATTTATGTCCATATTGTAGAAGATCTAATCACAAAGCAAAAAATTGTCTAAATAAATCTAGAGAATTCAAAGTACGAGGTATAATATTTGAATTGGAGAGGTTAAAAAACAGAGACGTCTAGCCATAGTAGGAACCTCATGGTTGGACACCCCCAAATCTAAAGTATCAGAAAAAAATCTCTTCCTACCTGCAAATTTAATATCTTGTTTTACACTCCCTATACATATAAGAACCTTAAGACAAGAGATTTCTATTAAAGTCCTTTTAGATACTACAGCCTCTCCATATTTTATAGATAAAGATTTTGTAACAAAGTACAACTTAATACTTGTAAAGAAGATCTATCTTGCGTTCATTGAAGTCATTGATGGACGAAACCTTGTATCATGGGATGTTATTGAAAAAACCCAATTATTAGAATTGATACTAGGAGATCAAGTATCATGTATTGTCTTCAATATTATTTGATGTCCAACAAATCTTATTGTCTTTGAACTACCTTGATTTGAGTTATATAATCTTAATATTGATTAGAGGTTGCAAAAGATTTCTTCAAGATTCAAACATCAAAAGAAGAAATTAGGTATTACTTCATTTCATGGAATAAAAGTATTTATGCGAGCAGCAAAGAAAGAAACTATATTCACATTATATATTATCTCGATGAAAGATCTAAAAGAGCAACTGAAGCAAGATATTCCTAGTCAATATTGTGACCTTGAAGACATATTCAAAAAAAAAAAATTAGATATGTTACCACAAAACTATCGTTATGATTGTGCAATTGAATTATAAAATGGGATTCAACCTCTATTTAATCTAATTTATAATCTCTTATAAATAAAGCTTATAACTTTACAAGAATATATTCATGAAAATCTAGCCAAGAATTTTATTAGACATTCAAAATGACCTAGGAGAACTCCTATCTTGTTTGTGAAGAAGAAGGATGGTTCTTTATGTATGCGTGTGGATTATCAAGGTTTGAACAAGATAACTATAAAAAATCAGTGTCATACTATAATTGCTTATAGTATGTAAAAATTAACTAAAATATATAATATGTTCATAGGTTCTAGTATGTGTTAGAATAGTTAGTAAAGTATTTAAAGGAATTGATATAAGAAACTTTATTTTGGTTTTTTTACTTAGTTTGATTATGGCATTTAAATTATATAGGACCTAAATATTTAGTATAAAGCCTTGGGAGAAAATTGGGGTCCTAAGAGGTCTATTTAGAAGGATGAAGACAAATTGTGAATGAATGAAGATAAGGGATGAAGTTCTTCATTCCTATTAGTCATTGGTCATGTCTAATAGGCTTTGAGGAGGCTGCCCGCAAAGAGAAGAAGGGTTTTGGAAACTTCAAAGGAGGCATTCAAAAATCAAATACTAGGATTAAAAGGTTTGTTTTTTGTACTATAATTTTGGTATAAAAATTGAGAGATTTGGAGTTTTTATGAGGGAGAAGTAGGCACTTGAAGTTAAAGTATACAAATAGTATCTACTATCACTCTTTTGAGAATTTGAGGAGTTGTATAGGAGATTTTGGAGATCAAAAGATATATCTAGAAAGGTGATTTTAAGATCTATATTTAATGTAGAAGAATTGATATATTTGGAGTTCTAAAAGAGGAGATATTAGGAGTCAAAGACAACAAATTGAATTCCAAGGTAGTAAGTAGGTTGTTTTATTGATAGTGATGGTTTTTGGCATATCTTGAGCTTCCAAATGAATTTTTGTCTACAAATTTTTAAGTAAATAAATATTTATATTAAAAAGCTATATATCAAAGTTTCATAGTATTTGGACATTTAATTTGTAAGATATGAAGAATTTAATACATGGATATTTATAAATTAGGGTTTGAAGCTACTCTTAGGCTTTTTGCAATATCTAAAGATCGATAACAAATCAACAAGCAAAATTTGTTATACAAGTTGTTAAGAGTACATTAGTGCTTTATGAAAATTTGAAGTAGATTTGGACAATTAGATTAAGAGTTATTGATTATTAAAGTTCAAAAAGAATCCTTGTTCTTACGGATAAATGAAGGTTTAGAGTATTTTGTTATATTTTGAGTGTTTTGTGAAATAAGACTTTTGTATTGGATGTAATAACCCTATGAAAAAGACTTTTATATAAATTTGAGGTTTTTGTTATTTTAAATCTTGATTGAATAATTAGTGGTAGCCTAAAGTCCAGCACTTTCTTGAGGCAAATTCTCTCTACTACAACACCGCTATCCATTACCGTTAATCTTAGGATTATTGGAACAATTAGGATAGGTAAAGATTTTTACAAAGATTGATTTGAGAGGCGCCTACAACCTAATCAGTATCAAAGAAGGAGATCAATAGAAGACAACATTTCTTATAAAATATGGATATTTTGAGTATAATGTTATGCCTTTTGGACTTACAAATGCACCTCCAATTTTTTAACATATGATGAATGATAACTTGCAAGAATACTTAAATAACTTTGTAGTCATCTACTTGGACAATATTTTGATCTTTTCTAAGAATAAACAAGAACATAAACATCATGTATGTTGTCGTGGCAAAAGTCCGCTTTGGGTAGATGCAAGGTCCCTCTTTACAATCAAGTTGGATCCAATATGCACAAAATTTCTTAAATTTCTCTTTTATAGTCACAAAACCATGTGTGTAATAAATCAACAAACCAGAAGCTTAAAAATTTATAAATCAAAATCTAGCTATTTAAATAAGTTCAAACTTTGGAAGCATAGAGTTCACTTCTTTAGTTATCTTTACAAAAATTTTCAATTGTGAATTCGTTATTGATCACCAGATATCATCAAAATATTAACAAGTAATTTTATAAGTAATAACCAAATTAGAAACTTAAAAATTTATAATTTAAGATCCAGCTATTCAAATAAGCTCAAAATTTGGGAAAACATATCTCATACTATTGATCTTTGTCACATAAATTTTGAGCCATGAATTCATTGCCGATCGTTAGATATCACCAAATCCTTGGCAGGTACTTTTGAAAGTCAAATCCCAACTAGAAACTTGAAAGTTCATTATTTGAGATCTAGCTATTCAAATAAGCTCAAAGTTTGAGAAAACATAACTCATACCTTTGATCTTCATCACATAAATTTTTAGCTATGAATTCATTGCTGATCGTTAGATATCACCAAAACCTTATCAGGTACTTTTAAAAGTCAAAACCTTAGATACCTGAGAACAAAATTTGCCATTACTCTCTAATCAAAGTCTCAATTGATATGAGATTTTAGACATAGATTCTTTATAGTATAAGTGATATATACACAAAAATGAGCTTCAAATTCATCTTGAAACTCAAGTTCTAGCTTAAAGCAAACCCTTCTATATATCTAATTTTTTCAAAACCTCAGTTTAGTTTGCTAGTTTTAACCAGCCATATTTTATTCATTCTAGAATCATTTCTATCAATTCTTCAATGTAAAATATATAGCTTGAAGTCTAGTTTCTAATCCAACTTCTTGATTTCTCACTAATATCTTAAAACTCCTAATATACCTAGAAAAGTGACAATAGGTGTCATATTAGTAACCTAAGTTCAAACAAGCATATCTCTCTTATCTAAGCTCCGAATCATGCGTTTCTACCACCTAAACTCATGCCAAGAAGAAGCTCTCTCTGAATAGCTCCTTGGATTTGCCAAAAAACCCTGTCTTCTTCTCTTTTGAGCTCGTCGAAGAAGTCATAGCCAAGGTCTTTAAAGTCCAAGTCAACAATTAATAGTTTAAAGTTATAAAAATTCCAAATCTAATCCTCCAAGTCAGCACTATTAATGGTAGCCAACTATTGACATCCAAACCTCTATTTATCTTTAGTAAAATCCTAAATTCAACTTCAAAGTCAAAACTCCTTATATCTATAAATATAACCCTGAATCTACTAAAACCTAAGATTGGAAAAAAGATAAAAGAAATAAAAGAAGTTTTCAAGACTAAATCAAAATTAAAGTTAAGATTAAAGATAAAGTAAAATTTTAGCCAAAGAAAAAGAAAGAAAGTGAGAAATTTTTTCCAAACTATATAAAAACTTAGATTGATAAGAAGAAAGAAAGTACTTAATAAAATTTTAAAAAAAAGATAGTTAAGCTAGGTTTCTATATATGGATGTATTTACTTCACAACAATGTATGATATTGGAGAAACTACAGGAAAGTAGATTGTATGCCAAATTGGAAAAGTGCTCTTTCTATTAACCATCAATCAAGTTTTTGGAATATATTACATCTAAAAATGGGATTTCTATAGATCCAAAGAAGATACAAAGTATTATAGAATGGAAACAACTAGCATCATTTAAAGATGTACAATATTTCTTAGAATTTATAAATTTTTATTGAATCTTCATTAAAGATTATTCTAAGATTGTGGCTCCATTAATACAATTTACAAGCAAAGAGAAATTTATTTGGAATTCAAGAAGCTAAAGAAATTCTTTACTTTAGTCCTTATACTTATCTATGTAGATTTAACAAAACCATTCATTTTGAAAATGGATGTTTTAGATTTTTCACTTAGATCTATACTCTCTCAAATTGGTGGTGATGGTCAACTACATCTAGTAGTATTTTGCTTTCAAAAATTTTTAGCTATAAAGATCAATTATGAGATTCACGACAAAGAACTATTACCAATTGTTGATGTTTTTGAAGAGTGGCGCCATTTCTTGGAAGTGGCTCTATACAAGATCATGATATATACTGATCTCAAAAATTTAAAATATTTTATGAGTGTCCGAGTGTTGAATTGCCATGAAGTACAATAGAGCATGTCATTATCTTGGTTTGTTTTTGTGATTACATATCATCTAGAAAAACTTCAAGGGAATCCAAATGCCCTTTCTTAATGGTCATATCTTACGCCAAGAATGAGAGACATGATATTGGATCAACAAAAATCAATCATGTTGAAGCCATCTAATTTGCAGTTGAAGACATTGATAATATCTATCAATGTAGATATAACTCTCAACATAGAAATCTAGAGAGCAATAAAGATAGATCCATTTATAGATAGTATTCAGTGACATTTAAAAATTACACAAGTAAAAGAAAATAATAATTTCAAATAATAATCTCAAGAACGATATGTTTTTTTTTAGATTGATGGTAAGATATAATGTATTTGGTATCATGACCTTGAAAAAGACTCCTCGTGTTTAATATCATGACCTTGAAAGAGACTCCTTGTATTTGGTGATACTTTTAGAGGTAGAAATTTCTTTTGACGGTATCAAATATTTTCTTTGATGGAAGCTATAAAGGCCTCAAGAATGATCGAATAATAAGGTTGTCCTCTTATCTTCATATAGGATACTATCAATGGGTGAGAAGATCTTTGAACTACCTTCTAAAGGAGCAAAGATCAAAGTATGTAGCAAATACAATTTGATGCATCTTGGACTTCTTCAACACATTCTCATACTGCATTTACGTGCAGTGTATAAAAATATTATATATCTTGTATCTACTGTTATTACATGTGTGAGTGCTAGAGATTATTTTAGAAGATATTATAAAGAGAGGATTTATTATAGCCACTTAGTTAGTGAATTAAGATGGCTATTTGTTTTTTTCCTACCTTATTTATATCCTAGAATAGATTCTTTTTTAATTAGAAGAAAGATAAAGGTTGTTTCATCTTTTTTATTGACTTTTGAGGTAGAATGGACCTTGTGAGGGATAAGAAAGAAGAACATGGGGTGAATAGGGCCTGTCCAATAGGATTTGGTTGCCTATGTGGACGAGTCATAGTCTAATATGGAAGGAAAGGGGGATATACTCCTCTTGCTAGACCTAGGATTTGGCAGTTTTGAGTGGTGAATTTTGGAGAGAGATAGCTCCGAGGATATAGAAGCGTTTGTAATGAAAATTGAGATGTGTGTTCTTTGAGTTGTGAGGATTCTAGAACCTACTTACTTTCTTGTATTGAAGTTGTGAACAAAAAGTTATACTTGTTTTAATAGAGTGAGGTCTGATACTATAGAAAAGTGGCGGCAGAAACTTCGATCTGCCACTGCAAGTTTGATTTCAAGTCTTTCTTAGTGAAATATATTGAAAGTGTGGAAAATTGTGCTAGCTTTCTATCAAGACATTTCTTGTAGCATTTGGAGTTGGACAGGAAAAGTTGTGAGCTTGAGAGTGGGAAAGGGTTTGCTGCCAGCTAACGAATAGAGGCAGAGACTTTGTTCAACCACCCAAGTTGGAAAATCTCTTAAATCTTTTTGATATATTAGATGCTTATATAAGCTTGTGTAAGCTTTCTATGAAAACAAAAATCAATATATTTGGAGCTTTAATGAAAGTTTTATAAGCCGTGAAGTGTCAAGAGGGCAAATTGTTGCTAGGGTTTGAAAAGTAGAATCAACTAGCTATAAAATCTGGAGTTTGAGAGGCATGCATGCAAAATTTTAGAACAAATTAGATGATGGAGTGAGCTTTCTACTATGTATTGTGGCTACAATTATTCCAATACTATACTAAGGTCAAAAAATTTGCTCAAAATCCTAGCATGTGAGCTCTAGCAACCAACACTCTTCCATTGCTCTCCACATGAGATTTCCACTTTTAGATGGTAGTTTTGATTAAAAATGTACTAGATCTAATAACTATTATAAAGATCAATTCTTTTAGGTTTTTAATGGCAACCTTTGATTTTGCTTTCTTTTAAGACGACTATATGCATCTTTTTAATAATGTAAAGATTCAACTAATTAAATATTTGAAAAAATTAATTTATATTTTAAAAAATTATAGTATTATTTTAATTTATTTATATTATATAATTTTATTATGTGTATATATATATATATATATATATATATATATTAAAAAAATTTATCTAACATCAAATCTATAATAAAGAACTTCTATTATTTTATTTTATTTTTAATAGAATTAAAATTAAAATAATATAGAATGTATGTTAAAAATAAAATATAAAAAATAATTTTATAATTATCAATCTAAAAAAGATTATAAAAGTCTTATTATCTACATAAAATAATTTAATAATAAAATATTAGATTTTAAATATTTTATTTTATTTTTAGAAATAAACTAATATAAGTATAATAATACAAAAATAATATTGATAGCTAGATTTTACCAAGGCATTTTTTTCTCATAAGAAGTATAGAATAGACTAAACAATTGATTTATAATAAATAAAGATTAGTAATAAAGTATATATACTTATAATTATTAAGGTCTTTTTATATAATTTAGAATTATTTTTTTATCATTATTATTAACAAAATCTTAAAGTCCTTACTAATCTAATAAAAGTGAAATCATATTAAATTGATTTTTAAACTTGTGTCTTGAATTATAACAAAAAAACTCCATTAAAATTAAAAAATAAAATTTGTAATTTAGATTATAATTTGGTTTTGTAGTAATCCATTTTATATATGTAATATATATGATATTAATATTTAAATATTTAAAAGATAATGAAAAGGTTTTAAATTTATTAATTTATCAAAATACAATAATTTTTAAAGTATTGTCTAAGGATATATATTAAGGATGTCTAAGTATGGTCTTTATATATATATATATATATATATATATTTAAAGTATTGTCTTTATATATATATATATATATATATATATATATATATATAAATACATATAAATATATATTATTATATCTACTTTATATAAAAAAATAATAATTAGAGCTAGTAAGTCTATTAAGACTTTGAAAGCTTTTTATTATATATTTTTTTTATAATCTACAAGTGTATATCTCTTTGTTTCTATTAATATATATATATATATATATATATTTATGAACTTAAAAAAAATCCATTTAAAAAACTAAATGATTGTTGAGTCTTAGAAGAATTTTATTAGAAATTTTTTATCATAGATAGACTATGATATTATATTATCATAGATTGTGAAAATCTAATATATGATTGGTTGGATATTTTGAAGTATTTTTATATATGATTTTTGCCAAATATTTAAAATAAAATTAACAAAAGTCACATATTGGTTGAAAAAATCATGAATAAGAATATTTCATCAAATTTAGCCAATCACATACAAGTTGGAATTTAGGGAATTGACTGCAGTTAATAGTCATCCTTTAACAATTGTATATCAGCCAATCAGGGACTTTTATGGACAGACCACAATTTTCTTATATAAAGTAGATATAATAATATATATTTATATGTATATATTGCATTGCCCCACTATCATCACCCATCCTACGTGGCATGCACAGCCGACGTCATGCTCGGCATAGTTTACATGTAGATAACACTCGAAGCGCCAACGAGTCCTGTGACACTCAGAAGTGCGTCATGCTATGTTGGCAGAGCCCAAGATCACCAACACAAGCAGCGTTACCCACTCCGAGTCGATGACAATGGTGGTGAAGACTCCGCTTTCGGGTGCTTTTTCGCAACAAGGCCGAGATCTGCCTCAAAGGGGTGCTCTGCTGGAGACGGGTGCTTAAATGATCACTTGCGAGGATTTTCGTATTGACGATGAGTTTATGGAGTCCTGATGACGATACTGCGCCATTTTGATCGCATTGTAGATCCTGCGCCTCCACAAACGTAGCATGCTGCACTCTCTTAGTGTCACAGGATCAGTAGGCGCTTCGAATAGTATCTTCTCGTCAACTGTCTTCAAGCCTTTGGGGAGGTCAGGGTGATTTTCTCTATCCACCTTCGAGTGCCGGTACTCTGTCTCAACTGAGAAACGTGGGATGATGAGGTGACTACAACGGAGGGAATGCAGGGTTGATTCGCACAGGACATGCGGTGCGCTGTGAACTGTTCACAACGAGCTGGGTTAGTTCGGAAATATAATTCCTTACCGACCATGATGTGTGTCCATTGACCCTGGTGTGCAAATTCGTCACCGTTCCACGACAGCGACTATGACAACGCGCGATGGCAGCCGCTGCAATAAGTTTCGAAGATGCCCCCAAATTAATGTCAGAGCATTGATGGAGAGCAGCGGCACATTTTGCGTATGCGCAGCGGATATCCAGACGACTCAAGCGTCTAAGCAGTGCTGCAGGCGTTGGATGTCTCCACTAGATTGGAGACGTTGTGGATTTGCAGAATGGTTGACGACTCCCCGCATTGAATTACGCGCCTCAGTTGCATTAACAGTGGTCCGCCACGGTCACAGAATCGTCATCAGCCGCAAAAGTGCAGCATCATTTAAGTGTCTCCGGCACGCACACTCGAATTCCATTAAGCGATCTCAAATTTTGAGCTTAAACTTGAATTGACTTTGGTGCTTTTGAGGATACTGTGTGAAGGTTATGCGCTCAAAAAGTCAACTTCGATGGTCCAGGGGAGTAAAATCGGAGACGAACCCGGGAACATCCCAGGAGGAGTGGCGATGGCTGAGCCCTCGATTCCGGAGCTGTGTTGACTCCGCAATCAGTGGGGGTTAGCCGCTCCCACCTCCACAGAAACCGTAGGTGATTAAACGACAGGTTTTTTTTTTTTTTTTTTTTTTTAATTTAAACATGCCAAACGGAGTATTCTTTGATTAAATGTTATGTTTCTTGCTTGCAATAGACACATAAGGAACAAAGAGTCTCAATGTATGACTTGGTGTAACTCTCTACATGTTTATTGCCATTTTTCTGATTTAATTGAAGATTAGAGTAAAATTAGTATTCTATTTGGTTGATTGCAGGTCAAAGCAAAATCTTACTACCATTCTTTAGGTCTTGAGATGTGGTCTTTTAATTATATATATATAAAATCATTAGATGTTAGACTTACTTGGATGCAAGGCTTCTATGACTTATTTAGCAAGAAGAGCCTTCATTGTGTTTTTTAGATCTATAATACCAAGTCCAACATAATTCTTTAATTTGTAGATAATATTCTATATTCTTTAAGTACAAAATAGTATATGTAAGTTTTTTTATGAACATTTATCTACCATCATTTTGATTTTTTGAATGATTTTCATTGAACAAGCCTACAAAAATAAAAAGAAGTAGATCAAAGAAAAAAAAAAAAAAAAAAAAAAAAAAAACTATTATAGTTTTATTTTTTATATTTAAATATATCTAATAGTCTAATTTTATTTTAAGTTATCAATTAGAAATTAATCCATATTATATATATGTAAGAATAAGCTAAAGGATATTCCTAAAAGTTTACTTTTGCTATTAGTAGACATATAAGCCCATTCAAACTTGTGTGTCTATTGTGGTCTTATTATTTTTCTATAATGCCTTTACAAAATTAGACTAGTTGATTTTAAGTCCTAATGCTAGATTGAATTTATGGAATATATCTATAAGATTTTACACATTCTTTTTATGTTATCAAATTAAGAAGATTAAATCATTTGCATATTGGAATAATATATAATTTTTTAATTTAAGCTTATAATAATTGTAATGCTAAAATTTTTTGTAGTTTAAATAAATTTTTATATTTTAATATTCAAAAAAAAATTCAACAATAAAAAAAAATCATGGTGCCTATAGATATTCTTATTTTATTTCTTATTTAGAAGAAATCTTAGTAATAGAAATGTAGTTTGATTAGAGTATATTGCTTTTGTAATTATTAATTATAATTTGTGTAGAATAGTTTTGATATAAATTTAATAAGTTTTATTTAATAGAATAATTGGTCTCTAATTATCTAAAATATTTTAATTTCTATTTTTATAAAGAAGTATAATAAATATTTTTATAATACTATACAAAAAATAAGTTTTAAAAAATATTCAATTGATTATATTAAGATAGTTTTTTCTAAAAGCATTTTTAAAAGTTTTTATAATTTTATTCTATCTTTGTCAAATATAAAAGCTTTTCTATTTGTTATATCTTTGATTATATCTTTGATTATATCTTTGAATTTATTTAAAATAAATAAGAAAATTAGTCTTTTATTTAAAAAAATTATTAATCTATTTTATTCTACTTGTATCAAATAATCATAAAATTTAGGCTCTTCTAATGATACTATTTATTTTATATTTAATAAAAAAAAATCATAGAATTTATTTTTTGAATTAGAAGAATCCTTCACTACCAAGTTGTATTGATTTTAAAGTTTTATTATAAAAAATTTTAGATGTCTTTTTTTACAACATCTAAAGATTCTTTTGTACATCAATTTTTTTAGAATTTATATTTGATTTGATATGAGATATTTTATCTATCTTTTTTTATTCTTCAAATTTTATAATCCAAATTGTCTTAATCAAATTATAATATTTGATGAATCTTTATAATAGCTTCTTTAAATTTAATTTTTTATTCTTTACAAAAGATTATATAAAATATTATAAATTATTTCATCTAATTTTTTTTTAAAAAACTATATTTTAATCTTATTTAAATAAAATAAATTTATTCTCAAATTTTTTATATTTAAAATATAAGGTGTTAATTATTAGGGACATATATTTTGAAAATTCATAGAACCTTCTAGAACATTCTAGAAACTTCTTGAGTTAATGAAAGTAAGTTGAAAAGCTTTTTAATTGATGAAAGTCAATTGAGAAGTTTCCTAGTTAATAGAAGGAGCTCAAGAAGCTTCCTAATTGGTAGAAGGAGCTTAAGAAGCTTTCCAGTTAGTGGAAGGAGCTCAAGAAGCTTCCCAATTAGTAGAAGTTGTTCAAGAAGCTACTTAATTTGATGGAAGCCGCTCAAGAAGCATCCTAGACAAGAGTACATATAGGGATCAAGGCTGAAGAGTTCTTTAGTCTCAACAACGTATCTCTTAGAGTTCTAGCTCACCTCTCTAGGTGTTGTTCATATACTCATCTAATAAATTCAAGTTCTTCTTGGTTTCTTCTAGATACCTTGTCTCAGTTCAAGTTTCTTGTTCTATATTCTTATGTCTTTGATAGTTTGTTGAGACTCACCTCATTTTGAATATCAAAATTGGATTCTTATTAAAGAGTGGATTACCCCTCTACTTGTAGGTATATGAGTGCTTTAAAGGCTACGGATTACTCTCTTCTAAATTAATATTTTCTTTATCACAATATTGGAGCTTTATCCCTCTTGTGAGAGAGTAGATCACCCCTCTTCTTGAAGGTCTTAAAGCATTTTAGAGGTTGCAGATTATCCTCCTTTAAATTGATATTGTCTTCTCATAGTTTTTTTTTTTTTTTTTTTTTTTTTTTTTTTTTCTCTTTCTCTTAGAATAGTTGGAGGTCAAGACATTAGTATGATTGAATCTTCTAAGTTTAAGTTAGATGCCATTATAAGTGCTCTTATTACTTTATTTGCTAAGACTGCGGAGATTGAAAGAGTTGTTGTAAAATTTTATAACGATATAACATCCGGAGTGCTACAATCTAAACTGCATCTATGTCCAACTTCTATGCTTGAGGATGCATTACTATCTATACTATGCCAAAAAAATCCATATGTTTAATAATATAAAGAGCCTCAAGTTAATCTTCCAAAGAAATATGATGGTAAGCGTTGAAAATTCCAAGGGTTTGTTAATCAAATTTGATTGATAATAGTACTACAACTTAATCTTTATATAACAAAAGAATCATGGATTGGATTAGTTGGCACCTTGCTTACAGAGCAAGCACTATCATTGTTTGCTCCCTTATTTGAAAAAAAATTATTAATTTTGAGCAACTTTAAAATTTTCATGGAAGTATTTGTAGAAGCATTTGGAAAGCATGACAAGACTCATTGGACAATAGTTAAGATCCGATCATTACGTCAAGGGGCGTGCCTTGTATAAGTCTATGCATCTAAAATTAAGTAATTAGCATGCGACATCAATTAGGATGAAGAAGCCCTAATGAACTAATTTTATTGGAGATTAACAGATAATGTGAAAGATTTGTTATTGTTGCTTTCAGATCTACAATCGCTCAATGAAACCATTAACCAAGTTGTAAAATATGATAACTAATTATTTCAATGTTGACAAGATCAACATTCATGGGCTTCAACAAGACAACATGCAATCCGACATATCCCTACTACATCAATAAATATTTTGAATTCATACTCAAAAGTAGAAGATATGCAACTTGATGCACTACAATTTAAACTTCTTAGTCTATAAAAAAAAGAAGCGTCCAATGGAAGAAGGTCTATGCCTATATTGTGGTAAAGAAGGCCATAAGATTGACAATTGCCTGAAGAAACAAAATTAATACATTACTAAAACCAAGAGTACAATTATTCAAGAAAATAATAATGTTTAGTCATAATAGGGACCATGCGGTTAAACAATCTAATATTATAAAACTATTCAAATTCCTCTTTTTGTGCTTAATCTGCTTGTTGTTTTATAATCTTTTTATATTTTGGCCCTTAAAAGCTTCAAACAATCACTTTTTTAGATTTGGAGGCATTTGCTTCTTTTGTAGATGAAGCATTCATTAAGCTTTATAAAATTCTTCTAGTACAAAAATCCAAACCTATTTATATAGAGGTAATAGATGAAGAACCCTTATTTTTTCATAGTATCACATATGAAACTACGCCTATAGAAGTATCATTTACAGATTATAAAAGTCAAATTATATTCAATATTATTAGGATTCTTTCAAACCCTCTTATTCTTGGGCTGTCTTGGTTGAAAAAGCATAATCCATCTATAAATTGAAAGTTGCAAAGAATAACATTTCCAATAGAGATCCTTGTAAAAAAAAATTTATAAAAAGCTACAAATTAGTAAATCTTCATTTGTTGGAGCAAGGGCTTTTATAAGATACACCATTTGTTATTTATGTGACTCCAATTAAAGAAGATATGATTTCATTGGCAAGTATTTTAAAGTAATATAATAAATTTTAAGATTTTTTTCAGAAAAAAATATTAATATATTGCCAAAGCACCGACCATATGATTGTGCTATAGATCTTCAAGAAGAAACACAACTATCTTTTGGCCCAATCTATAATCTTTTTTTAAATGAATTTTTGATATTGAAGAATTATATTAATAAAAATCTTGCAAAGAACTTCATTAGGCATTCAAAGTCTCTAGTTGCTGCACCTATATTTTTTGTAAAGAAGAACAATGGTTCCTTGCATATGTGCATTGATTATTGGGGATTGAATAATATAATGATGAAGAATTGTTATCTACTATCGTTAATCTCAAGACTTTTGGAACAACTTGGCCAAGCCAAGATCTATATTAGGATAGATCTTTGTGGATTATACAACTTGGTATGGATCAAAGAGGGAGATAAATGAAAGACCACATTTCGGACAAGGTATGGACATTTTTAATATAATATCATGCCCTTTGGACTAACAAATGCATCCACTATTTTTTAGCATTTAATGAATGATATCTTTCAAGAGTAGTTAGACAAGTTTGTAGTGATCTATCTTAATGACATCTTGATCTACTTGAAAAATTTGAAGAAACATGAGAGGTATGTCAAATTGGTATTACAAAAGTTGTGAGATATAGGTTTATATGCCAAACCAAAGAAATATGTATTTCATCAATCTAAGATGGAATTTTTGAGACACATTGTATCTATTGAAGGATTGATGATGGATCCCAAGAAGATAGAGGTGGTTATACAATGGACTATTCTGAAGACTATGAGAGACATATAATATTTCCTAGGATTTGCTAACTTCTATCCAATCTTCATCAAAAATTACTCTCAAGTTGCCATCCCTCTTACTTGATTGACATATAAGGATAAATTAGAATGGAGGCCTCAAGCTGAAAAGGCATTCTAAGACCTTAAAATGGCATTTATTATAGCTTCAATATTGATGCATCTAGACTTTATAAAGGTATTCTACATAGAGATTGATGCTTCGAATTTTGCACTAGGGGCCGTACTTTCACAAATGGATATAGATAACAAATTCCATCCTGTTATATTTTATTCTCAAAAGTTTTTTATTGCCAAAATTAATTATAAAATCTATAATAAGCAGCTTTTTATTGTTGTGAATTCCTTTCAAGAATAGCATCATTTTTTTGAAAGAGCAATGCATCCTATAATTGTATATACAAATTACAAGAACTTAGAATATTTTATATCAGCTCGGATTTTTAATTGCCGCCAAATTGGATGGAATATGTCCCTATCTTAATTTAACTTTGTTATCATTTATTGCCTTGGGAAGCAATAAGGATTATCTGATGTTCTATCGAGGAGATCATATCTTATACCAAGGATAAAAGAGGCAACATTTGATCAATAATATACAACTTTGTTGAAACTAGAGCAATTTCATCTTTGTGCCACTATTACGTTGGCTCTTATCAATTCTAGTTTCTTCAATGAAGTGCATATTATAACCACTAATGATGCTTTGGTCCTTGATATCAAGCGTTGCTTGAAAAAAAATACTAAAAAATTCAAGCTTGAAGAAGACCTTCTATATTTTGAAAAATATTTGTATATCCTAGAAGGACTAATATGACTACGTATTCTTCAATCTTATCATGATTTTCCAAGTACAAGTCACTTTGGATTTAATAAGATCTTGGAACTTATTTCTTGAGATTTTTGGTGGCCTCAAATGTGGAAGGTAATGAAGGACTTTGTGCTCTCTTACGACATTTTTTCAAGGTCCAAAAATCCTTGACATTGTCCTTATAGACTTTTACAATCCTTGCATGTTCCAAGATGATCATGGTCATCTATTTTGATGGATTTCATCACAGATCTATTGCCATCCAATTCATTGGACAACATCTTTATAGTGGTTGATTGACTTACAAAGATAGCTCATTTCATCTCTTGTAAAAAGACTGCATTTAATGAAGAAATGGTAAGGCTCTTTTTTAACAATATATATCAATATCATAGCCTATTAGATGATATGGTATTTGATCAAGGACTCTAATTTACATCTAAGTTCTAAAAATATCTTTTTGAAATATTAAAGATGGATATTAAATTTTTTTTGACTTTCCATCTTCAAATTGATATGTACAATTTTCTATGACTTTCCATCTTCAAATTGGATCTTGTATATATGATTGGAGCTTACATATAATAATATTATTCATACTTCAAGTTAAGAAATACCATTTATTTTATTCCAACTATAGATATCATCCAAAACTTGATTTGTAAAGTACGCCAAAGAACAACAATCCAACAGTTGAAGGATTTGTAAAATAGCTATCGCAACACCAAACAACTTTGAAGCTTCAATTACAAGCAGCTTAAGATGCTTACAAGATATTTGAAAAAAAATTTAGGAATCAACCACATGCTTTTTATATTAGAGATAAGATATGGCTTCTTCAACAGAACATCAAGACTAAATAGCCATATAATAAATTGAACTATAAAAGGTTGGGACCATTTTCTATCTAAAAATAAATCAATCTAATAGCATATTGCTTAAAATTACCATCTGCTATAAAGATACATCCAATTTTTTATTTCTCTCTTTTAGAATCTTATAAAAAGTCGCATATTTTGAAAAGAATACAACAATCGCTGTCTAATATCAAAATTGAAGACCATGAAGAATACAAGGTTGAAAAAGTATTTTTTTGATGAAAGTGGGACAAATTAGCATATCTTGTTCATTGGTGAGGCTATGATATTAATGAGCATATATGAAAACTAGCCAAAAATCTCACCAATGTGCCTCAAAAGATACAAGAATTTCATCAATTCTATCCCCACAAATCCAAACATATTTGATGATAACTTCCTAGTGAAGATTAGATTCAAAGAATATTCATAAAAAAGAAGAGAGTTAAACTAAAGCCTTCATCAATATATAATTATCCATTCTAAGATTGAATAGAGTTGTAGAAACAAGTTAGTCACCATGTCAAACCTTTAAGTATTGAGAAAATAAGACTTAGAAGATTTATTTGTCATGCAAGCTTTGAACAAATCAGTGCATTTTTTATAGCTTTCAATTGAGCAAAGTGAGGACAATACATTTCTGCATCAAGTATGACCTCAGTTGGAGCCATTAAAAGCAAGATCCAACTATGTAAGTCTCAATTCTAATACTCAAGCTTTAGTAATATTGCTTGAGTTTGAAAAGGTGAATCTTTTTATTCATGAGATCTTATTTGGAAGATGTTTTGAAGGCCACAATGAAGATCAAATCCTTGGATAGAATGTTTTAACAATACAGGTACTAACTCAAGGCCATAGGTGATTTTTTTGAGGACTATTGGAATCTATTGCTCAAGAATGGAGAACAAAATACATAGCTTCATTAGTCCAATGTAGTCTTGATTTTTTACGTATATAGTAAGTTTGAGCTCTTATTGAGACTTGTCGCTAGTGAAGAGGGTGATGTTAGGGATATACACTTTGAAGGTTTATAAAACCTTCTAGAAGTTTCTTGAGTTAATGAAAGTCAATTGAGAAGCTTCTTAATTGGTAAAAGTTGATTAAAATTTTTTTTTAATTAGTGGAAGGAACTCAAAAAGCTTCTCAGTTAATAGAAAGAACTCAAGAAGCTTCCCAATTGATAGAAGTTGCTCAAGAAGCTTCTTAATTTGATAGAAGCTGCTTAGAAAGCATCCTAGATAGGAATATATATAGAGGTTGAGGCAGAAGCATTTTTTAGTCTTGATAGCAAATCTCTTGGAATTCTAGCTTACTTTTCTTGATGTTGTTCATATACTCATCTAGTTAATTCAAGTTCTTATTGGTTTCTTCTAGAAACCTTGTTCTAATTCAAGTTTCTTGTTCTGTATTCTTATACCCTTGACATTAATTCTATAAGTGGATTTTTTAGGTAATAAGGGTTGTAGATGAATATTTAATTTTATCAAAAGATGATTTAATAAGGCTACATCTCTTCAAATTTTCTTCTTATCTATTTAAGATATAACCATAATCTAAAGTTTTTCTTATGTATTCTTTTCCATGTTTGAATCTCTATTTATAATTTATAATATATTAATAGATAATATGTCTATCATATCTATTTATAATTGGTCTTTCTTTAATAATTTTTTTGATGCATATATAATTATAAGTTTTAAATTTTTTTTGAATTTTTTTGAAAATAATCCAAAAAACTTTATTTTGTTAATTAGAGATTCTAAATTTGCTACTAAATATTTTATATAAGAAAAAATAAGAATAATTTTTTTTTCCTTATTCTATTTAGATTTTTTGATATAATTGAATATTAATATAAAAATATAAAAATTTTAATACCATATAATTTAGATTTTTGAATAAATAATATATTATATTTATAAATTATATATATATATATATATATATATATATATATATATATATATCTATATATACATATATAACTTTATAATTTAAATATTTTTGATTGATTAATAAGTCTTTAAAATATTATACAATAAAATATTTAACTTCATTTACAAATATAAGTGAGAATAATAGAACCCTATATCTTTTATTAATTATCTTTAAGAAGACATTAAATTCTCTCTTTAATAAGTAATAATCCAACTTTTTACTATTCTTTGTATACATAATGTATAGGAAGTAGATTTATATATTATTTTTTGCCATTCCTTCTTAAAAAAAGTTTTTTAGATTAAAAAACGTATTTGAGTACTAATTATTATACTTCTTTGAGCAAAAATAAGTCATATATTGGCTAATAGGAAATACAAAGTCTACCTCTATTGATTCTTTGACCACCTTTGAGGTGGTTTTAGCTCCTTGCATTATTACTACAATACTAGTTTCTTGCTATATTTCTTTATTACCAATAATTTTTATTTTTCTCCTTCCACACACATATAATTATCATAGACAAACAATAGAAGAAGATTATAAAAGATTTTAAAAGATTTTATTTAGTCTAAAAGATTCTAAAAAGTTTTATTTGGTCTTAGAAGTTTTTAGAAGATTTTAGAATATTCTATTTGATTCTAAAAGGTTCTAGATAATTTTCAATGGTTTTGAAAAGATCCTAATAGATCCTAATAGATTCTAAGAAGATTTTGAAAGGTCCTAGAAGATTCTAGAAAATCTTAGATGGTCATAGAAGGATCTTAAGCTTGCTTTACTTCCAAGCATGAAAAAAACTTCTTAAGAAGCTTCCTTATATCTAATATATATAAGAATCAAGGTTGAAAAGATTGTTAGTCTCAACAATGCAATCCTTATGGCTTAGTTTGGACCTTTTGGTCTTATTCTTATACTTTGTCATAGCTCCTTGCTTATAATATAAAGTAATTTTTTTTTTTTTTTTTAGTTCTTTGAATGTTTTGAATCTTATTTTATTTGAATAGTATATTTATAATAATTTGTCAAGACTAATATAACATAATATTGGAACTTAGTCTTTTTGGATAGAGAGCAAATTAACTCTCTTCTTAAAAATACTATAATATTTTGAAGATTATAAATTACCTTCTAAATCTATATTGTCTTTGATTTTTTTGTATATATTTTTTTTATTTACTTTCTATAGCAATAAATAAAAGATTCAAGATAAAAAATTCTAAAGAAGTCAAATTAGATTCAATTATAAATGCTTTTGGAGTATTGAGAATTAAAACCAAAATCTTATCTAAGTAAAATGAAGAATTTTATATAATCATATATAATGGTCAAAGAGTAGAACTATTTTAGCCACTATTATAAGTTATCTAAGGAATTCCATCACTAAGGTCTATTTTAATAAAAGATGTATATATTTGACATGGCAATTTAATATCAATAGCAAAAGAACCAAGAATTGCCCTCTTGAAGAAGTTTGATAGAACTTATTCAAAGTTTTGTGGCTTTGTAATTCAAGTATGACTTATTATTTTATTTCAATCTCAGTAATATTTTATAGAAGTATCTTGTGTTGGTTTAATTGGAACCTTATTTTCAAATAAAGCTTTGTCTTACTTTGATCTATAGTTTGAAAAAAATTCTTCCATATTGCATAATTTTGAAATATTTTTGGTGGTATTTATGGAAGCTTTTGGAAAACATGATAAGATTCATTTTTTCATAGTTAAAATTTGAGCCCTTTGACAAAAAATCCATTTTGTACTTGTTTATGCTTTAAAATTTTTATAATTAATATGTAATATCAATTGAGATGAAGACGCATTGATAAGTCAATTTTATTGGAGATTACAAGATAATATAAAAGATCTATTATTGTCTATGTTTGATCTTCAAACTCTCAATGAAGCCACCAATCAAGTGGTAAAATATAATAATTGGCTATTTCAACATTAATAAGAAAAATTTCCATTGCTTATGCCACAATTTTATACCAATTACTTGGTGTCTTTTATACCTCATAATTCTAACAAATATTTAAAAATAAAAGATATGCAAATTCATGTGATTCACTTCAAATTCCTATTTGAACAAAAAAAGGAGCATAAAAAAGAATACAGCTTATGTTTGTATTATGGAGAATTTGACTACATATCAACGATAAGAATAAAAAAAAGATGCATAAATTAGTGAAATCTATGTTAAAGAAAAATGAAAAAATAAAAATAAGAAAGAATATATATTTAAAAAGAAACTCGAATGGCTATTATCAAAGATTAGAAAATACAAGGACTCTTGAACTAGATTAAAAGCAATAAAAGCATTGACAAGAGTGAAAAAGGCTTTCTTTTCTTGTGTCTTGAATCAAATACTTTGTCTATCTTAAATTCTTTATGGCTATCCACTTCAACACAAGGCAATGGTGGTTGAATTTTTCTTGATATGCTTGATTTTATATAAGATTCCAAAAGAGATGTGTAAAAAATAGGATGTACTTTTATGGATGCTAATAATTTTAATTAATAAGTAATTATCAGCAATTTAGTTTACAAAGTTATTTTCCATTGGATTTTTGAATCTATCAATAGATAACATGTTCAATTTTAGATGGCAATCATAATTTAAAAAAATAGAATCTATTAAATAAACAAATAAATTATATCATTATAAGCAAAATTGGCTAAAAATAAATAAGATGTCAAATTATTTTATTGATAATTGATGGTATATTTCAAGTAATGTTCCAAGATTTGGTTGACTTATTGTCAAGGATATGAGAATACAAAGCAAGAAACTTGAATTAGAACAAGATTTCAAAAAGAAACCAATAAAAGCTTGAATTAACTAGATGAATATATAAACAATACTAAGAGAGGTGAGCTAGAATTCCAAGAGATGCATTGTTGAGAGTGAAGAACTCTTCAGCCTTGATTCTTATTTATATTCCTATCTAGGATGCTTCTTGAGTAGCTTCCATCAAACTAAAAAGCTTCTCGAGCAGCTTCTACCAACTGAAAAGCTTCTTGAGTTCTTTCTACTAACTTGGAAGCTTCTTGAGCTCCTTCTATTAATTAGGAAGCTTTTTAAGCTACTTTCACCAACTAAGAAGCTTCTCAACCGACTTTTACTAATTCAAGAAGCTTTTTAAGCTACTTTCACCAATTAGGAAGTTTTTCAACCAACTTTCACTAATTCAGGAAGCTCTAAAATATTTTAGAAGGTTTTGTGAACCTTTAGAGTATATGTCCCTAACATCACCATTTTTTCTAGCAACCAGTTCCAAGAAGAGCTCACACCTTTGAAAATCTTATTACATATGTAATGAAGCTATGTATTTTGTTCTCCATTTTTAAGCAATAGGATCTATTGGTCCTTGAAGAAATCATCTATTGCCTTGAGCTAGTACCTCTGTTGTTGAAATATTCCATCTACGGATCTCATTTTCATTGTGGCTTTTAAAAACATCCTCCAAACAAAATCTCAAGTTTAAAAGAACTTATCTTTCCAAGCTCAAGCAATATCACTAAAGCTCAAGCATTAGAATCAAGACTTGCATAGTTGGATCTTATTCCTAATGGCTCCAATCAAGGTCATACTTAACGCTGAAATGTATTATCTTTACTTTGCTCAAATGAAGGCTGTGAAATTTATACTAGTTTGTTCAAAGCTTGTGTAGCAAGTGAATCTTTTGAACCTTATTCTTTCAATGTTTGAAGGTTTGACATGATGATTGATTTGCTTCTATCATTCTATTCTATTTTGGAATAAATGATTATATATTAATGAAGGCTTTAGTTTAATTCTCCTCCTCTTATGAATATTGCTTGAATCCAATATTCACCAAAAAATTATCATTGAATACGTTTGGATTTCTAGAGATAGAGTTGATGAAATTTCTATATCTTTTGAGGCCTATTGGTAAGATTTTTGGCCGGTCCTTATATGTGCTCATTAACATCATAGCCCTGCCAGTAAATAAGATATTCTAATTTGTCTCACCTTCGTCGTGAATCAAGTATCTTTTCACCTTCATATTCTTTATTATCTTTGATTTCAATACTAGGTGATAATTGTTATATTCTTTTTGGAATATGTGATTTTTTATAAGGTTCTAAAAAAGAAACATGAAAAATTAGATGTGCCTTCATAGAAGATGGTAATTTCAAGCAAAATGCCATTGGATTAATTTACTTCTGGATAGAAAAAGGTCCTAGTTTCTAATAATCCAACTTATTACATGGCTACTTGGTTTTGATATTCCATCAAAGAAATCATATCTTATGTTCAATATGAAAAGCAAGCGGTTGATTTTTTAATTTATTTACAGATGCCTTGTAATCATCTTGAGCTACTTGTAAATAAAGCTTCAAAGTTGTTTGGTATTACGATAGATGCTTTGCAAATCCTTCAGCTATTAGATTGTTATTTTTTGGCATACTCTATAGATCAAGCTTTAGATATATCCATAATTGGAGTATGCCAAAGAATAACAATCTAACAGCTGAAGGATTTGGAGATAATATTAAAGATTTATTATTAATAATACTAAAAAATTAAAAGATAATATTAAAGATTTATTATTAACAATGCTAAAAAAAGATTCTTTAGAATAATTTATTACTCAAGCCATTGTATGCAACAATCAATTATTTAAAAGGCATCAAGAACATTGATTTAATTGAAAAGAACAAATCAATTAATAATAATACTTCCTAAGTTTTTAAAATTTTATTTAACTAAATTAAAAAAATTACAAATTAATATGATAGATTTTAAACCTCTCACTAAGCAAAAAAAGACTTGATATTGTTAAGAAGGTTTGTGCTTTTATTGTAGAAAAACTAAAAATATTGCTCAACATTGTGCAAAGAAATAATATAATTACAAAATGAGAGATATGGTTGTTAGAGAAGATAATGTGTTAGAAAACAAATTTTTTCAGCTAGAATAAAAACCATGCAGTTGAATTCATATGCAACACCTTATAAAGGTTCTATTCTCTCCTCAGATCTCTCACCTTGTTTTTACAATAGATGTATCTTTAGGACTTAGAAATCACAAAGTTTTTCCTTATTAGATTCAAGAGCCTTAGCTTCTTTCATAGATAAAGATTTTATCAAAAAATAAGAAATATCTTTAATTAAAAAAATTGAATCTATGCATATAAAAGTCATAGATGGATGTATATTATTATTTCAAAATATCACCCATAAAATTGTTCCTTTAAATGTAACAATAAAATGATATAATAGCATAGTATTATTTAATATGATTAGATTTTCTTCCAATCTAATTATTTTAAGATTATTATGATTAAAAAAAATATAATCCTCAAATAAATTGAATTTCTTATAATTTTAATTTTTTTCATAGTTTAATCCAAAAATTTGTTAGTCAAGTAAAAATATATAAATCTAATACAATTGACCTTATGATTGTTCAATCAATCTTCAAAAAGAAATTCAACCACCATTTAGACCAATCTATAATTTATTACAAAAAAAATTGGCTAAATTGAACAAATATATTGATGAGAACTTGGCTAAGAATTTAATATGCCATTCAAAATCCCCAACAAGAGCTCCTATCTTATTTATGAAGGAAAAAGACAGATCATTGCGGATGTGCATAGATTATCAAGGACTTAATAAGATTATCATAAAAA
Organism: Physcomitrellopsis africana; assembly: GCA_036785485.1. Lineage (NCBI taxonomy): Eukaryota > Viridiplantae > Streptophyta > Bryopsida > Funariales > Funariaceae > Physcomitrellopsis > Physcomitrellopsis africana. The sequence continues at coordinate 379,803 of JAWRVF010000286.1, forward strand.
ATAGGTATCTTTATTCTTTGATTTTAAGACTTTTTGATCAACTTAGTCAAGCAAAGATCTATATAAAGATCTTTGTATCTTATAAAAATTTAGATATCTTAAAAAATTTTGTAAGATCTATATAAAATTCATTGTATCTTACAAAAATTTAAAGATGTAGGATTATATGCCAAGATGGAAAAGTGTATATTTCATACTATTCAAGTTAATTTTTTAGAATATATTATTTCTAGTAACGCTCTAATGATAGATTCTAAAAAAATTTAGATAATTATAGATTAGATAATTTTAAAAATAATAAAAAATATATAATATTTTTTGAAATTTATCAATTACTAATAGATCTTTCCTAAAAAAATTTCTCAAGTTACAACTCTATGATATGTTTAACTTGTAAAAAAAAACTCAAGTTGAGTAAAGAAGCAGAAGCATTATTTGAAGCTTTGAAGAAAAAAAATTATTTTATACCAATCTTATATTATGTCAACTTCTCCAAAGTATTTTTTATGGAAATAAATGCATTAGACTTTGCCTTGGATACAATATTGTCACAAATAGAAGTAGATAATAAACTTCATCCAATAGCTTTTCATTCAAAAAAATTTTCAACAGTCGAGATTAACTATGAGATCTATAATAAAGAACTTCTTATAATTATGGATTCCTTTTAAGAATGGAGTCATTATTTCAAAGGGACTTCTAATCTAGTCATCATATATATAGATCATAAGAACCTCAAATATTTTATATTAGTACATGTTTTAAATCATCAACAAGCTCGTTAGAGTATGTCTTTGTTAAGATTTGAATTCATTATCACTTATTAGTTAGAAAAATAATAAAATTTATCTGATGCCCTTTTTAAACGTTTTTATCTTGTATCAAAAGAAAAAAAATATAACTTTTGATTAATAAAAAATAATCTTTTTAAAGCCAAAATAATTTCATCTTCAAGCAATAATATCAATATTGGTTGTTGATTCAATTTTTTTAAGCAAGTTCAATCAAATATATCTTTAATCCCTTTTGTTCATGATATTAAAAATAATTCATCTAAATCTCATAATACTTTTAAATTTGAGTTCAAGAACAATCTATTCTATTTTAAAGGACACTTACATATTCTAAAAGATAAAACACAACCACATGCTCTTAAAACTCATCATAACTTTTTTATAATAGAATATTTTGAATATAATAAGACTTTGAAATTAATATCAAGAGATTTTTGGTGGCTTCAAATATAAAAGATAGTTAAAAAATTTGTGCAATCATGTGATGTTTGTTCAAGATAAAAAACTCCTCGTCATCAACCTTATGGACTTCTCCAACTATTACATATACTGGAACAGCCATGGTCTTCTGTTTCTATAGATTTTATTACAAATCTATGAATTTTAAGTTCATACAATTCTAAACTTGTGATTATAGATTGATTCACTAATATGGTATATTTTATACCATGTATAAAAGCTATCATAGGTGAAGAAATAATTGAATTCTTTCTTAATAATATTTATTATTATTATAGATTGCCAAAAAATATTATATTAGATAGAAGGATATAATTTGTATCAAAATTTTAGAGAATCCTTTTTAAGATATTGAAGGTCGACATAAAACTATCTTCAACCTTCCATCTTTAAACTAATGAACAAACAAAACGGATAAATTAAATTTTAGAATAATTTTAAAGTGTACCATCAATTATCATTAAGATGATTGGACAACTCTTTTATCATTGGCAAAGTTTGCTTATTATAATTCAATATATTTTTTTATTCAATAAATATCTTTTTTTATCAATTACAATTATCATCTATAATTTGATATTTTTAACTTTTCAAAAGCTGATAATCCTATAGCAAAAGACTTGGCAAATTGATTGTCAAAGCTATATATAATAATAAAGGCATAATTAAAAGAAACTTAAGAATGACAAAAGATCAGCATAGATATCTATTGTAAAAACAATCTCAATTCTACATTGGTGACAAGGTATGGCTACTTTGTTGTAATATCAAGACTATTTGTCTTTGTGAATTTAGATTATTGAAGGCTTGGACTATTTTTAATTTGTAAATGAATCAATTTAGTTGCTTATTAATTATACGTATTAGAATCTGTAAAGATCCATCCTATATTCTATGTATCTTTGCTTAAACCATATAAGATAACGATATCATGTGGCGTGAATTTTTTTTTGAGAACACATTGGATACTTAGTTGTGGAGAATTTACTTGTAACAAGACTTATTAACAAGACTCCAATGAGTAATTTGTCCTTAATAAAAAAAAATAAAATAACATAATAGTATTATAAAAAAAAATTATATTAATAAAATTTCTTATATTTAAGTAGATTTGTATAAAAAGCTAAAATTTGCAATAAAAACCTTCAATAGCTTATTCACCTGCAAAGATTTATTTCTTCTTGAACTTTAGAGTTCAATAACTCTTGATTCAATGAAATTTTTTCTAAAGTATAGATAATATTTTTATATTTGACTATAAAAAAAATCAACTATAGATTTACTTCCAATCGTCCAATATCTTAAAAATCCTAATAGGTATTTAAAACCCTATTTCAGAGACACTCAAATATTATTTTCTTCATATGTCACAAATCCAAAATTATAATGCCACAAGATTTTTGCACATAGTCGTATGATATAAATATATAAACTTTTAAAAATTTTGAGCTAAAAACTTATCAAATTGTCTAAGATATAGCTCAAAATATAATCCCTAATCAAGTAGGATCACTTATTATCCTTTGATTACAAGTATTGACTTCAACTTCTAATATCTCCTTCATTCTAGCTTGAATTTTATCAAACCATGTATAAAAAATGTAGTTAAAAAAGTGTTCTTTTCAACTCTAATTGCCAATCTTCTATTGCTTTTTGTATATGCAAGTTATACCCAAAAGAATAATAATTAGTACAATTTCAACTCCTTAATTTTGAGCAGCTATATCTCTTTCACAAAAAGTCCAAATTACACAAATTTTGTATCAAAACTATAGACAAAAATCCAAACTTGCTGATCTTAGCCTTTGATGTTTGAATGTTATCAAAAGACAAACCTTAATCCCTAATAAGCCCTTCGGCAGCCTCCTTAAAGTCCATTTGGTATGATTTTTGGCCAATAGGAATAGAGACTTCTATCATCCATCTCCATTCATCCACATGGATAGTCTAACTATTCTTTTTCACACTAAAAACTCTTTTCCAATTCTTTTTTTTTAATAAAGTTTACATAATATGTGTTCTAAACACCAAATAAAAGAAGTAAATAAAATCTTAAAGAACACCAATGTCTAACAAAGATAACTTAAGATATATAAAAGTTATTAATAATATAAAATCAACCTTAAAAGTCACTATCAAAAAAAAAAAAAGTTATATAAATTTCAATAATAGCCCTTTTAAATGGATTCTTTCAAAACAAATAATCTAATCATATCTTATAATCAATAATATCTACTAATATGGCTCTTATTTAGTTGTGTAATAAATTATATATTAAATATATATATATATATATATATATATATATATATATATATATAATGTTTTCATATGATAGCCAAATCACAATACAACAATAGATATACAAGGAAGAAGACAAATACCACTATTTTTTATAGAAGTGAATAATAACGAAGAATTTGAGGTAGAAGAGGTCTTAGATTTGAGGCAGCATCAAAATAGATTCAAATCTTGTGTATATTAGCACAGTGTCATATTGCATTTACGTGCAGTGTATAAAAATATTAAATATCTTGTATCTATTGTTAATATATGTGTGAGTGCTAGAGATTATTTTAGAAGATATTATAAGGAGAGGATTTATTATAGCCACTTAGTTAGTGAATTAAGATGGCTATTTGTTTTGTTCCTACCTTATTTATATCTTAGAATAGATTCTTTTGTAATTAGAAGAAAAATAAAGGTTAGTTTTACCTTTCTTGTTGACTTTTGAGGTAGAATGGACCTTGTGAGGGATAAAAAAGAAGAGCATGGGGTGAATAAGGCCCATCCAATAGGATTTGGCTGCCCATGTGGGCGTCTCATAGTCTAATATGGAAAGAAAGGGAGATATACTCCTCTTGCAAGACCGAGGGTTAGAAAAATTTTGAGTAGCAAATTTTGGAGAGAGATAGCTCCGAGGAGATGGAAGCAATTGTAATGCAAATTGGTAGGTGTGTTCTTTGAATTGTGAGGATTCTAGAACCTACTTTACTTACTTACTTTGGAGTTGTGAGCAAACAATTATGCTTGTTTTAGTAGAATAGGGTTTGCTGCCACCTGACGAAGAGGGGCAGAAACTTCGAGCTGCTACTGCAAGTTTGATTTCGACTCTTTCTTAGTGAAATTTATACAAAGTGTGGAAAATTGTGCTAGCTTTCTATCAAGTCATCTCTTGTAGCATTTGGAGTTGGAGAGCAAAAGTTGTGAGCTTGAGAGTGGAAAAGGATTTGCTGCCACCTGATGAAGAGGGGCAAAAACTTTGTTCAACTACCCAAGTCGGACAGTCTCTTCAATCTTTTTGATAATTTAGGTGCTTATATTAGCTTGTGTAAGCTTTACAAAATAACAAAAATCAATACATTTGGAGCTTTGATGAAAGTTTTATAAGCTATGAAGTGTCAAAGAGGGCAAATTATTGCTAGGGTTTGAAGAGTAGAATCAACTAGCTACAAAAACTAGAGTTTGAGAGGCATGCATGCAAAATTTTAGAATAAGTTAGATGATGGAGTGAGCTTTCTAAAAAACTATTGCATGTCCAATTAGGAGAAGGGAAGTGATCACAACAAAGGCTGAAGTGAAGAGGAGCTTTGCTGCCTTTGCATTTGCTTGGAAATTTTAGTACCTACTTCTTTTAGCCATAACTTTTAAATGGTAAGTCATCTATTTGTGAAATTTTGATATGTTTTACAATGGATTATTGGCTTTCCATAGGCTATAAGCACGCTTGATTTGATCTTTGGATGAATTTTTAGTGATTTATTTAGTTTCAGCTTGTTGTATAATTTGTATTCCTCATATGCGGTTGTATTTTGAGGTATACTTGAATACATATATACTTTGCTTATACCTTTTATACAAGTATACATACTTGTATTTATATCAAGTATTTATATAAGTATTTTGTAAGTATTATATATAATATTTATACAAGTATTTATATAAGTATTATACCAAGGATTATATATTATTTTATATAA